>JASGCC010000032.1:920166-1342666 GCA_030067915.1 Hydractinia echinata
AAATAGAGAGACCAATATACACTGGAAAGAAAACGGCAAAACCTATTACACAACCTCGCATGATCTGGCTCAGGCCGGCAGCGCACTCACTAGAACAACCCCGTTCGCTCTGTGATCCAGTCACATAACTCCAAACCGTTTAACTCTAAAATGCGACCCTCATAGATTTACCCTTTCCTCGAATGTGGGTCATAGCAGACTTCCGTACATCTTTCGCGGGATACCGCACCCCATCGTCATTCGTCACGGACCGATTGTTCGTGAACCAGCTCGACTATCCTGACCCATCCCCGCTCCCCACAGACTTCTGAGATACCATTCGAAAGTGTGTTCATCCGTCGAGAACTGGGAACATCGTACAACAAACCCCCCCCAACACCCTACTCTCCCGCACATACGTCACTCGGCCTCTCGAAAACCACGTCAGAGAGCAATTTCAGCCATTCTTGCCCCATTCGCGCTTGAGCATAACCTCCCAACAAACTATAACCGCCACAACTCGCGGCATAAAATCCTACTCTCCCCACCAACCCCCAAAAACCAACCCTAATTCGACAAAAGTGACCTTACCAAAGTCACATTCAACCCCAATTTATAGCAGGACCCAACCATACGCCGGGCACCATACGAGCACCAAGCAACCAAGTTTCCTGTACACCCGCACAACATAACCTGCTACCCAACCTCTATATCCACCCCGAGCATCTTTGCCAACTCTTGAAACCTAAAATATTTACACAGATCCGGGACAGAACGCCGGCAAGGAAGCAATACAAAATCCTCAACCACATGAACTCCATACCATCCCGAAACCTCCCTCTAAGTCAACCAGAACCTGTGGTTCCCTCACAATTACATTCTGAAAAAACTACCACAAACCATACCCACCCCGAACCGCCAAATTCGACAAAGACCATGTGAAACGCCCACAGCATCCGGGTCCCATCAACGCACACATTACATCATACACTCTCAATACCGCAACACCCAGTCTTTTGAACTACAACCACTAATCCCAAATGGCGACATGCTTCTTCTGTCTTGTCAAAAATATCGCCGGCATCATGCTTAACAACCCGGAATAGCAACCACCCGACTGACGCGTATTCCAGACAACCGCACAAGTGCAGCACGTCCACCCGACCACAACATTCCCCCCCCCCACCCCCCCCCACACTTCGAACGGGGACGTACCAATCCCAGACGACATCCAAAAAGATACTCTGCGAACATCAATCGCAACCTCACTCCCCCCCCTCCAACGAAGCAAGTCCGAACAGACCTCCAGAAACCGAAGCCAGAAAATTGACAACACCCCCCATACAACCCCAACAGACTTTCGAAAAATTACAATTAGTATTCATCATTAATCGAAAATCACCAAACATAGTTCAATACACCTGGGAAAGACTTCATGCAATTAGGCCTCAAAAATATAAACTATCTATTCGAAACTTCATGTAATAACAAAATTCCTCCCGCCCTGAAAAATCCATCACAGACCCCCGCACACCTAAAAACAAAAGTCCCATTAACAGATTTCGAACATACAAACGTACAACAACTGTCATACGATCCTTCCCTCGCTTCTCAGAAACACCCCTTTGAAGAAGTAAAGCAGAAAAGAAGACCCAAAATCCAGCCTATAACCGGGTCAAAATAGTGCTCCGCCTCCCACAAGTCGCCGCTAATTAACAAGTCCGCTGCAAATATAAAGAGGCTCTTTTGGTCTTCTAAAAATTCTCCATTTACATTGAAAAGCAAAAAGACTTAATAGAACGTTCTAGTCTTTAACACCTCACTAAGCTCTGAAAATAACAACAAGCCATTCGACCTGCCGATCTGTGCATACGCCGCTGGTTGCACTGTCGTCTCTGCACTCTGTGACAATAGCCTATACAACTATGACCAATTCATTTCAGCCTTCGGACCCATACCCAGTTACTCAACAACGTATCATCTTTGTCCTAAATTCCTTCCGATGTCTAGCCCTCAAAACACCCCCCCCATCGTCCACTGGCCTCGGAGCCGTATAACACCCGCCAGCGCAACTTTATCAGAAACCGCAAAATGCCTTAGAACCGACTCCCCTAAATCCATAAAAGAAAAACTCTTAGCCCCCTATCCTCACAAAACCGCATGTATACCCCGACATAAATCCGGCCTAATCACGATAAATACATTCATAAGCCCACGAATAAATACCTCACTCCTACTATCCACACAATCAGACTGCCTGCAAAAATAGATCCATAACGGTACCTGAGCAACTAACAAACAGAGCATATCAAACACACAAAAAACATTCGACAACGCACACAAATCTACTATTCTTCATTCCATGTCTACCAAAAACATATCCACGTAAGGACATCAAGTTCATACACAACGATCGCAAAAAAACCCACCCTTATTGAAGAAGTAGAGACGTACACCAAAATGTCGTCACCACTGAAACACAGCAATTCTCCCAAGGCGAAAATCCCCCATCTTGCGACAATAACGCTGCTACTGTTCACCTGTCCCCAGGCTTCTTCGCCTCTTTGACACCTGATTTTAGCCGCACACGCAATGTCTAACGGATGAATATACACACAACCGGGAGAAAGCCATTCTATCTTTTATCACATTACTGCAATAAACTCCGTAAAAAACTATACTACAATCCTTATACAACATAAAAACCATGAAAAGCAAAAACATATTCGTACAACACCCACATAACATATAACAGATTACCCACCATATCAGATTAAAGCGCAAAATTACTACATAAAATCACGCCACTCCCCACAACGCGACCAAAAAGAATAAGTAAATTATGCCAACACAATAACAACTAACCTATCCACGGCCTGGACCCGAGCCCCCCGGTATTACGAAGGTGGCTTTTCGCATGCATAAATCATACAACAAGGACACAACTGCCCTGGAACGATGCCTCAATACAACCCCACTCGGACCCATCCCTCCAACCACAGAAACAACAATGATAGCATGCAAATCAACCATGAATCTTCTTCCGGACTCCCCCCCCCCCCTATTTGAATTGACATTATCGCGTCTTCTGAACGGATAAAAAACATTTCAACAACATATCCCTTTTGAAGAACCGTAAACTGTCTAGACACATATAGGACCCATTGGCTCCCTTGATAAAAACACAGACCACATCATGACATCGCAAGACAACATGTCTGGGCCCCTAGCACAGCTTTCAACACTCAGAATCAAAGATGGTCTAACACCATTTATACTCGCCTCCCACCCGAGATATCTTGATACTGTAAAATAATCTGTTGTTACCGACTTGACACTCCCCACCCAATTATTAACAAACCGACTCTCAGCGCTCAAGAAATCCGGACACACTGCTATCGTAAGCACATATCCAGCAGCGAGCTTCAACAACTGGGCCAGATCATGCCACCAAACGAACACCCACATTACAATAAGGACCGGTAAAAAGTTCCTCTAGAAGAGTACAGCGAATCGACGACACATGTCCACATAAGAGGCTATACAATTTGTTTAAGAAGTCACAAAACTAAAATCAAAACATGCACTAACATTGACTGCCCTAATCAACTTATTAAGGGTGCCTTGGTCGAAAACAATAACAACTTAAAGGCAAGCACCTGCGTTGAAATCGCCCGGCAGCGTAACCCGAGATCCCGTCATTTGCTCTAATCAAGCCAATTATCAAGCACAGAAACCGATCCAGAGTGCTACGTTTTGTGATATAGGATCATCCTTAAGTCAAAAAATCGCTACAGCACTGGCATCGAGGTAAAATGAGAAAATCGTCGAAAAGCGAAAAAACAACGGGGGAGAGAGATGCGAGAGCGCCCTATCACAATCGAACGAGGTCACTAAACTCAAAAAGATTCCTCTTCCTAAAATCGAAATCAGAAATGGCTTCGAAATCAGTCACTTCTCGTTTATTTCCTGTCACAGACGTTTTCTCACAAGAAAAGAAATCACGACCATAAGCCAGTCGAAACCGATTCTGCGTCGCTACGCACGACCGATACAAGAATAAATCCAACTCCTCTCCCGAGTGACTAAAAAACGTTAATCGTACTACACCGCTCCTAGAACTAAGCGCTATACCGCTCCCTACCTGTGCGGAAGACCGGCCCGTCCGCATCCTTGACGCGCAATTCACAACCAAGGCGCCAGTCGAATCGTCTCACCCATATGCCCCCGGTATCCCCTCCAACATGTCACGTCGCCAAATGGAACATGGCCACACTCTGGCCCCCCGTATGGACTGTCCCGGAGAGTCTACCAGCCCGACAGGCCCTAATGGGTCGCCACCGCCTCAACAATGAGCCATTAAATCTCCAGCGACCCTCCCATCTAAGCCCACGACCCCCCCCAGCTGTGAACTCAACCAGACCAGGATATATCCATAACATTGTGACGCCACCACTAAAACACTACACCATCTATCTAAACTCTTGACTCAGCATAAATACAACCACTCCTCTTTCACCACTACAACTCTAGCCATAAATCTTCACACCGACTTTCTTCCTACAACTCTCCCAGGCACTTGTATCCCTCTTCGGCCCACGCCTCCCGCGGCGAAAAGATTCCAACATCCCCGACGAGTGCTTCTGCTGTCTCTTAGTGAATTTCTTAACTTTTCACTTGCAGAAATCCTCTTAACACATCCGCTCTAAAACACTCCTATAGGAAAACCAAACAAACATCGCACCCATAACAATTTGCGTGAAAGCCTCAACCATTCGCCGATCTCTACTCATTCAAACTTACATATCTCATATAAATCTTACCTGCGTCCTCATCCCACCCTCGTCTGCGTTCCTGACTCCAGGCCCTTTCTCCCCTGTACAGATGCAAACCAACACCACCCCCCCATCTTTTCATATCACGCCCCCCGGCCGCGCCCGCCGTCGCATATCTCTTGGAATCCTATTCACCTCCATGCATGCAACCCAGCATCGGCAAAGGTAAAGTTTTTTCTTCCCCCCACCTGTCCCCAAAGCCTCTGGCGACCAGTAAAGCACGCAAAGTCTATAATAAAAAATAGTGAACTAATATAAACAAAACTACAATCCGTAGAGAAAGCCTTGGTTGTCCCCCTGCCCCAACAAGTGAATGCTACTACATGCTAGCTACGTCACCTAGTTCCCTGCAGCCATTGACAGGCAAAAATTGCTAGCTATACCTCTGACTCTGTGAAGTAGACCACAAAAAGGCATAAGAAAACCCCCATGAATCAAACAGTAGCCCAAATTACCATCTTCTGAAATCTTCAGTGTTTTCACCTCATAGTGCCAGTTTTTCCTGCACCCGCACAGCCATCTAATACTAATCGTATCCCCCACAAAAGAATCGCTCTGCAAGACATCCGAGTGGTCGCAAGAACGAGCGCGGTCCGCCCCTCTCGTTTGTACCACTTTGAACCTCCAACGTTGCGAAGGGGAATTCAGTAACACTTAGATGCGCTGGCAAGTAAATACGGACCGCGATCCCAATGAGAGAAACGCAAGACTTTATAAGTCCAAAACTCTCACCCCGAAGAACCTTGATAAACAAGAACTACCACAGCCACTACATCAATAAAGCTAAATTTAAAAATCACTAACACAACGACCACAATAATTCAAAGTAAACACAGCTACTTAACAAATTCCAAGGGTGACTGCGCGTTCGACATGCTCTCTCCGCAAATGTAATAACCTAATTAGCTTCAAAAATCATGTGTGTCATGCGACTCGGAAATACACCCTTCTTGCTCACAACCGAATCAACAACAAGACAAATACCCACGAATCAACAGACAAATCACAGCACCAATTCAAGAATACGCATCTTGAACAAAGCTTAACAAAAAAAATTCATAAGAAGAAAAGATTCCTTAATAGATTGTAATATTAGGTATGAACTTAATGTCTTTTCCTCCAATTCTCTTCTATAAATTATGACCTTACCATTGCTGTAAACCTACAACCTCTACAACATCTACATCTACAATCTAAACAACTCACTTTCATCAAAAAAAAAGATATGAAACTCAAACACCACAAAGTGTAAATTCTTTGCTTAACATCCCATATCGCACGAAACTTTGATATACAAATGGACAGAAAACAAAAGATCTTAAAGAAATGTTTGAGCCAGCTGCCCATCCTTGCTATAAAAAGAATTAAAATACAGCTCATCAGCTGATTAAATAATGCGAATTAAAATGCCAAATCGGTCCAACACACACCTCATACCAACATGGAAATCGGACTTATTGCACATGCAAGTAAAACTCTTCTTAGCTGTATAGTCGAATTAAAATCTCTGCTCTTTCTATTTTGGTGCAGATTCCAACCAGAACAATCATGCAGAACAGCACAGGCCACCAAGTAAACTGCTGCAGTCAAAACAGACTCTCTGACAAGTTCACAAACTGACTGAGAACGGCTCAAGATAAACAACAACAACACCTTAAAAAAACACTCACAAAATAGACGACGACCAACCTAAACGACAGCATAAGACACCATCCCAGTACTCCCCATAAATGCTGCTCGCATCCCGAAACCCATCAAACCACGTCCAAACAACGCTAATCCCCTGCCTAACGCTCAAATCCCAGATAGCAACGTGTAACATAAGTCCCAACTCTCCAACATCACTGTTCAAACCCTGAATCACCAAGCCATCCACAAAGCTCTGCATCTCCCCTTATCACAGCACATCACGCTTGTCAAAAAATCATCCACAACTCTTCAACAATGCAAAGCTCAAATTCAATTCTTTCTACCTGTCACTGCTGCCACTGGAATTGCTACGTCCACATACGGGCCACTAAGAACTCCAATATTTCATACACAAGGATAGGCTTACAACAAAGGATAGAAAAATACAAGGGTGCCTCCCTCCCCTAATTCTCGCTACTCTGTGTGAAAAACAAGACAATTCTTCATCATCCAGTAGATGCCCACCGCCCAAACCTGCTGCGAAACAGCTTAACTTAACATACCAGTAAGCGTATCACCGACCCACAATCAGTAACGCTTCATTATGTCGTCAACACATTAATGCATTTTCTTAAAATATTCATGAAATAAAGCCAACATAAATTTATTAATAATCAACGACAAATTAAATAGAAATTCTATTTTTTCCAGTACCACATAACCCATCTGATTCTATGTCACTAAACCTCGAAACTCCTCCCCGTTTATTTTTTCTGCACATACTTCCAATACTTCAATTACCAAACGCAACATCACTTGTCAATTTTCTAAAAAGCACGTCGGTCGCCCCTTTTATCTAACAATTTGTGACCTTTTTTCTTAAATAATCAAATACATGCATAAAATTTCGCACAATAGTCTCTCGCAGCATTATCGATGAAGCCCACATGTGAAAGTTTTGTTGATTCTCCACGGGAGGCATTCGCCACCTTTACAGTATAGTATACATTGAAAAAGAACTCTAAAATTCCTCGAAAACGAGTTGGCAAACCTGACTTGAAACAATACTAACTCAAACGAACACAGGTGTTAACCCCCGAATAACCCCGACAACATCATTAAATACTCAAGTGTAAAAGAATATCAAAGTCCATACTTTGTAAAAAATTATTTACTACATACAGAACTTAATAAGTATTCCAACATAAAAGAAAAAAAACAAAATTTTTCTGGTGGCTTTTTTAAAAAATCACATGGGATATTTCTATAGAATAGCAAAAAATGAGTGGCAACATTTAATAAGATAGGCGAAATATAAAAACTTGCATATAAAAACCCTGCAACTTGTTCATGGGGCATAAAATGCTTCTAAGTCACACGTAGTAATGGGTAGACTCTAATAATTTGGACCACTGACATACTTCATTTCTGTTATTAGAAGGTAAAAAAAATAAATAGAGGAACATGGATTGGAAAATGATAATACTTTTAATAAAAAAGTGTCAAAAATTCCGCTAAAGATTTCTTTATCAAATAGGCCGAAAAGTTGATTTTGACTATTAAAATGTGCAAGCATAAAGGTACTCGTGAAAAACAGTTGAGCTCATATGAAAGAGCTGAAAGGTTGCTAGGAATTGAATATTTTTAAAATTCTGTATTTGTATTAATGGACTAAGAAGAGCACAAATATGCAATGATGATATGCGCAAGGTGTTTAATTTAACATTTTTTGAAACCATATAAGTTAAAAAATGTTATCTGGCCGTCACTTGGACGGTGCTGAACATTACATAATTTTTTTATTTATTCCAATTATTATGCCAATCATACTCATGAGTCACATCCAAAATTAGCGCTACTTTTAAGACAAAATGATTGAGAAAATAAAAATTCAAAAAAAAAAAAGACAGACAACTTTCAAGAATCTTCATATGAGCTCAACTTGATTTAGCAGAGGTAACTTTAAGTTCTTAAATTTAATGAACACAATTTTTTGTATGTTTGAAAGATAATCTGCAATGACGTAGAAACGTAAAAAAAAAAGAGTCAATTATTTGCTTTTACTTTTCACAAAAGTTAATCTTGATAATATGCAAATTTTTTGAAACAAGCTGCTTCAAAATTTGATGATGTTAACGTCTGAATTATACTAAAGAGACTGTACAAAGAAATTCATGTGAAAGATCTAAATTTTACTAAGCTTCCTTTAAGACTTCCATCATTTCAAAGTCTGTGCCAAAACAACCTGTGTATACCATAAGTGAACATCAAGTTAGCATAAACCATACAAAGAAAATGACCATAATTTGCTGTATGCAAAACCAAACCATAGGTGTGCTTTCCACCACATTTAGTTTTTGTTTCCTTTGTGTAAATCAACATTGTATTTTTATTTTTATTTGAAGAATAATTAAATATAGAATATATAATCGGTTCCTGAACAATAGGTACTCTAATCATATATATTTTATTATTTCTAATCTGATTTAATATGAATACTTTTTATGAATGTAACAACTAATTTATTTATGACTTTTTTTATAAAAGCTGAACAAGTGATAGGTCAAATATATTTTTTTTAATCTGCTTTTATTTAAGTCATTATAATGACATTCCTGTTTAGCTAATCATTTTGACATAGCATATATTGCATTAAAATATTATCACTTATATATATTGCATTTAGCCGCAAACAGTTACACTACAACTTTTTTTTGTTAACAAAAGTTATTTTAAGTTACAAAATTTTTGTACTGAATTAGTAATGCTTTGTATGTGTTATTATGTTTACTAATTTGATTTAAATTTGATTCTGTTTTTATCGCATTTTGGTAGACCAGAAGGAGTTTTTTAAGGAGTTTGCCATTTTAGCAGAGTTTAAAATAACATTTTAAGACTTTTCGTCTTATCATTTGTTTATCATTCTTTTCGTAGTAATGTTCTGTTTGGAAACTGTGAGTATATACATGGAAGTTTTAGTACTAGCATCATTTTATAAACTTTTATTTATATAAGGAAGATCTTTTAAATATATATATATATTTAATGGATGTTAGACTTTGCCTTTTCTGTGATAGGTATACTTGGAAAGAGGACAAATGGAGTAAAAAATAGAATAAAAAATGGCTCTTGGCAACACTTTTTATGTAAAGTTAAACAATTGTTTTTTTACCATAGTATGAGGGTAATAGTGTATATTGGCTGGAAACTGCCTTTAAGGGAACCCGAGGTATAAAATGATGTTGGACGTGTATTATAGCTTAAAAAGTTTTAAATTTTTTGAAAAAAGCATAATCAAATCTGGAATTCTTTAAATGTGAAAATCTTGAGAACGAAAAGAGCTTTTAAAAAGCTTTTTAAGCTCTATAATAAAAGTCCAACATCGTTTTATACCTTGGGTTCCCTTTAAATCATATTAAATTGTTATATTGAATTATTTTTTATTTTAATGATATTACTATTGTTTTGTATTGTTAATTTTATTTAAAATATTTTTGCACCCAAGTAAAAAGCACACTTTGAGTGTTTTACAAATGCTTTCAGGCATGGTGTATTTTCCAAGATCTGTTTTTAAATTCCATTGGGAGTGTATTGTTTGCAGTGTAAACTTTTTTGTCAAATAATTTATTCAGTAGAATTAATTGGTTCAATATAATTTAAGGAAATTGATATATACAACACATGTGCTTTACGTGATTTTTTTTCTAATTAAAATAAAAATAAAAGGTGGTTAATCAATCAAGTAATTAATTAACAATTTGCGTGTCTCATCATTTTGCATTGTATGTATAACACAAACTGTTTAAGGAAGTCCTGATGACAACTGGTTGATCACGTATTATTGAAAGAAACTTTGAATACAAGCTTAAGTTTAAAAAATAACCCAGATTGTGATTAGTGCTACTTTCTTTCTTAGTGAAAAATACATATAAGCATTTTAATGGCTCAGCCAGGTTACCAACAACAACCGGGATATGCACCAGTACCACAACCAGGATATGCGCCACAACCTGGGTATGCGCCACAACCTGGGTATGCGCCACAACCTGGGTATGCGCCACAGCCTGGTTACCCTCCAGCCCAAGGACAGCCAGTTGTGGTTGCACAACCTGGTTATGGTGCAGTACCAGGACAAGGTATGACTGATGTACAGATTTTGCTTTTTCAGTAAGAAAGTCAGTACAGAATCAAATTTAATAAATAAACCCCAATATATAGCACTTGTGCGAGAGATATGCAAAAGCTACATTAGTGTATCGAATTTGTTTTCTTTGTCATCAGTTAAAAAATGTTCTTCATAATGGGATTTACTGTTTGGCTACTAATTTTTACTAGGTGGAGAAATGTGGATGCCTGTGACACAAGGCCCACCTGGATGCCCCCCAGGTCTGGAATACCTAACTCAAATTGATCAATTAATTGTCAAACAAAAAGTAGAACTACTCGAAGGTATTGTTTTATATGTCCAAAATAAACTTGAGTTGAATTTACTTTGGTTCACCGTCATGTAGTGTTTCTTGTCTAACCTGGTTTATGTTTAACCTCCTTCTCTAACTGACAAAGCCAATTCAAATTTTTGCAACAACAGTTGGAGGGCTAAGCATATGGAGGCCTGCATATCAAAGTAATAAGAATTCTCATCTTTTTTCTTTAGTAACAGGTATAATAGGTTGTGTAATTGTTTTAACAGCATTTACTGGCTTTGAAACAAATAACAATACAAGGTCAAGAACTCCTTAGGACAGAATGTTTATTTTGCGGTTGAAGGTGGGTGTTATTTTTAACTTTGAAAAATAAAAATAAAAAAGTATATTTTGTGTTACTCAAGAATTACAAGAATTGTAAAACACTCCTAACAAAAGTAAACACTCTGTTACTTATAGATACTGATTGTTGTACACGTAACTGCTGTGGTCCAGCGCGTCCTTTGATATAAAAATATATGACAATAATCAACAAGAAGTGATCCATCTCAACCGACCGTTCAGATGCACAGGTTGTTTGTGTCCTTGTTTCTTGCAAGAGTTAGAAGGTGACATCACCACCTGGTACCGACAATTGGATATGTTATTCAAAAGTAAGTTCTGGCTTATTGTCCTCCTAATTTTGACTATGAAATGATTGAAGCAGCAGGGGGAGGTATTTGGAACAATAAATAAAGGGATGAATTGGATCTTCACATAAAAGCTGGTAAACTGTGACAATTATTTTCTTGTATGTTTAGGTGGTCATTAATGTGCGCCAAAGTTTGAGATTTTGTGATGCACACGACGAACCCGGTGCTGTTGATTGAAGGACTATTTGTACATTCAACATGTGTGGTGATGTGGAATTCAAAAGTATGTTTACGAAGATAAGTCATGCAGGATAACTGCAAAAGATTCCTTAAATTTCCTTTCCAAAACTATTACCACTATTAGGTCATAATTAATATACAGATTAATAATTTTTTTATGTATTGCTACAGTGTTAGCAAAGAACTTTAAAAATATTTTAAACTGCATAATTTGAAACAAGTATAAACCAATATAAATAAAGCACATTAATGGATCAATGGGACTTAAAACCCACCACTTCTTGCTTGCCGGGTGCTTGTTTTACAGATTGTTCTACTAACCAATGATGCTATCTCCGTAGCACATGCTGTTGTAGAAAGGCGAGGATACTATCCTTCTTGCGACACCCCCCACATGGGCAAATGTCCTTCCGACAAAACATGCGTTATTTTTGGTATAACTTTTGAAATTAAACAATGTGATTTAATTTTAGAGGCTAATGTTTACATCCTTTGCCAAAAAAAATGGATTTTTCATTTGACAAACAACTAAGTGGAAAATACTGCCTGGGCTCTATTCCTGTCAGTTTTAATTTCAAAGTCTGCTTTGGTAGGTTTTAGCTTTGGATGGTAGCAAACCAAGTTGGTCGTATTTCAAAACAATGGATGGGCCTGGTGGAAGGAGATGTTCACTGATGCTGACACCTTCGGAATTACATGTGAGTGCTTTATAAAACATTTCAACTGGGTGGGGTTGCCATGTGTTATGACTAATTTTTGCTAGCTAGGTTTTTTTAAAAACACATGAGCATTTTGAATATCTCCTAAGGAAAATGCAAAGAAAAAGGGTTATTTTTTTCTTACCACAACAAATGTTAAGTAAGGTATATTTAAATGTTTTTGCAATTTAATATATTTTTACAAATTGCTGAACGTATTTTTGCGATTACCAACTTTCGCCTATTTTTGCGGTACTTAATTTTGCGCCTTGCTCTAAAAGTGCTATTTTTCGGAAATTTAATTTTGCGAATTGCGGCCCAAAATCGCAAGAGTAAATACTGCAATAGGGTAGAAAAGATGCAATTTTTCCGCATCATAACGAAATCAATTAATTTCAATCTTTTGGTCAATACGTGAAAAAATGGAATTGAATTCACCTTTTATCGTAGTATGCGTATGGAAAGTTATGTAAACAAAAAAATAATTCAATCAAGTTAAGTTTGTTTTGGAAGGAGATCGGATGTGATCACGCCTGCGAAACAATTCCTTGGCACAATTCCTACAAATGTGAAGTCATTGTGAATTCTTTGAAGGAATTAACGAACTAAAAGTCCTGCGTGGTCCAAATAGATTCGGGAAACTTACAATAATAATCCTAACTGTTTATTTCTAGTTTTTGTTCTTTTAAACTGTATTTTTCATTTAGTTCCAATGGATTTAGATGTAAAAATAAAAAGCAGTGATGTTAGGAGCTTGCTTCTTGATTGTGAGTGAATATCTCCACTTTTTTGTTTTCTATCTTTTCTTGTGTATGAATAAATACATGTTCTTGTTTTTTGTTCAGGATTTCATGTTTTTCGAGCAAACTGGAGATAATAACCAACAATCTACGATTAATGGCTAATATATTATATATATTATGATATGTATATTTCTTTTTGCACACATTGCATGTATATAATTATTTTAGTTTTTGTTATAGTCTTTATTTTCAACATGTACTTTATTTCAAAGGTATTTGCAGGATATATCATTTCACATTTCGTCATTGTTACTACATGACTTATGGGTCTAAACGAGAAAAAGCCAAAGAAGGCTAACGAGATATTTTACTATCTTTAACGATATATAACAGGTTATTTTATATCGTGATGTAAACACTTATAGAAGGGCTAGTGTTATGCGAGTTAACACGCTTATTTGTGTTGGCTACCCGATTCTTTTTTGTGGTTTTTATAAGAGACTATCTGATTTGAAATCCCTCTAATATAAAAAATGATTATAATAATATACGTACTTAATAATACGTGATCAAGCAAATATTCAATATTTTTTGTGTATTGGTGTATACTGTATTTTAATTTTTGTTCTGTAAGTTTAACGTCCATAGTCTTTCTACTTAGAAGAACTTGATCTGATAAACGAATAATATGATTCGTTCACATTAGTTGATTCCATTGTTATTTTATTGTGAAGTTATCATTTTCAAATTATATATATCCCATCTTGTAAATATTGTTGTTTTTAAAGCTTTTTACATCTTGAGGGAATTAATTTCGGTGAGATAGATATTGTTAAAGCTTTCTCACTAAAGGTAACGCACCAGTTGTGTAACAGTCACTCTTATGTTTTTAATGGAAACACATGTTGTACAACAAAGCAATACAAGAGATGTTTAACAATAAATGTTGAAAAATATTTTCTTCAGCATACAAACCAATATACAGTTCGTCATCTACAGGAATGCGTGCGTTATTACATGATTGTTACATATACCTTGAGGGAATTAATTTCGGCGAGAAATTGTTTAAAAAATAAAATTTAATTTTCTCGAGAACTAATTTTTTTTGCTAATATTTCGCGATTTTCACAAAAAAAGAAGTTAATGACATTTCGTTTCTCAATAATTTATACCGTTTTTCTAGTGCTTGCGACGTTAAATTATATGTATAGGTAACGAGAAGAAAAAAGTTATTTACCGAAAATGACAAAAAATTCGCAAATATTAGTTCCGGCAAAATAAATTCCCTGAAGGTACAAGGAAGGATGGCGTTATAAGGAACGTCTATCAGAGAAACATGAAATTCGTCAAAAACAACATTTTAACATTTGCAGACGAATTCGATATTACACAATATTTTTTTCTAATCTTATGTTTTTGCAAATGTTTCGTTTTCAGAGTAAGGAACACCAAGAAATATTTTTTTTTGCAAATTTAGCCCCAGGAGGAGATTGTCAGAAAGAGAAAAGAGCACAAGGGATGAGTTTTAACGCCCCTTTTAGAATCAAAACAATGCAAATGTAAAACGTGGTCGAACTTCGCTTTATCCAATTAATACATTGATAATACCGCCTCGCTCCTTCCTGGCACCTTAGACTGACACGACGGGGTACTCGACCGAAGTGCCACATGGAACCGGGTCGCTCTGTAGAGTCAATTGACCGGGTCGCTCCAAAAGAAATTCAGCGGAGGTGAAAGAGGCGCTGTGATGAGGCGGTGCAGGTCGTCGGTAAAATAACGTTATTTTGCAGAACAACTTATTTTGTGAAGCCGAAAGGGAAAGAAAAAGCAACATATCAAGATGGCATCATGCTATTACTTCATATTTTATATACTTTTTTCTTTATATAACTAAATCCAAACAAGTGAAAATCTAAATAAACTATCTCGTTTCAATTCTAATTCATTCTGTTCGTTCTTTTTTGTTTTCATTCTGCAAAATATTATACAAATTATTCAAAACGAGGCTTCAACGAATTTTTGACCGCCGCCTGATTTTCGACCGCCGCTGCATTTCGTTCTTCAGAGCTCTTATGGAAACGACGTTTTCCTCCCAAACGACCATTCAAACACCAACCATCGCGGTACTACGTCGTCTCTTGAAGTGTTTCGCCGAGATAGATAGATGTGCATATTTTACATGGCTAGCCTCACAAATATCGAGGGATATACCCTGTCTATTATTTCCAGGAGGGGCCATGGCTTAGATGGAGAGTCCTAGAGTATTTAATGCTCATTTTGAGCTACGCAGACCCAATTAGGGCCCGCGCTCTACTAGACAACTCCCGGCAACATCCAACGGCCCACACAGTGTGCCTTCTCCCCAATTTCCCTCACATGGCTTGGGTTAACCCGGGGCTATGGTGTAACATTCACTCGCCCATATGTTGAATCGCCGTCAAGAGCTGTGCAACCATCGAGAAAACGCAAAGTCAGGGGTTGAATCGACCACCCAGGCAATAAAACGCCGAGAAGAACACCCCCGGACTTCTTCATACCAAGAACATCTTGGTTATTGATACACCGACCAAAAACACCGCCGGATCATAGAAGCAACGACCAAAACCATCGTCGACCTCGCATAGCACCGCCGAAAAACGATCGCCGGGTCATCGAAACGATCGCTGAAACGACCGCCGACCTGATAAAACGCCGACCAAAATGATTGCCGGAATGTAGCACCGATACCCCTGATAACATTGTGTCGTCCAAAAGCAGATTGGTTTTTGAATGAGTTGAACTGTTAAATGAATCATTACCTTATCGGTAAAAAAAAAGTCGGTGTAAAAAAAAGTCGGCAAAAAATTTAGTCGGCAAAAAAGTTAGTCACTTAGCAAAAATTAGTCACTTTTTACCGGTTAATTTTTTTAATATTGGTCACTTATTGCCGACTTTTTTGACACCGCTGAATTAAAAGAGAACAAAGATTTTACAACAATCTAATCTATTTCAATAACATCTTTATTAATGATTTTATCAATAATATTTTGGACAACTCCCGGCTCCTTCGCATTATCTTCTTCTTCATTTTCATCATTTTTCTCTTCTTCAACACTCCCTTCTGCCTTATCATTGGTTTAAGAGAAAGCTATTGGTTCAATTGGTTCAAACTTAGTGTATACAAAGACATAATATAGCGGAGCTCCGCTATTTGGTGTATACTCCGTATAATATTGCGGATGAGGCTTCATAAAACGACAAAGTCTAAATTTGATTAGAATCCCTGGAATCACTTTGGAAAGTCAAAAAACTAAAAAATTGGAGGTTAAAAAGTAATTCAAAAAATCGGCAAATATTACTAGTCGGTAAAAAAAAAGTCGGTAAAAATTTTCGGTCGGCAAAAAAAAATGTCGGTAAAAAAATTGGTCGGTAAAAAATTTAGTCACCTAGCCAAAATTTGGTCACTTTTTGCCGACTTTTTTTTTACCGATAAGGTATCTAGTTGCGTGTAATGTCTACTTTTATATGTTTCTTTGTTATCTTTCCACGTATAACGTCTTTGTACTTTTGTGTTTTTTGTTGTATTAAAAGAGCTATGGGGAAAAGGTTGGCCGAAGATCCCGAGGAAAAATGTCATGGGTTTGGTAGCTGTCACTTTGCAATCTCAGCAGTTTTTTTTTGCTTACAATTTATAAAAAAATGTGTCCATGTGCACGAAACAAAAACAACGTTATATTTTTTATATTTTATCCAAAGAGAAATTTACCACAAGACAAGACAAAATGTAGCCAGAAGAGACCCTCCATAATATTTCTTATCACTAACGGAAATTTAATATCCTCAAAGAAAGCTTTAGTTAGCTTAACTAGGCTAGCTAGACAACATGTGCTATTAGCTATAGTTATTGCTCCAGGCTCTATCGTGGATCAATGCAAGAACATTATTTTTTCGTTTACTCATTTTCCAGTCAGGACTAACTATAATGTACTTTTTACATTGGAATATATCTTGACGGTATACTTGAAGTAGGACCAAGTGCTGCTCTTCAAACTGACAATGTAGAATTACACGAGCTCTTGATTTTGTGTCACTGTGTGTATGTGAATGTCAAAAACTCTGCACTTTAGCTGCCATTGAGGTTGGACTTATCTAAAACAATTCAGTCTTGCTACAGTCTTGCTAGCAAGACTAAAGTTGCTAGCAAGAGCTCATATAATTTTTGAAATATGTGTATGTTATGTGGTTTTATTTAAAAATTATGAAGAGTTAAAAGGGGTTAGATATTCCACTGAATGAATGCATTCAAAATTCTTATGTTTTACAACTTTGGTCTAGACTATGCAAAATCTTACTAAAATTATTTCTGCTAACGTTTTTTCACTCAAAGTTTTGTGTTTTATTTTATTTTATATATATATACAATTTGTAACATTCTATATGTGCAACTTTATATAAGAATATATATCCTGGGGGAGTGACGTCACCAAAAAAAATTTATGATCATCATCATTCCCTGGATATTTTCCTCCTAGATGCAGGTGTTAGAACCATCATTGAATCAGCTAATGTTTGCATAACAAAATTGTAAAAATAAGCTGTTGTACAATTTGCACCAGGAATAAGTTCAAACAGCTTATCTGGTTATGTATATACATTTTTTAGATCTATATACATATTACAATGAGTGATAAGACCAATATTGTATCTGAACAACCCCAACAAGTCCAGCACGTTGGTAAGTAATGGCAAATATATATATATATACTCGTTGTCATACATACAGGCCATTCCTTGAGACGAGTGCGATCGCACGCGCACTCGCCCGCACACTCGTAAAAAAATTTACGAGTGCTTTTTATTGCACTCGTGAATTTTTTCTTTTTCTAAAATATTATAGAGTAATGAAAAAGGCTATTACGCTGATTATGTAACATTCATTTCTTCGTGATTGATTTTGTTTAAAAGGTATAGAGAACATTAAAGTCAGCCCCTTTCCTTCATGCTGACACTCTTATGCTTGGCTGGTGCAGTACACTGAGACTCGATTGAAAGACGGAAGACCATTTGGAACCATGCCACAAGTCAGTCTGACCTTCATCATCACAGAGAATACTGCGAGAAGAGTGCGCACCCATGCAAGTTAAATTAACCAGAACATGGGAGAGGTTAGGTGTCCTGTACCTTAATACAGCTTTCGGACGAATGTTCTCGTGATGTAATACCAAAGAAAAAATATGTTGAATAAAGTTTAAAAAATCTTTTTAAAAGGGGAAAGAGAAATAAAAAATGTCTAGAAATATATTTAATGCCAAAAACATAACAAATCTGCCAACACATCATTACGTTCAACGTTGTTTCAACTTTGCACTTGTGGTTAATACGTTTCACAAAATTCATTTCTATACAGCTTAAATAACATATAACGTTGTGGTAAACAAAAAATAGTTAAGTGTGAATCACACTTGCAGATATTTACATCGCACTTGTAAATTTTGCTTACGAGTGCGATTTTTCGCACACCATAGCACTCGTAATTTTTTTAGCGGGTGCTTTGTGTAGCTCTGGCATAGTTTTATTCAAGAAATGGCCTGTACATATATTCTGGCCATCGTTATTTTCTACATCGTTGTTTTGATTTAAAACATATAGACAAGATTTGATTCTATAGATTCAATTTTATAGAGTGATTTTAAATTGAGAAAATTAAAATTGAAACAATAAAACCCCTGCGATTTTAACGTTTGTCCAGAGTAAAATCTGGATATCTTAAAAAGTTATCTAAAGAAATTTTTTGAAAGTTGTTCCTGTTTTGCAAATCCAAATTCTTTTGAAACCTGGTTTTGAAGATCTGCAGGAAATGCCTTTTTTACTGGATCTACCAATTTTAAATATTTCAACTAAATGTTAGTTGTTATGTAAGATGTTTCAAAGGATTTAGAAACATTAAAAATTGAATTCAACCTGTACAGCCCTCGAAATTAGCCCAAAAACCCGTCGGCAATAGACATAGTCGTTTGCAGCGGCAATCCCTCGGCAATAATTTGCCGACGCGAGAGTGTGAAGCGTCAGCAATTTTGAAAATATTATTTTTTTAAGCTTCGTTAGTCTTATTACCCTTTAAATTTCAGTCTTTTTCAGGAGACGCTTTAATTGTTTCAGGCGTGTGATTAATCGCACGCCTGAAAAATAGAGTTTTAAAAATCAACCTATAAAATCTATTTTGTAGCGTGCGATGGCAGCCCCCAAAATAATTTTTGGAGACTCGTCAAACAAAATTTCCGCCACATTTTGCGGACAAAACGTCCGATATATTTCCGTCTTCGTCGAAAACTTTTAGTCTCAGAATTATTGAATAGTCCTGGTCCTTTTAATCCACGAGCAAGCCTATTCATAGCCAACCTGACTATCCTAGCTAATTCACCGACTCCTGACTTAGTTAAAAGAACTACGTAGACATACAGTACCGCCTGCATGTAACTTTACATGTACGCGAGTTTTACGACCTCATGTAACAATCTCATGTTTACACACGAACTTAATTGCTTTCTATTGTTATCGTCGTGCGCGAGTCATAACAATAAGATTTGATGAATCCTTTTGTTGTCACATGTAACATGCATGTTATTGTTTAAAAGTGTTAAAGATCACGAAGGCTATTGAAATATATTATTTTAGAAAAAAGAACGAACATAACACTTAATATTTAAAAAAAACTAATGTTGCTACTTTTTAAAACTTTTAGTAGCTAATAATTCTTTATCATCGAAGCATATTTTTTAACATGCAAAACTTTTAAAAGGTATTCTTATAAAAAGCAACGTTTAACAGCACAAACGGAAAAACCCTACTTTCAGGACTTTTCACTTCACGATAAGATTTCGAAAACAAATTAAATTTCAATACCGGAGAAAGAAAAATCTAAAAATCTAACTTTTGACGTTCTTGACAGATCTAAACACTCATTGTGAGAACATTTTGTTTTTGCGATGCGATCTTAAAAGCTTTTCTATCGCCGCTTTTTGTTCTTAAACTTTTAAAATGCGATCTAAAAAAGCATTTCTATCACCGCTTTACGTTCTTAAATTTTAAAAACGTGATCTAAAAAAGCTTTTCTATCACCGCTTTTTGTTCTTAAATTTTTAAAATGCGATCTAACGAAGCTTTTCTATCGCCGTTCTTCGTTCTTAAATTTTTAAAATGCGATCTAAAAAAGCGTTTCTATCGCCGTTCTTCGTTTTTAAACTTTTAAAATGCGATCTAAAAAAGCATTTCTATCGCCGCTTTTCATTCTTAGGTCGAGCATCTGGACATTAAAACAATGTTTTTATTTCGTTTGTTTCCATTTCCCGGAGGCCAATTGTAATTTTTGTCGAAACGCTAACTTTTATAAGAAAATTGTTTGCGCGATTTTTTTAAGAGTTACATATGAACATTTAGCTTTTGTGAAAAAAATTAAATTGCACACACGCTTTCGTAAAACACGAGCATCAGCGAAGACATAACATTTATAAACAAATGGTTTAACATGGCCGTTCGTGAGTAAAAACAATAGATAAATAAATCTTTGTTAAATTTTCTTTTCTTTCGTTGATCTCTTGACGACTATAGCAATTAAATACAACAATGGGACACACGCAGTTCACATGAGCTAATTAAATTTCGCGAACAAGACATGAACTCTATTGTTTTCAACATGCAAAAATAGCTCATGTATTTAACAATAGGTTAACAATAACAACGAAAGTTCTGAGGCTACCGAAAGCTCATGCGAAGGTGATAACTATCGCGTACATGTAAAGTTACACGCAGGCGGTACTGTAAATCTCTTTTGCCTGGCCCCTTCGTCGTTGGTAACCAGGTCTTACACAAGAAATCCAGCCATGCGGTTCTTAACTAATGCGGAGGTGAACGCCGATGGAGCATGGATGAATCAAGTCTGCAAAACTGCACTTACAGGTGGAACAGACATTTTATCATGGATTTTATGGTAGATAATTTCTTCATTTGACAAAACAATTGGAAACCATAGCAGGTCCGAATTTAATGGATTTTCTTTATGTGGCAAGTGTTATTCAAACAATTTTAAAAACGAAACCCACGTGTGGTAAAAAAAATTTTCTTTATAAATTTTGTTAAAATGTAACTTTTCGAATGAATTTTGAAGTTTTATTTAAGCCACGTCGATAAAGATTTTTTGTAATTTGAAAACAAAGCATATTTTTGCCTATTTGCTTGTGATGACCTGAAAAATAAACAATAAATTTATAAAAATGACAGTATAGTCATGCATACTATTTCGGACATGTAGAAAAGGAAGTTAAGATTGAGAGAGTCGCTACACAAATTCTGGAAATGTTGGAAAGTATGTATATCTTTTGGCCTTGCGTTTTCAATAAACCATAGCTGTAATTGACTCGTCTTTCCTTTCAGATTGCTGCAAAATACTGCAGAATATTTGAATCCCACATGAGCCAATTGCATTATTATGGATCATGGTAAAAAAATTCAAGGTCTCCTTCAAATTTAAAAAAATAGTGTTACATTTAAAATTAAATACCTTTTAGAGCTGTATAATTTATGAATTAATATAGAAAGAAACCAAGTTAAGTGGGTTGTGATTATATGTGAAAAAAGACACTATAGAAGCAAAATTGTAAACTATATACTAAAGTAAAAAATAATTTTACACTAATGCTCAAATTTTTCTGTAGGACTTTGTAACCTAAAGTCATTCACTTTTTTAAATTCTTTTATGTGACACTATTATTCACCATGATCTTTTCTCAAATCACATATTTTTCGATGATTACAATGAAATGCAGTTTATGTATATAGCACAATTTGATGGGAACAAATAAGGCCAATGTAGTGCAATATTTTTGGTGTTATTTTAGTGTCACATTCAACTATAGACAAAGCAATACTCTATAAATCAATTACTACATGTAGTCTTTTTTGAACTTATTTTGTAAAATACTTGTTATTAATTGTAATTACTCACATCATCGTAATCTGTTTACTGTCTGTTTTCTATGCTAGCATGGGTTGGATGGTATATTAATGACCTTCTTCCAATCCATTCTAGATTTGTTCTAAACTCAAATTCTTTTCCATCAAGTCTTTTTTTTCCTCTATTCTTACCTCTATCTTCCTCCATTCTTTTCAAATTGTGCCAAGCAACTCAATCGTCTTATCTGGATAACATCTCTATGGTGGCAGAGAACTGCCACACGAAAAAACTCTGTTTAATTGCGTTTTTAATTTATTTATTTATTTTTAAATTTATTTAATTTCTGTTTTTTGTTTTTTATTAACTTTTATTTTACTTTTTCTTTCTATTTAAATTTATTTTACTTTTAAAAAAATTCAAATTTATTATACTTTTATTTTATTTTTAATTTAATTTTAATTTAAACTTGTTTTGCATTTACATTTGAATTTAAAATAAATAAATTGAATTTAAATCTGGCTTGGCCGAGAGCTGCCATAGTATACCATAATGCAATTCGAACACCTGGTTTCTATATTGTCATAAGGACGTGTAGTGTTAGACATCTTGTTGCTTTATTGTCATTAGCAGGTACACCTGGTTTCTATATTGTCATAAGCTTGTGTATTGTTAGACACAGACTTAACTTCGCGCTTAGGCCCTTACGTCACTCAGACGCTATTTCAAAAGTGTCGTGGTTTGGATTAAGGGTCTGTACAAAAAAATAGTCTAAATAACGTAACAACGGAATGATTATGTAATTGAACAAAAGAAAATAAATCGAACACAAACGTTATTAAAAATATTTTTCCTATATTAACATAAAACACAACGAAAGAATAACAAGGCATGCGCACAGAGTTTTTTTTTATCTCCACAGCAAACTTGTAATAAAACTAACATAAAATATATTCATGAAAACTTTACAACTAAACAACTAAACTAAAGTATATACCGTGTCATAAAATAAAATAAAAGTTTGTTAGAATGGTTAGATGTAATCTAGAGCCGGCACGTGCTTTTTTATATCTTCTCTGTCGCTTTCTGTAAACGGTGAAAGTTGTAAATCGAATGTATGTCTTTCTACAAAAGAGTTAATGGCAAACATAGACAGATTCCCAACAGCAAACAATTGTTCATTATTTTCATCTACCAACTGTTTCGAAGCTATTTCTGGGTCGACTAAATTATAGCTGACCCCTTGTATATCTGTTAGGAGAAGCATTCGCTCTGATTTCTCGTAGGTAAAGTGCATTAAGCTTCCCGCTTTTTGAGCATCGTGTCGTCCTGTAGTATGCTTTCCATCATTGTTTACATATTTAACGAAATGGCCTGGTATAAAAACTTCAACTGCAACCAATTCGTCATTTAAAATGCCCAAATATGCATCATGATATCTGAAAATCTCTCCGTAATATTTGTTATTCCCAGATTTATTTAACACGTTGCCCAATTGGTGAGCAAAATATTTGGCGAGTAAATGGGCTTGTATTGTCCTTCGTACTTCTTGCTCAGCAGAAAAACCTCTGTTATTCTCGGTTCCCTTTAGAAATTTTTTTACAACCCACTCTTTATTTTCAAGTTGATTGTCTAAACATACCGCTTTAAAAACTTCCCTGAAACTTCCTTTGGCAAAAAGGAATATATATTTCTAGATAAGTAGATACAGTCAGGTAACAAAACGGAAACTGACCGGTTTTGATGTTGCACTGCAAAATACAAAGCCCTTAGTCAAGGGCACAGACCTCGCAAGCTCGGTCTGTACTTTTGACCTCGGCTTTGTATTTTACAGTACCACATCAAAACTGATCAGTATCCGTTTATTAATACACGTTTTTTCATATAAAAAAGGGGAGGGGGGTAAGAACAAGTTAAGGACATTTTGAGACTTCACATTGAAAAAGTTAAGAACATTTATAGGCTTTTTTCAAGTTAAGTGTTCTTGTAAAAAAAAAGTGCAATTCATTGTTCTCGTTCTAAATGTTTGACCAATGAAATCCTTACATGTTCTAATGAAAAGGAGGAAATCTGAACCTTAATTCACCTAGTGCTTACCCAAACTATGCATTTCAATTTATTGTCATAAAATATATTTATCTTGGATTGTTTCTTCTTTTTGTTGCGTCTTGCTTCTCGAGTTACTATTTTGAATTAGCTTCACCATGCACACGTGTTGTAAACTTTACTACTGGACTGGTTTCTATCCCCTTTCAAAATGTTATCACTTGCGCACGTGTTAATGTAGTCGAAATGCATTGTGGTATACTATGGCAGCTCTCGGCCAAGCGACAAATCGATTTTAAAAATAAAATAAAAACGTTTTTAAAAAAAAGAAAAAGTTAAAAGTAAAAGTAAAATAAATTGAAATAAAAAAAAATAAAAAAGTAAAAAATAAATTAAAAGTAGAATTTAAAAAAAAAAATTAACAAAAAAAATTATTGAAAATAAAATGAATTAAAATTCAAAAAAAGAAAAGAAAAAATAAATTAAAAGTAAAATCAATTGAAATAAAAAACAAAAAGCAGAAATTAAACAAATTTAAAAGTAAATAAATAAATTAAAAAAAAACTAAAACAGAGTTTTTTCGTGTGGCAGTTCTCGGCCACCATACATCTCTAATGGTACGAATACTCCTGATACTTAAAATACTTAAAGTACGTGCATTATGTTGTACCTTGGAAAGCATATTTTCAATTGTTGCAGTTGTAGTATTTCTCAAGCACCATATTCACTAGAATGAGCAGTTCTGCTCGATAGAGCCCCTTTATTAAAAAAGGAACTCATTTATTACAATAATACTATACTGTAGTTTTTTTTTATGATGTCATTTCAATCTACATTTAGAATTATTACAATGTACTTTTAAACTATGTATGTATCGCTTATGTAAATATGATGGTATTTCTTCATTTTTCTCATAGTTTTTACTGGATGGGAGACAAATAACAAATACCGAATCACAAACACATTGGGACAAGCAGTCTATTTTGCTATGGAAGGTGTGTTATTATTGTTATTATTTTGTAATATTACATCTTTATTACATTGCTGTTATGTGAAGGTGCCAACTTGTTTTGAACTGTATTAAGAAAAAAAATTCATGTTCAGTAAAAAGCTTCTATTGTTATTCATATTCTTGTATGATATTATTTTCTATTTTTTAAGATACTGATTGTTGCACAAGATATTGCTGTGGACCAGGTCGTCCATTTGAGATGAAAATATTGGACAACTTTCAACGTGAGGTCATCCATCTAAGCCGACCGTTGAAATGCCAAGGATGTTGTTGTTATTGTTGTTTACAAGAAATTGAAATTCAAGCCCCTCCTGGTGAAGTTGTTGGTTACTGCATACAAAAGTATAAATAGCTTTTTGTTTTTAATTATATAACATGAAATGAAATACTTCACAAAAAATTCTGACTTATTTAGGTCTATACCCTATTGATACAGGGGGTAAAAAAGACAATGGTTAAATAAAAAAAACAATTATTAAAGTTAGCTTATGTTTATCTTTACCATGACCACTGTCTTGGTGAAATACGCAATATGAATATTCCTGTACCTGAACCTTAATTTTCCGACATTTAATACTAATGCTGATTTTGAATTATGACAGCAAAACTTTACTGCTATGAACTTTATCCACGGTGGCACTTATGACGACAAAAGATAAATGTAAACAATAATCTGCCATTGTATTTTCTTCATGTATAGTACTACTAATTTACAATGAAATGGTCATAGCCATATATTCATGACATAAATATATTGAGGGAGAGATACAACATATACTAGAATGTCAATTACCTTTGGACGTAATCATTAAGTCAATGACATTTTGTACCAATGTATTTTTATTTCTCAATCTTGCTGGCATATTTAGATGCGTGTCTGCGAAACTTCTATACTTCTCAAACACTAGCAATATATTTCCCAAAAATATCAAACACAACATTTATGCTGAAGAAAATTTATCTAGTGCATATTATGTATTATTATGTAGCTAATCTGGATGATCAATCAATCATACTTTCTTGTAATGTTAACCTGAAGGCTACGATGAAGTATATGCTATTAAGAAACTTAGTACAACCTTTGTTCGACTGAGTTTTATATACTTTCATGTGTATTAATAAGTAAATGTGATTTCTTATCAGATGGTCACTTTGGGAACAAAAGCTTGAAATTTGTGATGCGAATCGAACACCTCAGTTACTGATTCGAGGTCCGTGTTGTCCAATCAGCTGTGGTAGCGATGTTCAATTTGAGGTTTGTAGCCTTAAAATCTTGATTTAAACAGATATATAAATAATAGTTATATTTATTGAATGTTAATTTTTGTCAATGTTTCAATTTATTCCATTGTTTCTCATCATTACTTTTCAATTCATTTCATTTTCCTGTAAGATTTTTCCTAAGTTGTGGAAAAAACACATTTATATATAAAAGCATCATATCGCAGCTTGCCCTTCAATAGAAGCCACTTTCATCCACTCTATTTGTTTTCCTTCTCCCACCCCCAGTTTAGGTATCACTCCAGTAAGTTGAAATTCATTAGGTTGTATAGAAGTATTGTTTTTCACCGTGGGTGATTTACTGGGTCTGAATTAGGGACACCTTTTTCATGTTGACAAAATGTAGTACGGTGAACAAAAAAAAAACATGTTGAAAATGAAAAGGCTTGTTACTGTTTTGAGCCGAAATTTCTCTAAAAGTAAAAAATGTTATGTTTTCTTAAAATACATTGCCACCTAGTCCAAAATTGGACCAATGTTAAAAGAGCTTTCTTTTTTTGTGTGGCGCCGTAGTTTAGTGGTTATCACTCTCGTACTTTGTGCGGGAGACCAGGGTTCGATTCCCCTTGACGGCGATTCAATATGGGCGATTGAGTATTACCATAGCCCCGCGTTAACCCAAGCCATGTGAGGGAAATTGGGGAGATGGCACACTGTGTGGGCCGTTGGATGTTGCAGGGAGTTGTCTGGCAGAGCGCTGACCCTAATTGAGTTTGCGTAGCTCAAAGAGAGCATTAAATACTCCAGGACTCCCCATCAAAGGCATGGCCCCTCCTGGAAATAATAGACAGGGTATATCCCTCGATATTTGTGAGGCTAGCCATGTAAAATATGCATATCTATCTATCTATCTACAACATGTGGTGTAGTAAAAACAAAAGTATGATGAAGAGAATAATCAAAAGATGATTTTGTATCACGTAAAAAATAACATTTTGATCAAATGGATAAATATTTTTACATTTTTACACCCAATATATTTTTGTCTCCAAACTGAATCAGCAATTATAGTTAATCTCTAATATTCAAATTTTGTAATATTACCAACAGCTGTAGCATCTATATTACAATTTTGTTTTCTTTCTGAAAGTCATCATCAATGGCATGATTCTTTAAGCCGCGTTCCCTTCTTGTTGTTGTCTTCGATTTCGCCAGGTTTTTTTATGTTTATATATTCCTTAAAAATAAAATTTGGTAGGTATAGAATCTATCCACTTTAAAACTTACTCCCTGTCAAGAAAAACACGTTGGTTTCATACGAAAGAGTCTTCAATGCTGTCTATGAACCTGTTTACCTTTTGGTAAGATCTCATTGGTTTACGATATATAAGACATAAACGTTTAGCTAATTATGTGGAATTATGACATCATCAGTTAGATGGTAAAAAAAATTGCTGGTATGAATGATAATCAGGATAACTAAATATTAATATTCATGTAAATATGTTCAAAATATCAAACTAGATAGGTGAAAACATTTACATTACAACAAACCTTGATAAATCCTCAAAACAGTAACTCATTTACTTAAAATACATTAAATTTATTTGCATAGGTCAAAAATCTTGAGAATCAAGACTTTGCAAAAAAAATAAAAAGATTTATAGGCAATTTTTCAAGTTCTTTCATATGAATCCAACTTCTTTTTTGCAGAAGGTAAGCTTTGACCCTCTGGTACTCCATTTTGTGAATTTTAACTTTTTTTACCAGCTAGATTTAGTAACTTACTCGAAAATAGATGACTCAACATCCACAATTTTCCATTTAGGTGTTGTCAATGGACGGTGGTACTGTAGTTGGTGCCATCACGAAACAGTGGGTGGGCTGTGGTACGGAATGCTTTACAGATGCTGATACGTTCAGTGTAACTTGTATGTTATTTACTTTGTTGTTTAAATTATACGTGATAAAACCAAACAATATTAACACCCTGCCTTGGTTGTTTCATCTGAAGAATGACATAAAATGACATATACATATATTTCTTGTGTGATTTGCAAAAAAATGTTTTTGTTTTTAGTTCCCATGGATTTGGATGTAAAAATGAAAGCTGTGATGTTAGGCACTTGCTTCCTCGTGGTAAGTTCGAATATCAGTTTGGGTGTCGGTTGTGCCAAGCTATGATAAATACACGTTGTTTTTATAAGAAGCCAGTCTGTAGGAAACCCTAAACTCAGCAAGCCCATCTTTTAAGAAACTGGCAGGCTGAGAATTTTTTTCAAATCAAGAAAGTTCGTACAACTCCGCATGCATACCACCAAAAAAGGTTTATTATGATATAGGTTATTAAAAGCAACATTTTTAAAAGTCATAAAAAATCGCTAATAAGATGAAACAAAGTTAAGGACTGTTTTCGTGAATCTTATTTTGTTTAAGTTGTTTTAAACTCTTGTTTGTTTTCATCATTATTTTATTTTAGGACTTTATGTTTTTTGAGAAAAAGAACAACTAAAAATTGGCTGGCGAGTTTGTATATAGACGGTTTGCACATAGGTAATTTTTATAAATATAGTTGAATTTGATGTTGTATAGTCGTGGGGCCGTCTAGTGCACTCTATTATTTAGTTGTGAATTTAATCCAGTTCTGTATGTAGTTCCTAGTACTTTGTAATTATTTGAGATGTTTTTTTCAGCATATTTTTTTTTATAAACATTTTTTGAAACTTTTTAGTTCATCATGAAAGCCACGCTGTTGACTTTCTAAAAAGTCGAGCACAACACTTTGTGAGCTTAAGGATGTTCAATAATGTTTATATTTTGGTTGTGATTCTTATTAATTTGACAATGAGAAAAAGCGTGTATCAGCCCTCCAAATATACGAGAATCTATGGCGACATAATATCTCCGCCATTATGAAAAACTATGGCGGAATTTGACAAAATGCGGGATCACTTACGAAGCAATGGCGGGTGCGGCCATGGTAGCTCAGGGTGTACAGCAGAGCCACACCGCCTAAAAATCTGAAAAACAGTAAAAATCCTGAAATTGAACAAGTGGCCTTACGATCTTTGAAATTTAGATTAAATTTTTAAAAAACTCTGAAAACTCCGAAAGTTTTTGTCATTATCAGTTTGCCAAAACCGGCCCAAAACTAATGGAATGGGTTATTTATACTTTTAAGGTTTACACAACATCATTTTTTCATGACACGTGTCAGTGACATATTTCATTGATAAATTACTTTAGTTATGATAGCAGTTTCAAGGTTTTCAAGGCCTGGAAAATCAATAAAAAACCCGTCACGATATTACTCATTAAATCACCCTGAATTTGATTTAATAAACTAGCTAGACACCCTGTAGCTGATAAGCAGATGGCTGCGTCCCACTTGTAAAATGCTGAATGGCGCCATAGATTGAGGGAGCTGGTGTACGCACACTGGTAGTCACTTCAGCACATGTAAAGTTAATTAAAAATTGTTGTATTAATTTTGGGGTTGTTTTTTAGCATAACCTGATATTTTTTCGGCTAACTTTCGTTGCACCTTTATTCCGAAGATTTAAGGCAATGTTTTTTTATCGCTGTTAAATTGCAAACGAGGTTATAAGAACGTTGTGGCCGTGACTGCAAAAAAATTAAGAACATAATAAGAACTATTTCTTCATAGAACAACTCACGTTTAGAATTACCAAGAACAATTATTCTCAAAGAATTTTTTTGTTCCGTTTCCTAGTATACGATTTTGCACTAATATAACTTTAACTTTTATATATTTCTTACCATGCTCAAAATATACATCATCGGTATATCTAACCATATATTTTCTAGCCGGGTGACCCAGCATGATTTTTTTTACCACTGGGATTTAAAGTGAGGTGGAAAAAATTGCGCTGGGCCGCAAATGAATTTCCTGCGGTCAGAATACTAACCGCGCTTTAGGATTGGTTACTTCTATTGTTATTTACTCACGTGATCATTATCGGGAAATTCTTTGTTTTGAGCGCGAATGGCCTCACTTACCCGAATTAATATGATAAATTTTTTTACATGATTGAGGTGTGACCACGCTGGTTTTGTGCTCATTGATGGATTCGAGTTCTAGAGATTTGCTCTGACACATTGGTTTTTTAACGTTACATATATATTACCGGTGTCCAACGGAGTTATACCGATATAAAAAAAATACATTAAAAATTACATTAAATACATATAAATTCGATTGGAGACATTATACGTGGAAGGATAACAGAACATAGAAAAGATTACATTACAAGGAAAAAATCTAAATTTTAGCCAGTTGATGATCGACATCAATGTCTTCAGCAACCAATCTACTGCACTCTGACCTGACATTTGCCGTACGAGAGCCTCTAATACACAATAGGCACGATCTCAGCAGTGAAAAACTCAGTTTCGTCCGGATCCACGATATCACATTGCCCAGGTTTTGCTTTTTTTTCGCTGCGATGTCTTCAGCCAATCGATGGTAGAATGTTTGGCACTCTCGACTCATTCCGCCATAAATCGAGAATACCAACGGTGTGAAGCATCCGTTCTCAACTTCCAATACTCCTTCGTTGTATTGATTCTTCTTCTCAGCCTCGTTCCTAACATAACATTGCTTTAGGCTTTGGTTAAAATAACGCGATGCGTTTGGATCAAAGACCCTTATATCATAAAATGCATTTTGTCCTTTTTCCCAAAATCCTCGAGCTCTTACGTCTAAACGAGCTTTGTGCGACGTTTTCACTGATCGTTTGTCAAACTTTTCCACAGCTTCCGTGTGTGAGAAACAAAATTTTAATGTTTTGATTTTTTTCGGAAAAACACAAAATAAGGATACTTAAGGATGAAAAAGTGTTAGAAATAAGCACATCCAGCCCTTAACGTTGTTTTAGGTGATGGACCTGAGGGGTCACACAAACGCGCTACTGTATTTGCTACGCGCACTTTACTTTATGCTTCGCTTTGTTTAGAAAAATGCTACGCGCTATTATATTTGCTACGCGCACTTTACTTTATGTTTCGCTTTATTTTCGCTTTGTTTAGAAAAATGCTACGCGTTTTTTTCCAAGATTGCAACGCGCATTTTCGAAAATACAACCCTCTTTTTCGCAGGTTTTTTAATGTTGGTGTTGTTGATAGGTAAAGAAGAACAACATGGATAACGTATTGAAGAAAACAATTCGTAAAGAAATCGAAAATTACAACAGGAACAAATCCGAGAATGAAAGTAGTGAAGCAAAAACAATGTGTCAAAACATACATTAGAAACAAAAGTTTTCGGACGGAAAAAACTTTCGGATTTTTTTTTATTCGAAAATTATTCCGTCCGAAATTTGTGTCTGCCGAAAGTTTTTTTGTGCGAAAATTTTGGTTTTTTAAATTTTTTTTTTAAAAGGACCAGTGTATAGAAATCATACATAGGGTTATCAGAAAATCAATAAAGACTGCAGTTTTTGAACTTTTATTTTCGTTATTTTCACATTTGGCTGAGGCCCTATCTATAAAGTTGGATCCTGAAGACCCTTTTTTAGATATTGATTGAATATATGACACTCTAAATGCTTCTAACCTTCCTTTTGTGTCATTTCCGCTGAAATAAAAAAATTCGTTTTTCGCCGAAAATTTTAGTTCTTAGTGTAGTCACAAGTCAAAAGGTCCCCAAACTGAACGAAGATTGAGCAATCTCCAAGATAGGATAAGCAGAAAGAGTAGTAGTAGGAATGCAAGTGGAAGTCGTAATACAAAGATGTTTGAAAAAAGGGAAAAAACTTCAAATAAACTATGAACGCTTTGAGGCATCAAGCAGCAGTTTCTGTGAAACAAAGGGACGGTGGAGGTTCAATATTTATAGGTGTTTTTTGCAATACTGAAATAACGTTTCAAGAGATACTGCAAAAAGCCCAGAGTTTAAATTTCGACAATGAAGGGTGTAATTTTTTTGTGGAACAGGAGGATGAATGTTACATTTCATTAGTTGATGTAACAGGACAATCGCGTTTTAATGTCTAAGCATCACGTATGTTTTTTTTGGTTTGAGAGCTGGACTCTCTGTATTGACTTAATGTTTTTATATGGTCATTCCATTTTCCTATTTAAGGACATTATGATATATGTAGATGTTATAGGGTATTTTTGTTCCTTTTTCCTGTAGATATTTTTATGCATGTAATGATGAAAGTTTGTTATTCTAAAACATACACAAAAAGACATTTTTATGTGACTTTTTTATTATTAATACTATAGAGCATATTTCGAAATTGATTTTTCTGTCGGATGGATTTTTGATACTTTAGGGAATAATATCAAAAAGTTGGGCTTTCATGAGATTTGCTGAATACTTTCAAAAGATACAAGGCCATAAGATAATAAGATTCAAGTATGCAAACACGCAATTTTTATTTCCAATTTTCTTTAATCGACCATAAACTATTTCTGTCGGAAGGATTCGATATATTTTCAATTTATGGTGCTAAATACTTAACCTGGATTTTTATCGAATTAGGGACAAGAGACATCACTATTTGAAGTTTTCTGGTATCATTAATATATATCTAATGAAAACAAAAAGACAAAATATACCATAGAAAAATGTTTATGGAACAAATATCATTACAAGGTTATACAATAAATCTGTCGGAAGGATCTGTCAGATGGACAATTTTGTTTCGAAATTTTAACATTTCGAAAAATCGAGTTCTTTATGTCTTTGCGAGTTATTAACTGGATGTCGTTTTCGAATCAGTAAATGATTTGAAGCTAAAAAGTTTTTATTTCTAGAAATCTCAAGAAAAGGTAAATTGTCCATCCGACAGATTAATCACTTAAAAATAAAGAATGTTTGCATCGATATGCTGAAATCACATTTATAAAAAGATGTTCACTTTTGCTATATACGTTTTCTTTCCGTTAATAATGCCAACATACTTGTTATCCTTTCGACCTGGGTTAGTATATGTAATATCCGGTCGCTCAAAAAATTCAGTAAGGTGAGAGGTCTGATCTTCAGTTAGGATATTTGCTTTTCTCCCCCTTTTGCTAAACTGAATCCTTAGCTTGTATTTGTGAGCCAAACCTTTGATAACCTCACATTTTTTCTCGGACTCTTTGGCAAGAGCTTTTCAACTTTGCTGACACTTCGGTTGTAACGATTGTTTTGTTGTAAAAGCTGCTGTTGGTTCAGTTTCGTTGCTGTTAACAGCTTGGTCTTTCTTGTTTGCTTCTTCATTTTCTTGTTTTTTTCTCTCTCGGGCTTCCCTCTTTCTCATCCTGTCTTTTTCTAGATGTTCTTCATATTTTTTGGGCTCTACGTATTTCATATATTCAAGTTTATTTCTTTTTCTGTTCTTGTCTTCCTCCTTATATTTTTCTGCATTCTTTTCTCGATACTTCTTTATATATTCTTTGTTTGCCTCGCTCTTTGATCTATTTAGTTTTGGTCTTCCCATGATTGATAATTCGTTCGTTAAAAAAGAGTACCAAATGACAAAAACATTCCTTTTATACTTTTTTCACAACATTCGATTCTCAAAAACATTCGATTCTTAAAAACATTCGATTCCCTTGATCTAAAGCCCGTCCAAACGTTGAAATGTATAAGCAAAACATTAGTAAAAGAATCATAAGCTTGAGATAACAACCAGGTGCCCTTTAGTAAGGTATAGTAGGAATAATAGAAAATCTGTCGGATGGACATTCTCATTTTCTAAATCATTGATCCAAACTTTAAACTATACTTTTTCTGGTTATTTTCTCGCTTTTCTTCTGACTTTACCATTTAGTTCTTTGATTCATGGATTAAAATTTGAAAATTACTCTAATATAACGAAGAGTAAAACGTCTTTTAGACCCCTATTTTGATAAAATTTATCTGTCGGATGGACTATTGGTATTCATGGAATTTAAAAAACAATGCCATATCAGGAGTTTCCAGATCAGCTCTCTCTGGTTCAAGCAATCCAAGATTTGATACTTTTGAAAATAATAGATTGTAAACACATGATATATCCATGGAATATTGATTTTTATGTAACGAAAATCTGTCGGATGGACAAGTTTGAACTGGATACGCTCAACCTCGTTCCCCAGGGCATTTTTCCTTGTTGATAAGTTGATAGCGGCGAAAAGGCCCTGGAACAGGCTGGTCACATGATCGCTTATGATTTATGATAATTATACCAAAAACATAATTTATGAACAGTTCTTGCCCTGCAAGAATTTATTTCTGCCCCGCGCGCGAAACAAGAGTACAACAAACATGGCGGTCGATTTATTTTGTGGAGTGGAAAAAAATACTAGCTAAGGTTTAGCACTGACTTTAGAGAGGCTCGTTTTTGAGAAATATATTAAAAAAAGATACCATTTTTAGTTCAACATGATATAAAGCAAATTTATCTCGATAATTAAATTGATATATATGCGATGTTTGTCTTTCCCTGCAGAACTACTGGTAGTTAGCTAGCTAGCTAGAGCGTAGTATACCGTCTAAATAGATAGATAGATAGATGGATGTGCATATTTTACATGGCTAGCCTCACAAATATCAAGGGATATACCCTGTCTATTATTTCCAGGAGGGGCCATGGCTTAGATGGAGAGTCCTAGAGTATTTAATGCTCATTTTGAGCTACGCAGACCCAATTAGGGCCCGCGCTCTACTAGACAAATCCCGGCGACATCCAACGGCCCACACAGTGTGCCATCTCCCCAATTTCCCTCACATGGCTTGGGTTAACCCGGGGCTATGGTAACATTCACTCGCCCATGTTGAATCGCCGTCAAGAGGAATCGAACCCCGGTCTCCCGCACAGAGTACGAAAGCTATAACCACTAATCTACGGCGCCATAAATTACGTGAACATTTAACTAATAGCTAGTAGCCACATATATCGATGTTGTTAAAGTCATTACCCTACTTGGGTACAAAACTCAATGTTGTTAGTCAATGTTTGAGGGTTTTTTTATAAATATTTTGATGACAAGCTGGCTGTGTTCTCCTTAAATCTTATGTGGGCGAATTAGCTAAATTATCTGTCACATTTCTAAGAAACATTTTGTTGGCTGAACATTTTGCAGCTGACTTTCATCGTGACATGTGTTGTTTATAATTCCTAAACCTCTTACGCAAAACGACAGGCAAAAAATGCAGACGGTAAGCCGTGTACCAGTCCATTCCAAACTTTTTTTTTCAGGTAGAGACATATTTTGAAAATGAAATTAAAATATATATATAACTTGCATATAGTTTAGATTTAGAACACAAACAGTACGAAAGTTTTTAACCATAATTTGACTTTCTTCACCTAAGGTCTGCATTTTTTTGCCTGCCGATTTTCTGATTTTTTTGACCATGCACAAGAATCTTTAAAAAATGTAATGTAACATGATGAGCTTATTTGATATATTAACCAGGCCCATGGAATGTACATTAAGTGAAGCACTTGAATGTAACCTGTATTGTGCTTTTTTTGGCACTGCCTTTTAAATGAAGAAAGCTCTTACAAATTCGTCATATCACAAATTTTATTCCTATTCACCTATATACTTAAGGATGGATATAAAGAATGATTTTGTATTAGCTATACTTTCTAGGTTTCGGAATTTGAGCAATTTAAATGAGGCCGAGAAGGGTTTTGTAACAAATTAATTCTTCTAAGGCCAATAAATGTCCTATTTTTATTTTAGGCCAGCGATTGATTATGCTCCACCAGCATATTTTTACATATCGTGGCCAAGTACAAATGGCATTTTTGGAATTATTACCCTGCACGTATATAATAAACCAGCTTTAACTTAACCCATTATTTATATCGTTTAATGATATCAAATATTGTCCCTTTTACAAAATAAGATTTTGCAAAATCTCTAAATATGAATCTGCAAAAAAGGGTTTCTTGTCTTGGTGGCGTTTAAAACTGGTTTCCATCACCGTACATACTAAAAAGGGTAACACCCTAGAACAAGCTAGAACAACCTGGAACAATCTGGAACAACCTAAGAACAACCTAGAACAAGCTAGAACAACCTAAGAACAACCTGGAACAAGCTAGAACAACCTAAGAACAACCTGGAACAAACTGGAATAAACTAAGGACAAGCGAGACCTATCTGAAAACATGCTAAAAGATCATGCTGATAGAGTTAAATTCGGGTAATCCCCTTTGCGTGTTTTGTGAGCGTTTGAGGTTATAAGCTAGCCTAGTTAACTAACCTTTCTTCTTCGAGTTGATAAAATGATCTCTCAAACTAAAGCTTAGACGCAAACGAATGACTCAGCGGAAACCCCGAGTTTAAATTGGACAATGTGACTAATCGCTTCGGAGGCCATTTTAATTTATCTGCGAGTTGTTTACCAAGCTTGGCCACATCTTACTCTGGTATAAACTTTATAGTTTACTAATGATTGTTAGGGTGAGTCAAACCACTCGCTGGAATATTCGGATGAAAAGGGCTTTCCCCGACATGGACCACGTGAGCAAAGAACAATAGAATTAGCCAATCAAAAAGCGCGGCCAGATTTTGGCCGCAGAAAAATCGTTTGAGACCCAGCGTAATTTTTCCCACCTTAACTACTCCGATTTCCCGGTGGTAAGAAAAATTACGCTGGGTCTCCTGGCTAGTTATAAGCGTGTACAAAAAAAAATTCAAGCCTAAGAAGCGTCGTGTAACATCTGCTGAATGAATAACGAAAAGATACGCCAGTTGGACCGTTGAGGTAGACAACAAAGTTAATTATCTACCTTTAAAGTTTGGCTCCTGTACATAGCTCTTCGACAAAAAATTTAAACAATCTCCTACGTTTCGAGGAGCCAGAAGGCAGCGATTAATAGCCTGGAATGACAGGGTCACTAATGACGAGGAATAGTCGTAATAGCAACGTGGCCAGAGATTTGCTTTTGGTTGATGATACGTGCTTCAAATTTTCATCATCAGAAGACGCCATTTAACTAAAACTGTTTTAAAAAACCTTCTTGGATGCTTAGTAATGAAATGGGTATCGAATGTGTGTTTCCGACATCTCGCTACAAAATGGGTGACCTGGTTTCCATCCATTGTTGTTGTTTTTAAACGACAGGCGTTTTTGAAGGTTTTTTTACCCAAAGACAAAACCAGGTATAACCACCAGTTTCACAGAACAATCAGAGAGCCGACAGTAAACGAAGAGAACAACCGGAGAACAGGCAGCGAATGAAATGAGAATTCTGTGCGGAATAGCGTAAACGCTCTGTGTTCTGAAAACTGATTTGAATGAAGAAAAAAATATAATATTTTTCCTTCTTTCCATTCATTTCAAACATTTCGAATGTGGCGAGACAGAAAAAAGAAGTCGATTTCCTTAATGCAACGAACTGTATCGTCATAAGACCGGGGGTTCACATAAAATGGTAAAATTCAATATAATAAAGAAATGCAATAACTAGCTATTGTTCTAGCTAAATGCTGATATTGGATTTTAGGGGTAAAAATACCGGGACGGTTAATGCTGTTGTTGTACTAAACTAAGGGAATCCCCCATAACTTGGCGAGCGGGAAACATGGCGGAAATATTCTTGTTAGAAACCCAGATTTATTTACAGAATCGATACAGAGATAGTCTTATATTTTTGGTTGTTATATTTCTTAGATTGTTCTAGGTTGTTCTTAGGTTGTTCTAGCTTGTTCTAGCTTGTTCTCAGGTTGTTCTAGCTTGTTCTAGATCGTACCAGGTTGTTCTAGCTTGTTCTAGAGTGTTACCGTTTTTAGTATGTACGTTTCCATCACCATCATCCTACTATCAACTTAACACGTGGTTTCTACAACTTGCATTTTTCTGTTCTTTTAGTTCTATTCCAGTCATGAGAACCATTAAGTCCCTGATGTTGTGTGACGAGTGTCCCTATCCAGAATTTTTCTTTATCTAATAGCAAACTATCAATTTGCCTGTTTGTTAAATTCTCTCCATTGTTCACAACATCAACTATAATAAACCCAATATTTTGCACGGAGGCATCAGGGCATTCATCAATAAAATGTTTCACAACTTTGCAAGATGGTATCTTCTTTTTAATGTGGGATTTGTAATTCGAAAGTCGAGGCTTCCAAGCAACGGTGGATCCAACACCCTGCTTACCACATAATTTACAAAAAGCAACGTATATAACGTTTTTTGAACTGCAACTGCTTTCGCGACGAATTTTAAATTTCCTGCCAGTTGCTTTTGATACTATAAAAGTGGTTTCAATTACATAATTCTTGCAGGAGTCGCATTTTTTATTTTTACATTTCACATAACCTGCTACATTGTCGTTTGATAAATCGGACTTGATATTGTAAGGATCAGCACGTAATATTAAATCCCTTAAGTTATTCTCTCTTTTATTTGCAACCAATATACTGTTTTCTGGAAACAGCCGCGACAAGTCTGGATGATTACTAATAATGGGCATGTGGGTCTGGACAATGGTTTTAATGTCGGGTCCTCTAGGGTTGAACTTTGTGGAGAAGATAACTCTTGTTTCAGAATTATTGCTGGTAATCTTTTTCCTAGCATCAGAGCGTGATATTGTTCCTATATGTTGAAATGTTTTCTTAATGATACTTTTATTATAACCTCTTTTTGTTAAATAACCACAGTACTTGTTTGATTTCTCATTATAATCAGTATTGTTACTACAGATCCGACGAAGACGTAATGCAACACCTTTTGGTATACCTCTAATAGAACTTTTATTGTGGCAGGATGTTGCGTGAAGGTATAAATGAGCATCTGTGGGTTTACTGTAAACAGTTGTACTGATTTTGTTATCTTTCAATGACATCTGCAGGTCAAGGAAACAGAGTTTATCACCTCCAATTTCCATTGTGAATTTCAAATCTTGGTTAATAGAATTCATAAAAACATTCAAATAACAATGATGCATCCAATATAGAGATAAAGAATCCCCCGAGAAAGCCGTCTGCATGGATTGCTCCAAAAACGAATTCGCCGGAACTCGAGACTTTCATATCAAACATTGAAAGATCTCTTTTTAATGATACTTCTAGGAGAACAGTAAAAGATAATTTGACTAAGGATCAGAGAATGTATTTAAACACATGGAGAAAACAACAACTTTGTAATAAAGATGGTGATTTAATAATTAGGACACAGGACAAAGGAAACCGTTTCGTAATTGTAGACAAAATAACTGACAAGGAAAAGGCAAAACAACAGATACAAAGGAGTTCCTTCGTAACGTTAGAACATGATCCAACTTTACAACACATCCAAAAGGTGAAAGATTGGGCTGAAAAATGGTTTAAAAATGGTGAAATATCAAAGCAATGGAAAGAATATATAGTCAATGAGAATGCCTGTCCAGGCAAAAACTCCACTCTTTACAAAACTCACAAGGCTGGTACTCCAGTACGATTACTTACTTCTGGTTGTAACACTGCTATCGAGAATTTAGCTAGATTTCTTGAAGTTATATGTGCACCGTTTACTGAAAATATGCGTAGTAGAATTAAGAACACGTCTCACTTACTGGACATTATTGATTCAATTAACGAAAAAGGCATACCTGATCACACTCAATTGGTATCTTTTGATATTGTTAACATGTTTCCTAGCATTGACAATAGAAATAGTTTAGATTCCGTGCGAAAAATCATGGATAAAAGAATATTTAAGAAACCATCGACAGAATGCATTATGGATGCGTTAGACTTATGTCTTTATAATAACAATTCTGTTTTCGCAAATGAGCACTTATTACAAACGAATGGCACAGCAACAGGTGCACCTAATTCTTGTTCGTATGCAGACATAGCTGTATCTTCCATAGACGACGCTGTTTTTGAAAAAATGCATTATTCTTATCCTGAAATATTGTATTTTGGTCGTTATAGAGATGACTGCCTATCTTTATGGTGTGGTAGCAATGACAAGTTACAAGAATTCTTTGTTTTTATGAATTCTATTAACCAAGATTTGAAATTCACAATGGAAATTGGAGGTGATAAACTCTGTTTCCTTGACCTGCAGATGTCATTGAAAGATAACAAAATCAGTACAACTGTTTACAGTAAACCCACAGATGCTCATTTATACCTTCACGCAACATCCTGCCACAATAAAAGTTCTATTAGAGGTATACCAAAAGGTGTTGCATTACGTCTTCGTCGGATCTGTAGTAACAATACTGATTATAATGAGAAATCAAACAAGTACTGTGGTTATTTAACAAAAAGAGGTTATAATAAAAGTATCATTAAGAAAACATTTCAACATATAGGAACAATATCACGCTCTGATGCTAGGAAAAAGATTACCAGCAATAATTCTGAAACAAGAGTTATCTTCTCCACAAAGTTCAACCCTAGAGGACCCGACATTAAAACCATTGTCCAGACCCACATGCCCATTATTAGTAATCATCCAGACTTGTCGCGGCTGTTTCCAGAAAACAGTATATTGGTTGCAAATAAAAGAGAGAATAACTTAAGGGATTTAATATTACGTGCTGATCCTTACAATGTCAATTCCGATTTATCAAACGACAATGCAGCAGGTTATGTGAAATGTAAAAATAAAAAATGCGACTCCTGCAAGAATTATGTAATTGAAACCACTTTTATAGTATCAAAAGCAACTGGCAGGAAATTTAAAATTCGTCGCGAAAGCAGTTGCAGTTCAAAAAACGTTATATACGTTGCTTTTTGTAAATTATGTGGTAAGCAGGGTGTTGGATCCACCGTTGCTTGGAAGCCTCGACTTTCGAATTACAAATCCCACATTAAAAAGAAGATACCATCTTGCAAAGTTGTGAGACATTTTATTGATGAATGCCCTGATGCCTCCGTGCAAAATATTGGGTTTATTATAGTTGATGTTGTGAACAATGGAGAGAATTTAACAAACAGGCAAATTGATAGTTTGCTATTAGATAAAGAAAAATTCTGGATAGGGACACTCGTCACACAACATCAGGGACTTAATGGTTCTCATGACTGGAATAGAACTAAAAGAACAGAAAAATGCAAGTTGTAGAAACCACGTGTTAAGTTGATAGTAGGATGATGGTGATGGAAACCAGTTTTAAACCCTTGTGTATTTAATTGTATATAATTTATTTTTATTGCTATATAAGATATTTTAATTGTTAATACTGTATTGTAAGCGATACTGAAGAAGTCAGTCGATGAACTGACGAAAATTTTAAATAATAAAATCTTTTTACTTTTTACTTAATTCTTGATGTAGTCATTTATCTTGTTGGTTATTCCTATAGCTACAATTTGTGTTCGTATATATATCCTTTCTGGAATAACTGGATAAAGAAATTTGTGTTCGAATATATATATATATATATATATATATATATATATATATATATATAATCCTAGATTGACCTTATGGCGACATACCCGAAAATATTACCTTAGGGTGACACCTAAAAATAACTATTTTTTTGGAAAAATTATCTATTGACGACAAAGATCTGCCGCTATGCTTCTTTTGTACAGGTATTAACATACCATCGTAAAAACCTCCTAAAAATTATAAAAGATATATAATTCTTGGTCGCCTTACCGTTTTTCTGTCGCCTTAGCGAAAATAGTGTCATTGGATCGACCTTATGGCGACAATATATGTCGCCCTAAAGTCGTTTTTGTGACATCTTCCAAAAATTACAAAAAGCTGACTGGACGTCGAAATACAGTCAAATATGCCTACAGCAGACGCACCTGGTAACAGCGCCACCCACGATGGCTCTAAAGGCTTTTGTAAAATATGAAGAGCGAGTGGGAAATGTCTTATGCGAGATGATGGATATTAGCTCCGTGCGCAAAAATTTAGCTTAAAGGCTCGTTTCCATTTGACTGCATTTTCTGCTATAGCGCAAAATTATTTATTATTATTGACGCATGCGCATTTTGAAAAAATTACTGCTTGTTAAGAGATTTTTTGTGCTCGAGAGCAGCTCTTGAGCTCAGCGCGAAAGTTGAATTCATTCTACTTTTGGCGATGTTGTTTTCTCTCTAACACAAATAGCCAATAATATTTGAGTATTTTACACTATTTCGTAATTTGCCAGTCGTCAGCAAAGTTTAAAAAACATAAACAATAATAAATCTAAAAAAATGGCGGACGACGAAGAAACATGTGTTTCTCCAGACGAAAATGAACTTGAAATGAATATGCTCTATCATAAAATTTTGCAGCAACAACCAAAGAAGTCTAACGAAGAAACTACTGTTGATGTTGCGGCAATAAGACCCCAAGAGGATTATAATATTGAAAGTTTTATCCTGAATATAGAATCATATCCATGTTCATGGAATACTACCACTAGGTCTTATCATGACCAGAACATGCGTATTACTGATTGGGAACAGTTGTCCAAACGGTTTGGAAAACCAAATCGGTTTGCTGTCTCTTTATTTTTAGCTAACCAGCTCTAACTATAAAGCAAATTTGCACCCCACTCTGTTAAAAAAAACTTGCGCAGACTCATATTTTACGAACGAACAAGCATCGGGAATCGTATTAAATTGGCGGGCAACTTGCAAATACTAAGGAAAAAATTCAATACTACAAGTGCTAAAGTAAACACTGTATAAATGTGAAAATATTTGAAAGATAAAACAAAATAAATTTCTAAATATATTTATGAAGCCCATCTCAAAAGGTTTTTAAAATATGTCCCTTTCATCACTGTTGCTTATTTCATTTAAAAGGCGGGAATACTAAAAAATAATGAAATAAACATCTGTGAAATAAACAACAAATTAAGTTGTACTTTTTATTCACAACACAATAAATTTAACTACAAATATTTCTGAACCAAAATCAAACTACAAGTTCCTCGAAATAGCAACAAATTTCTCAAAATTACAACAATTTCCCTGTGTTTTTAGTGTTTTCTTAGGAAAATAAATCAGTAAAAGTTCAGTCTTTTCTTATAAGTTTTTATAAAATTGTTCTTATAAAAAATAAGTTTAGATTTCCCTAAATATCATTCTAAAGGCCTTGAAAAAGTATTCGTGATCGAACAGCAAAAGGTCTTTTATCAAAATTGCATACAACCCGTTCGAACGTCTCTCTTAAAAAAGTTTTCTTATCCACATTTTCTTCCTCTTGGAACATTAGAGATACCTTATCGGACAAAATTTTCGTCACCTCCAGAAATTTTTGTCACTTTTGTCCGACAAAACATTTTGTCCGATAAGGTAGTTTTAGTTTATAATCTTTTGTTAACAGCAGCAGCCACTTTTTTTTAAATTTCGCGCGTGAAAAAATTGAAGCAAGATGGAAATTAATTTCTGTTTGAGCTTTTTGCGCTAGAGCAGAAAATGCAGTGGAATGGAAACGAGCCTTCGTCAGGTTCTTTCCATAAATTTTATTATCAGTGCACGCACGCCAAATTACTGATTATAATATTTAAAAAAAAAAAACGATGGTGTAGATGGGGCCTAATAGGGTCATGTAAATGATAGACTCATAAAAGGAATCAGGTCTACTTCTTGGCAGCAAGGAATAATTGACTGGGGATAAGTAGAATCTGATTTCAGCGAAGGGCAAACTCTGTTAATTTAAATGAAACAGTAACGAATGATGTCAGCTATCGCAGAAACAATCGTCTCTAAAGGACCTGTATTAGACATTTCTTTCACAAAATCTCTGTTTTGTTGACATTCGTTCCTTGATTAATACAAGTAGGAAATTCGGAAAAGGCATTATCACATCACTTTGGAGGCCATTATGATTAAGTAACAGGTGTAGTTAAAAGAACAAATCATCAATGTATTTATACATATCGGGAATGAAGGACCAAAATCAGTTTCTTGAAATTCTGCGGAATAAAATCTGCAATCTTCTCAAATTAAATCAATCTTGCTTGCATTTCATTTTTCTCGCATCCACACACAAATAAACAGAACGCGCTCGCATAAGATATTTCCAACTTGCAGTCAATATTTTTCTCGCGCGCACCAAATGTTTCTTTCGCTCTTCGTATTTTCCAACGAGCCTTCAGGGCTATCGTAGCTATTTTTCTAAGAGCTAGTGAGGGCAAGTAATCTTTACATAGCCAACACTTCTGATAGCGGACACATTTTCTCAGGATGTCTTAGCAATTTAGTGAATAGTTTTATTTCATTGAGAGATGAGATAAAAGCAGCAACAAAATTACCATAGTTCTAATCTTACTCGAGAAGCATTGAACAAACGAAATACCAGCAGTAACATCCCTAACTTTTTGTAACCTGCTGCTATGGAGTCTCAAAGTGAGGTAGACGAGATTGGTCATATTGAGCTTTTTTTTATCTAGCCTGCGTTGAGTAACGTTTGATTAACCGACCAACCTCGATCCCAGGGCCTGTAGCGTTTTTTGATATGAGGATGAAACGCGTACGCGTTTCATCCTCATATCAAAAAACGCTACGGGCCCTGGGATCGAGGTTGATTAACCGACGTCCAAATTCAGTTTACGTTAATTGCCGTGGGTCAATTGTCCAGGAAACAAGGTTCGCTATTTAAAATTTCTACCCTGCAAGTACAGAATCGCAATTTGTGTGCTTTGTCCAAGCTGTAAGATGATGTGCTTGTCCAAGCTGTAAGATGATGTGCTTGTCCAAGCTGTGAAGATAGTGTGCAGTTTGTTCGCTTACACATTTAGGTAGGATATATACAACGTTAATCTGTGTGCGCACAAGTGTATTTCATTTTTAACATTTAATTACAACGTTTTAGTGTAACTTAGAAATGCGACAAAGCCTACACATACCTAAGGTCAAGCTTAACGGCTTAAGGTATAATTTCTGAAATCAGAGAAGATAAAAAAGGTAAAAATTACAACAAAGTACCGTTAAAGAGGATGTGCTGTCAAAAATTATATTTTCATAAGCAATGGTCATAAAAGAAAAGAAGACAATTGCCATAATTCTTTTAAAGTGAAACCTTTCTTTTTCTGAAATAATCTGTGTTAACCACATGTTAAGATACCTTTGTATACTGACCCCTTTACATTTTTACGAATGCTGGGCTCAGTTTCATTTATGACATTATACAGTTCAAAAGGCAAAGTTTAGTGTTGGGGATTAAGTGTAATCACATGAAGAAGTGTTTTTTCTATACATTTTTATTATTTAAATATGCTAAACTAAGGAAAAAATAAGGAGAAAGAGATAAAAAAGCTGACAACAAAAGACGAAGATAATAATGTAAGAAAATTCGGGTATATAGTATATATTTAGACTCCCAGTGGAAAAAAAAACGCTTCAATAAAAAAAGTCAGGCTTAAAGTTCGCATTTGCAAATTATTTCCCTAACTACAGCCCCTTTAATTTACATGGCCCATGCTGCCATCTTTAATTTGAGCAAACAGAAATAGGTTAGACTCAAGCTGTGGTGATAAATCTAAAAAAATCTGCAAACTTTCTCCCCTTCAAAATGGTCAGAATGTTTGCACCTGCTGGTTGAAAGTCCACTTTTTTCTGAGCAAGGTCTTTTTATTCTCTTACTTTTCTTTTAGGTTATGTTATCCAACAAGCAAATAGATGACATTCGTAGAAAATGGTGGATGGGAATGGAAAACAAAGAAAACATACGCCTCATTCTTCAACCTTGTACTTATATTAAATTTAAATGGAAATATTTTTGACATCGCATGCTACAATTTGTTTTTAATTTCTCTCCGGTTTAACTTTGAACAAGTCCATTATGATGTTATACAGTGGGAAAACATCAATATCTCTTGCCATGTGTTCTGGTACCTCCTCCGGAACAGTTCCTGATCCATTATGCAGTTTAAGACAGTCAATTTTCAATGATGAACATTGTCTCTCAGTGGCATCAGTAACCCAATGTACAGCATTTGTCTTCTTCCTTTACCATAAATGACAGCATACCATTGTTGGACCTCGTCACTTTCCTTTTTTTTAAAGGCTTCCTCACAATTTTAATAGCCTTTCCTCACATGAATCTTCGTCAGTTTCTTCTTCCATTAGAAAGAGAATAAATCGATAGCATATACAATTGTTTGATACATTTTTAATCTCTTTGTGATGTTATATCATCGTACGTTTTTTCTGTCTTTAAAATATATTTGTAACTATTACCACTAACTTCGTTCGACAACAACAGTTTGTTTTTTACATTTTAGATTCGAATTACATTCATATTCGAATGCGATAGTTCTTTTAAAACAGGTAATACAAAAAATCTCTGTATCGATTTAGAATGCATTGATGGAGGAGAAATTTTCCAACACTTAAAAAGTACGGTGCTTTGGCAGAAAGCAAGTGCAAGGCTTCGTTCATGGAGTTTTTACAAGCGGTATATTTTCTTCATAACAACAACATTGTGCATCGAGACAAAGCCAGAAAACGTGTTGTTAACATTTAAGGATATCGAAACAGCACATGTCAATTAATGTGAAAAGTTTATCATTTCTTGAACATGATAGTTTAGTAGGCAACATTTCCGGACATCCTTCCATCCTCGAGCAAAGTAAAATAATGTTGAGCATGTATTTATATAATTGCAGAGGATCGAAATTTATAAGAATTAACCAATCAGGAAAGAGCTGACAAGTACATTTAATTACGGCAATTAATATTTTCCGGATCTAGATGGGGATAACTACTTCTTCTGTAGGGCTGGTAACCATATCTCAGGAAGTTAATGTCTTTCACAACGAAATAACACCTAACGATCTTCGACTTAACTGCAGAGTAATGAAAGAAATAAGAAAATCTTACAGCGTGCAGGACGCCAGTTGTTGCAAGAAAGAATCCACCTAAATCACGTAACGCCCTACATCACCAAATACTTGAACTTGACAACACCATCAAATCAAGACTCTCCGTCGACCAATATAAGCAGGTTAAGAAGACACCTTAAGAAGTTCAAAAAATCAATGAGAGATGCACTGATGATACGCATGCGGGTGTAGACAAATGACAGTAACTCTGTCCAACAGACAACTAACGACAGAAGAAACAAAACCGTCTATTAAAAGGAATGTGAGAACAACGGTTATCATGAATATCTAACTACATCAACAACGGGCCTTACAAACTTCTCAAGAAAGATCCTACAGAAGTCATCAAACGAAAAAGGGGGCACATCTTAATGGAGTTAAAGAGGAATACATCGACAATAAACAGTATTACCGACTGAAATCTTGTGACGGACCACCACCGCGAAAAACGTTTATACAGCCTATCAAAATTTGCTGCTTCCAGCCTCAGCAAATTTACAGCAAGTGACCATAGCAAAAACTCCTAAAAATTCTCGGAATACATAAAAAAAATAAAGGTAGCAGACAACGAATGCATGGTATCATTTGATGTCACATCACTCTACACAAATGTTCCCATAAAAGGCACCTGGAATATCATTAAAGACCTTATCGAAAACGATACTGCATTCGGTAAAAAGACAAAGATTCCAGTACAGGATTTTCTGCGTTTGGCTGAATAATAAGAACTTCTACACTCAAAGAGACAGAGTTGCCATGGGAGGCCCTGCATCATCAGTAGTTGTAGAAATATACATGCAAGCACAAGAGATTCACTGTCAAGCTTGAACAAGATGGAAGTATGACTTTCCTGGACAGTTTGGTCAAACGCAAGAATGGTTCCATGTCAATTCCAGTGTATCGTAAACCAACACACACTGACAAGTATCTTAACTTCGAATCAAACCATCAGAAATCTTGCAAAGAAAGTGTCATACTGAATCGTGCCAATAGTGCAGTCAGTGACAAAAAGGAGAGGAAAGAAAAAAATTCGACATGTAAAGAACACATTAACACATCAGGTACCAGCGAGATTCTTCGTCGAGTTTTAGGGCAACACAATATCAAATGCGTTCTTAACTCTAAAGCAACCCTACGAAGCACTTTGTCTAAACCAAAAGACAAAATAAACCTGGAAGAACAAAGCAATGTTGTTTACGAAATCCCGTGTAAAGATTGTGATGTAGTGTATATATGCCAAACAAAAAGAAAGTTAAGCAACGAGTTTAAGAACATTTGCGCGCAGTGAGAAACGGAGATGTAAAGAAAATCAAACTTGCGGACCACGGCTGGAGCAGAAGTTATCAGTTTAATTGAGATGAGAAGAAAATCATTCACAGAGAATCCAGAACAACAGCTAGGAACATAAAAGAAACCATCAACAGTGTATAACGTAACAAACACATAAACAGTATCCTACATCAACTTCCTGAAATTTGGTTACAAGCCCTACAGAAGAAGTAGTTATCTCCATCTAGGTCCGAAAAATGTTAATTACTGTAACTAACTTTAATTATCAGCTTGTTCCTGATTGGTTAATTTTTATGAATTTTGATCCTCTGCAATTATATAAATACGTGCTCAACATCATTTTACTTTGCCCGATGATTGGAGAAGGATCTCCTGAAACGTCGCCTACTAAACTATCATGTTCAAGAAATGATCAACTTTGCACAGTAATATGAATACTGAACAGACAAACCAAAATAATATCTTCAATAAGCACATGTCAAATTAACAGACATCGGTCACAGTACTAGGATCACTTTCGAACAGTCCGTATACTTCTGTTTTAAACGGCCAAAACAAGCAACATCAAGTGGTCATAACTTTTCAGTTACATGCGGTGGAAACTTCACTAACGTTATATCCTCTTCGATGGCTTTTTCTACCACTGGCAGAGAAACATGAGATGTCCATCGAATATTAACAGCAGTGGCCGTTCCTTAATCTCACTAGCAAATTTCGTAAACCACTCATTGAATATCTCTGTTGTTACCCAGCCATTGGTACACATGCCATACCAGATGTTTGGTAAGGCTCAATCTCCTCTCCTCTCCTTACTGTCCTGCATGATGCATCCCTCTAACTTTTATGAAGTGCATTTGCAATATCTTCCTCTGTCCAGGTCTTTTTCGTTAACCTCACATACTTCTTACGCATGACGACTAAGTCTAAAAAAAAATTCAGGCCTATCAATAAAAGGGGCCATTGCTCTTGCAAAGGCTCACCCGATTCTGGGAAATGAGAAACTAGCTGAGCCAATAATTGCTCCTCCAATTCCACAAAAAGTTTTTCTGGCTGAGTAATATCAATTCACCTCACATGGAAATCAATGTTATCTTATTATTTGCAGCAAAATAATACAAGATTTTGTAATAAAATATTCGTTTATAAACTTATTTTATTCATTCAGATTGCTTGCCCAGTCTAAATTATTGTAACCTTTGGGAGAGCGATTTATTGCTCAGGTGTTATTTTCTTATTGATAGACTTGCAAATTCCTTACACAATGTATATATATTCAAAAAGCATTTGCAGATGCAGAATGCTAAATTTCACTCCCCACTTACCGAATAGAGCAACTGATAAAAAAACAAAGTTTCGCTTCTTTGGTGCCACAATAGATAAATAACAAAATCGACACCAAATGTTTGATTTTATTTTAACTAAAGAGAAAGATCCACAATCATTAGCACAAATAAACGAAGTTCATCCACGCTGTCTTCTTCAGAATGTACAACATTCTTTTTGTTTGAAATGTAAAATATGCGTTCTATTCCCAGTTGTAAAAAATTCCTACAATACATAATGACTTGCTTTCCAGTCTATAGTGTGATTACATAACCATGAATAAAAAAATAGAGCATGCGAACTTTTTTCCTGACACCCTAAAAATAGTTGGTGAGAAAGTTCGCACCAAATTAGTAAAACACTAGTGGCACTTTCTTCAGAAAATTACTATCAGACTAAAGTCTATTGATTGAAGCAACAAATGAGATTGACACGAGAAAAAGATGGCGCAGCCACTCTGTGGTCGATCAGAAAGTTGCTACAGACAGGTAAGAACTTTTTATGGCTGTAAATATGATCTATACCTTTTAAAATGCTGAATATATTTTGACTGTGGACGTTATGTTACGTATTTTTTATTTTGCTTCTTTTCCATGTTAGCATTTGATTTCCCAGCACTGAATGTTTTTCTGACATCGAAAGAAGTCTGTTAAGAACATGTGCTTTCGTAAAACGGGGTAATAAAAATCTATTATTTTAAATGAAAGTTTTAGGCTAAACTAATGGGTTCTCCACAAAATACTGCAGGCAGACAGTGCAGTGGTTAGTACTGGATTACTAAGACAAACAATACAAAAGTTTCAGATTCGGTTACACCTTGTGTTCCTAAAAGGAAAGTTTTTCTTTTGGTTTTTGGCAGTAGCAAATGATACAGAAAAAAATATGTGCGAAGGAGAGTTGAATGATTTTAAGATGATACTCATGCTACGCAATTGTGTCAATTCTTGTGCTCGTAGGCATGTTTTTATCAATGCAAAGTGCAATATTTAATGGAAATATATAGAGTTATGGTTTTAAACACACAAAAAAAAGCTAGAGAAAAGTAGGTTCTTCTAGAAAGCTGTGTAGCCTGTGTTGTGAATCTTTCACGCGATGCAATGTTTTGAACTGTGAAATTTCATACATGAGTTGGAAAGTAGTTTTTTTTCTGACACATTTTTTTTAAAAACGAAGCATTTTCAAAAAGTTTGTGTCAACCTTTCAGAACTACAAGTTTAATAAAGAAAATTTTTTTCTATTTTTATAAGTATCAAATACATGGAAATATAAAATACAATTATTTTTTTTGACCAAAATTCCCCTTTAAATTTACAAGGGTGAAAACAATTATTTGACAGTCTGTGTTTTAAATTTATTGTGTATGGGTATAACCTTTTTATTTTTTTCAAATAGAATTGTTTCATATACATACATACAAAATCACTAATGAAATAGACTTCACATTTATATTTGAAATTGCTTCAAAATCCCCTTACAATATGAGTAGCTACATAAACGTGTATATACATAAAAAGGAAGAAATATCACACAGACAATTACCAAGGTGTGCAATCAATCAAGATAGATTTGCTGTAGGGGTCTAAATTGACATAGTCGTCTAGATTAGGTTGGAAAATCATTATTATACTGCCCAACCCATGCTAGCAGCCTTCTGAATTAGGAATAAAGCATGGCGATAAAAATCCAGCATATTTATAATTTATGACAGCATTCCGCGGCAAAAAAATGCCGTCGTAAATCATATTCACAACCACAATTGTCAAAGTTACTTTAGCCATTGTGGACCATATTTTCTATAATAACTAACTTCAAAATAGTATTATATGCTAAAAGAACAAAGTAGTATAAAGTAACGAGATAACGTGGAAAAAGAAATAAAAACCAAAAATTACTTGCAAGCATAAGAACACAACAGAGTTTGCGCAAAATAGCTTGCTAAAATTGATCTTGCGACCTATTGTAATTTAAACTATCGGTCGCGTGGGGTCATTGTTTATTAGTTACACAACATACTTATCTACTTGTGCCTTTATAAAAGAGGCAGAGGCAACACCATTAGAGTTTGATGAATGATAATTTTGGTATATTATATACTATATTGTATACGTATTTAGCCTCATTTAATTACTTATATTTGATTGAACATTGGTACAGTATTAATAATTAACTAGTCGATAAGGCCCGTGGAAAAATCCACTACGGCAGAAGGACAATGGAAAAATAGATTGTTGTAGTTTTTTTAATGACGTCAGCAATCCATCCACAAATAAAAAATTAGAACATTGTTTTCACGTTGCCTCTATTGTGTAGAGCTTAAACTGCTGATCAAGAAAATGTATATGATCAAGTGCTTTTGATGAGCGGTTAATGAGATATAAGGGTTTAAAACGGGAGAACTCAAAATAAAACTATGTCAAACCAACCGACACTCGAACGCTGTTACATTACAATTCTTACCATCCATACAACACTAAACGGAGTATAGTCTACTCCCAAGCACTGCGCTATCGTATGATAACAAAAGACAACCAACTACTTTGTAGGGAATTAAATCAACTGAAAGGCAACCTACTTCTACGTGGATACAAATTCAATATGGTCAACCAAATTTTTCAGATAGTATCAAGGATGAACCAGGAGGATGTTCTTGATAACAAGATACGCAAACAAATTACCAACAGTGTCCACGTGAATAATAATAAAAGTAAAAGTGAACAAGATAGTAACGCAGAAACAATTAACACCGTCTGCAATAACGACGTTTTGCCCTTTGTGGTTCCTTACCACAAGGGTTTACTGCCCCTTAAAAATATTCTGAACAAACATTGGTCAATTATTACAAACGACCGGGAACTACATAAAATATTTCCAACAAAACCTTTTATTTCATTCAAAAAACACAAAAACATTCAGGACCACCTAATCCGGACAAAAATGAAAAAGGGCGACAAGAGAACTCTGACGGCTGAAATTTTTTGTAATTTTAGCTTAATTTATTTAATCAAAAATATACGTATTGATAATATACACTGTGTTTTTTCAAAACGTTCTTGCAAATATATTTCATATCCTCACACGGAAGAAACCAATTTAAACCCCATTCCAATGTCTTACTACCTTTAATATTTAAAGGTGGATCGAAGAGACTGGTAACTAGTTTTCAACAAATCGTAAAATGATTACCATTTAATTATGTGTAACACAACTGGCTACCTACTTTCACACTGCGATTTACTATCAAGCTACATAACAACGACCTTGTCTCTCTTTCTTTAAGAAAGTTGTTCTATTACTGGAAACTAACTTGTTCCGCCATTTTACAAAGACGAGTAACGGACAAGGTACCGTTAATTCCGAAACAGAAAATACAACAACGTTGACATCGGCTACCATATACCCACTAACTGCTTCAAAAGAAGGTTTTTAAATTAATTCAATTCTCTCAAAAAGAAGAGATCTTCGTATCAGCATAGCAACTCACTGTACTCATAATATAAGATCATATTTCATATTTCGTTGATTCGAACAAAATTAAATAATGGTCTGTTAACACGGCAACGCAACAGCATATAGAGGCACGTAATTGTATGCCTAAGTCAACTTCGACACTTGACACCTCACCTACTTCTCAAACCGATTAAAATTCACATTACCATAGCAACAATATGCACTTGCATTGTACCTAAAAATCTCAGACTATAACACACCGCAGAACGGTCTGTTGGTACTGCTCTTTAACAAAATGTAACGCATGTGTACCTTTAACCTTGTGCAACTCTCAAATTAGGCGCAACTTGCAATTTATTTATAAAAGAAACCTAAGTACAAAGTTGCAACAAACCTTCTAAATTGATTATAACCTATATCGCTATGGCAACAGCTATAATCCACATTGCGCTTTTTTGAAAAATACGAACAACAGTCGATAACGGCCCGTTTAAATATAAATATATATAAAGCAGCACATGACTTCTAACCGACCTTTATTCACTCGAGTAGCTCGTATCACATCATGAAACAGTCACGTATCACATCATGAAACAAAACGATCCTTTGGGTCGTGCTCCGACGGGGCCGAAAACTCCGATGACGGTAGAAATCAACTGACATTATTCTCATTATTCAGTTAGTTAGTTTTAAATAATCAATGAACCAAAGAGCCTACTGTAACACTATGTTCGCTCGTAACAGAACAATTGGTTTTTAAAAATATGCTAGAGAACTAGAAATTGTGTTGCAACCGAATTACAATTCAACAACTCAATGGATTGTTCAACACACGATATGGAAAACGAGAGGGAATACACTGACTTCTATAAAAACAACGAACTTGATTGGTTTACATTATATTTATTTAATCGTTCACAGCAAGTTCTTTTAGATAATGTGAAATCATAAGTCGAACATTTTCAATGTGGTGTCCCACAAAGGTCTATTTTGGGGCCCTTGCTATTCCTAATTTTCTTTAACAAGATCATTCACGTAATTAAAAATGTTTTAAACAAAGAACTAAGGAACGTTGCAAAGTATTTACATGATAACGATTTAATAATTAACTTAAAGAAAGAAAAAACCGAACCAGTGTTAATCGGAACAAGTAAAAGGTTGTTAAAAGCCGTACAAAAAGCTTTCAAATTAGTTTATAACGTGGTGGAGATGCACCAAACATTTAGCTATAAATACCTGGGCTCCATTGTCGATTCTAAACTTTCATTAAATTAAAATTATAGTAGTGTGTATAACAAAGAATTGGATAGACTTCGGTTGTTGTCTGCCCTAAAACGGCAGTTGGATACCGATATAGCAACCACAATTTACAACACTATGGTCGTACCTCCTTTAACCTTTAACAGCATTATCACTTTGAATTTAAACGACACTCAATTAAAAAAGCTCGCTTCACTTGATAATCGAGCAAGGTGCATCACAAATACATAAGATCTTAGTACAATCCATAACAAGATATTGAGAAACAGTTGCTGTATTGTACGTAAATGTATTGACGGTGAAACTTGTTATAACTTTATCAACTACATCGAAAAGGTGAATCCTACGAAAAATACGAGAAAGAATCAATGCATTTTGAAACTTCCACGATTTAAACTAGATCTTGCAAAGACGGTTTTTATTTTATGGGGCAAGTGTTTAGAACAAATTACCATTACGTTTGAGGACAGAGAAACCATATGAAAATTTTAAGAAATTATTGAAACCTCAGTTTTTAACATATTATTTTAACACCACTAATGCCTCGGTACTATTTTTATTTATATATATACGATTTAACTTTTTTAACAATCTATTTCTTTAGCCCCATGACACATTTGTAAAACAGATCGTCATCAGAAATGTAAATATCATGTAAAAATATTGATATTTATTTTAAAACTGAATATTAACAGAATTTAATATTATCCTTTCAACATCTACCAAAAGGCGACATTTCAAATCTCAAGAAATATGAAATTGAGAATACAAAAAACTGAATATTCACAGAACTTAATATTATGGTTTCAAAATCTACTTAGGCAACATGTCAAGTTTTAAGAAATATGGAATTGTCAATACAAAAAAACTGAATATTAACAGAATTTAATATATATGCTTTCAACATCTACTTAATGTCGACATTTCAAATTTCAAGAAAGAAGAACTAGCAAAAACAAAAACAGAATGTTAACAGAATTTAACACATATATATTATGTTTCAAAATCTACCTAAAGGCGACATTTCAAATTTCAAGAAATACCAAAATGTGAATACAAAAACAGCATATTAACAGAATTTAACACCTATATATTATCTTCCAAAACCTACCTAAAGGCGACATTTCAAATTTCAAGAAATACCAAATTGTGAATACAACAACTTAATATTAACAGAAATTAACAGATATTATGGTTTCAAAATCTACCTAAAGGCGACATTTTAAATTTCAAAAAATTCGAAATTACGAATACAAAAACTGAATATTAACAGAAATTAACACATATATATTATGTTTCAAAATCTACCTAAAGGCGACATTTCAAATTTCAAGAAATACCAAATTGTGAATACAAAAACTGAATATTAACAGATATTAACACATATATATTATGTTTCAAAATCTACCTAAAGGCAACATTTCAAATTTCAAGAAATACCAAAATGTGAATACAAAAACTGCATATTAACAGAATTTAACACATATGTATTATCTTCCAAAACCTACCTAAAGGCGACATTTCAAATTTCAAGAAATACCAAAATGTGAATACAAAAACTTAATATTAACAGAATTTTACAGATATTATGGTTTCAAAATCTACCTAAAGGCGACATTTCAAATTTCAAGAAATTCGAAATTACGAATACAAAAACTGAATATTAACAGAGATTAACACATATATATTATGTTTCAAAATCTACCTAAAGGCAACATTTCAAATTTCAAGAAATACCAAATTGTGAATACAAAAACTGAATATTAACAGAAATTAACACTGTATATATTATGTTTCAAAATCTACCTAAAGGCGACATTTCAAATTTCAAGAAATACCAAATTGTGAATACAAAAACTGAATATTAACAGAAATTAACACATATATATTATGTTTCAAAATCTACCTAAAGGCGACATTGCAAATTTCAAGAAATGCCAAAATGTGAATACAAAAACTGAATATTAACAGAAATTAACACTGTATATATTATGTTTCAAAATCTACCTAAAGGCGACATTTCAAATTTCAAGAAATACCAAATTGTGAATACAAAAACTGAATATTAACAGAAATTAACACATATATATTATGTTTCAAAATCTACCTAAAGGCGACATTGCAAATTTCAAGAAATGCCAAAATGTGAATACAAAAACTGAATATTAACAGAATTTAACAGATATTATGGTTTCAAAATCTACCTAAAGGCGACATTTCAAATTTCAAGAAATTCGAAATTACGAATACAAAAACTGAATATTAACAGAAATTAACACATATATATTATGTTTCAAAATCTACCTAAAGGCAACATTTCAAATTTCAAGAAATACCAAATTGTGAATACAAAAACCGAATATTAACAGAAATTAACACATATATATTATGTTTCAAAATCTACCTAAAGGCGACATTTCAAATTTCAAGAAATACCAAATTGTGAATACAAAAACTGAATATTAACAGAAATTAACACATATATATTATGTTTCAAAATCTACCTAAAGGCAACATTTCAAATTTCAAGAAAGAAGGTCTTGCGAATACAAAAACTGAATATTAACACAATTTACTATATGCTTTCAAAATCTACCTAAAAGCGACATTTCAAATTTCAAGAAATACCAAATTGTGAATACAAAGATTGAATATTAACAGAATTTAACACATTTATATTATGTTTCAAAATCTACCTAAAGGCAACATTTCAAATTTCAAGAAAGAAGGTCTTGCGAATACAAAAACTGAATATTAACACAATTTACTATATGCTTTCAAAATCTACCTAAAGGCGACATTTCAAATTTCAAGAAATACCAAATTGTGAATACAAAGATTAAATTAACAGAATTTAACACATTTATATTATGGTTTCAAAATCTACCTAAAGGCGACATTTCAAATTTCAAGAAATTCGAAATTACGAATACAAAAACTGAATATTAACAGAAATTAACACATATATATTATGTTTCAAAATCTACCTAAAGGCAACATTTCAAATTTCAAGAAATACCAAATTGTGAATACAAAAACTGAATATTAACAGAAATTAACACATATATATTATGTTTCGAAATCTACCTAAAGGCAACATTTCAAATTTCAAGAAATACCAAAATGTGAATACAAAAACTGCATATTAACAGAATTTAACACATATATATTATCTTCCAAAACCTACCTAAAGGCGACATTTCAAATTTCAAGAAATACCAAAATGTGAATACAAAAACTTAATATTAACAGAATTTAACAGATATTATGGTTTCAAAATCTACCTAAAGGCGACATTTCAAATTTCAAGAAATTCGAAATTACGAATACAAAAACTGAATATTAACAGAGATTAACACATATATATTATGTTTCAAAATCTACCTAAAGGCAACATTTCAAATTTCAAAAAATACCAAATTGTGAATACAAAAACTGAATATTAACAGAAATTAACACATATATATTATGTTTCAAAATCTACCTAAAGGCGACATTGCAAATTTCAAGAAATGCCAAAATGTGAATACAAAAACTGAATATTAACAGAATTTAACAGATATTATGGTTTCAAAATCTACCTAAAGGCGACATTTCAAATTTCAAGAAATTCGAAATTACGAATACAAAAACTGAATATTAACAGAAATTAACACATATATATTATGTTTCAAAATCTACCTAAAGGCGACATTTCAAATTTCAAGAAATACCAAATTGTGAATACAAAAACTGAATATTAACAGAAATTAACACATATATATTATGTTTCAAAATCTACCTAAAGGCAACACTTCAAATTTCAAGAAATACCAAAATGTGAATACAAAAACTGCATATTAACAGAATTTAACACAAATATTATCTTCCAAAACCTACCTAAAGGCGACATTTCAAATTTCAAGAAATACCAAAATGTGAATACAAAAACCGAATATTAACAGAAATTAACACATATATATTATGTTTTAAAATCTACCTAAAGGCAACATTTCAAATTTCAAGAAATACCAAATTGTGAATACAAAAACCGAATATTAACAGAAATTAACACATATATATTATGTTTCAAAATCTACCTAAAGGCGACATTTCAAATTTCAAGAAATACCAAATTGTGAATACAAAAACTGAATATTAACAGAAATTAACACATATATATTATGTTTCAAAATCTACCTAAAGGCAACATTTCAAATTTCAAGAAAGAAGGTCTTGCGAATACAAAAACTGAATATTAACACAATTTACTATATGCTTTCAAAATCTACCTAAAGGCGACATTTCAAATTTCCAGAAATACCAAATTGTGAATACAAAGATTAAATTAACAGAATTTAACACATTTATATTATGTTTCAAAATCAACCTAAAGGCGACATTTCAAATTTCAAGAAATACCAAATTGTGAATACAAAAACTGAATATTAACAGAAATTAACACATATATATTATGTTTCGAAATCTACCTAAAGGCAACATTTCAAATTTCAAGAAATACCAAAATGTGAATACAAAAACTGCATATTAACAGAATTTAACACATATATATTATCTTCCAAAACCTACCTAAAGGCGACATTTCAAATTTCAAGAAATACCAAAATGTGAATACAAAAACTTAATATTAACAGAATTTAACAGATATTATGGTTTCAAAATCTACCTAAAGGCGACATTTCAAATTTCAGGAAATTCGAAATTACGAATACAAAAACTGAATATTAACAGAGATTAACACATATATATTATGTTTCAAAATCTACCTAAAGGCAACATTTCAAATTTCAAAAAATACCAAATTGTGAATACAAAAACTGAATATTAACAGAAATTAACACATATATATTATGTTTCAAAATCTACCTAAAGGCGACATTGCAAATTTCAAGAAATGCCAAAATGTGAATACAAAAACTGAATATTAACAGAATTTAACAGATATTATGGTTTCAAAATCTACCTAAAGGCGACATTTCAAATTTCAAGAAATTCGAAATTACGAATACAAAAACTGAATACTAACAGAAATTAACACATATATATTATGTTTCAAAATCTACCTAAAGGCGACATTTCAAATTTCAAGAAATACCAAATTGTGAATACAAAAACTGAATATTAACAGAAATTAACACATATATATTATGTTTCAAAATCTACCTAAAGGCAACACTTCAAATTTCAAGAAATACCAAAATGTGAATACAAAAACTGCATATTAACAGAATTTAACACATATATTATCTTCCAAAACCTACCTAAAGGCGACATTTCAAATTTCAAGAAATACCAAAATGTGAATACAAAAACCGAATATTAACAGAAATTAACACATATATATTATGTTTTAAAATCTACCTAAAGGCAACATTTCAAATTTCAAGAAATACCAAATTGTGAATACAAAAACCGAATATTAACAGAAATTAACACATATATATTATGTTTCAAAATCTACCTAAAGGCGACATTTCAAATTTCAAGAAATACCAAATTGTGAATACAAAAACTGAATATTAACAGAAATTAACACATATATATTATGTTTCAAAATCTACCTAAAGGCAACATTTCAAATTTCAAGAAATACCAAAATGTGAATACAAAAACTGCATATTAACAGAATTTAACACATATAAATTATCTTCCAAAACCTACCTAAAGGCGACATTTCAAATTTCAAGAAATACCAAAATGTGAATACAAAAACTTAATATTAACAGAATTTAACAGATATTATGGTTTCAAAATCTACCTAAAGGCGACATTTCAAATTTCAAGAAATTCGAAATTACGAATACAAAAACTGAATATTAACAGAGATTAACACATATATATTATGTTTCAAAATCTACCTAAAGGCAACATTTCAAATTTCAAAAAATACCAAATTACGAATACAAAAACTGAATATTAACAGAAATTAACACATATATATTATGATTCAAAATCTACCTAAAGGCGACATTTCAAATTTCAAGAAATACCAAATTGTGAATACAAAAACTGAATATTAACAGAAATTAACACATATATATTATGTTTCAAAATCTACCTAAAGGCAACATTTCAAATTTCAAGAAATGCCAAAATGTGAATACAAAAACTGAATATTAACGGAACTTATTACATATGGTTTTAAAATCTACTTAAAGGCGACATTTCAAACTTCAAGAAACACCAAATTGTGAATACAAAAACGGCATATTAACAGAATTTAATAAATATTATGGTTTCAAAATCTACCTAAAGGCAACATTTCAAATTTCCAGAAATTCGAAATTACGAATACAAAGACTGAATATTAACAGAATTTAACACATTTATATTATGTTTCAAAATCTACCTAAAGGCGACATTTCAAATTTCAGGAAATACAAAAATGTGAATACAAAAACTGAATATTAACAGAATTTAATAAATATATATTATGATTTCAAAATCTACTTAAAGGCGACATTTCAAATTACAAGAAATACCAAAATGTGAATACAAAAACTGCATATTAACAGAATTTAATCAATATTATGGTTTCAAAATCTACCTAAAGGCAACATTTCAAATTTCAAGAAATTCGAAATTACGAATACAAAAACTGAATGTTAACAGAATTTAACACAAATATATTATGTTTCAAAATCTACCTAAAGGCGACATTTCAAATTTCAAGAAATACAAAAATGTGAATACAAAAACTGAATATTAACAGAATTTAATAAATATATATTATGATTTCAAAATCTACTTAAAGGCGACATTTCAAATTTCAAGAAACACCAAAATGTGAATACAAAAACTGAATATTAACAGAAATTAACACATACATATTATGTTTCAAAATCTACCTAAAGGCAACATTTCAAATGTCAAGAAAGAAGGTCTTGCGAATACAAAAACTGAATATTAACACAATTTACTATATGCTTTCAAAATCTACCTAAAGGCGACATTTCAAATTTCAAGAAATACCAAATTGTGAATACAAAGATTGAATATTAACAGAATTTAACACATTTATATTATGTTTCAAAATCTACCTAAAGGCGACATTTCAAATTTCAAGAAATACCAAATTGTGAATACAAAAACTGAATATTAACAGAATTTAACACTATATATTATCAGGCCCGGTCAGGAGACGCGTGCGATCGCACGCGCACACGCCCACACACGCGCAAAAAAATTTAAGAGACTATTTATCAGAATTTTCTAGAGATCCTACGAGTTATTTTTCTCACATCTTAAGAGAATCTACGAAATAAGCGCCACCAAAAACACAAAGCTTATGAAGAACGATCGTGTTATTATGAAGAACATAAGGTAAAGAGAACATTAAGTCGGCCCCTTTCCTTCATGCTGACACTCTTATGCTCGGCTGGTGCATTACACTGAGACTCGAACGAAAGACGGAAGACCATTTGGAACTATGCCACAAGTCAGTCCGACCTTCACCGTCAGAGAATACTGCGAGAAGAGTGCGCACCCATGCAAGTTAAATATAACCAGAACATGGGAGAGGTTAGGTGCCCTGTACCTTAATACAGCTTTCGGACGAATGTTCTCGTGATGTAATACCAAAGAAAAAAAATTTTTAATAAAGTTTTAAAAATATATCAAATCTGCCAACTCATCATCACGTTCAACTTTGCACTTGTGGTTTACGTTTTACAAAATTCATTTTTTTGGGTTTCCTTTTAAGGCTGGCATTCCTGCATCTGCAAAAAGAAAAAAAATTGTAACGGTGACCTAAAAAAAAATAATTTCAACCCGCGCTATGTTACTGACACATTCAGGCGACGGCAAACACAAATATTTTAAATTCAGCCTTATCACTAACTAAAATAATTCAGGCTACAGAAATACTGTGATGCTATTTGATTCGTACTAATAATAAAAAAAATGTATATTGTATTAAAAAGAAGTCCAGAAGTTCTTTCTCCCACACGACACAGCAGGCAATAAGTCAGCCCTGCCCTCGGTTTTGTGAGGAGAGATGTTCTGCGAAGACTCTAACAATTGAGTCTCCTGTACAGTTTTGCTTCATGTTAAACTGTGCCCGTGACAAGCATTTTCAAAGCATGTCACCGGCGACTTCTGCGATCATCATCATCATCATTCTCGGCTTAACGTCCGTTTTCCATGCTAGCATGGGTTGGACGGGGTATATTAATGACCCTCTTCCAATCTGATCTAGACTGTGTTAGATCTAAACTCAACTTCCTCTGTATCAAGTCTGTCCTTATAACCTCCTGCCAAGTCTTTCTCGGTCTGCCTCTGGGCTTTGCCCCAGGAACTATCAAGTCTCTACACTTTCTTACCCAATTATCCTCCTCCATTCTTTCCAAGTGCCCCAGCCAATTCAATCTATATACAACCTATCTATATTCAATCTATATACAACCTAATGATGCCCTAACCTAATAGGTTCATTTAGAAACATTAAAAGCCAGTTGGCAGTGAACTATTAACCTAACGAAGTTCGCCATCCATCAGTACACTGAATATATGAGACGCCTAGCCCTAATAAAAGGTTAATGACGAAAGATATTGCCAACTGAACAATTTCACTACAAAAAAATATTGCCGACACAATGCCGACGCAAATCAGTTGAAATGAATCCCACGTTGTTTTATTGCCGACGTAAAAAAAATCTAATTTTAAAGGCTCTCAAGCGAGTATGTTTGTTGATATTTTTGATCAGCGACACTGGATTATTTCATGTTTTTTTTTACAAATCAAACATGTGCATGTCGTAACTGTTTGTTTTATTGACCACTCACGCAAACTAATTTGCACGAGCTTTTGTGATCGCACGTGGATCGCTCATGCAGATTAATTTACGTGAGCGATTTAGCGCTTGCGGGGGTAAATTTTCCCGACCGGGCCTGTATTATGGTTCCAAAATCTACCTAAAGGCGACATTTCAAATTTCAAGAAATACCAAAATGTGAATACAAAAACTGAATATTAACTGAATTTAACAGATATATATTATGGTTTCAAAATCTACCTAAAGGCGACATTTCAAATTTCAAGAAATACCAAGATGTGAATACAAAAACTGAATATTAACAGAATTTAACACATATATATTATGGTTTCAAAATCTACCTAAAGTCGACATTTCAAATTTCAAGAAATTCGAAATTACGAATACAAAAACTGAATGTTAACAGAATTTAACACATATATATTATGTTTCAAAATCTACCTAAAGGCGACATTTCAAATTTCAAGAAATACCAAAATGTAAATACAAAAACTGAATATTAACAGAATTTAACACATATATATTATGTTTCAAAATCTACCTAAAGGCGACATTTCAAATTTCAAGAAATACCAAATTGTGAATACAAAAAGTGAATACTAACAGAATGTATTATATATGCTTCCAAAATCTACTTAAAGGCAACATTTCAAATTTCAAGAAATTCGAAATTACGAATACAAAAACTGAATGTGAACAGAATTTAATACATATATATTTTGGTTTTCAAAATCTACTAAAAGGCAACATTTCAAATTTCAAGAAATACCAAAATGTGAATACAAAAACTGAATATTAAAAGAATTTAACACATATATATTATGTTTCAAAATCTACCTAAAGGCGACATTTCAAATTTCAAGAAATACCAAATTGTGAATGCAAAAAGTGAATACTAACAGATTGTATTATATGCTTTCAAAATCTACTTAAAGGCAACATTTCAAATTTCAAGAAATTCGAAATTACGAATACAAAAACTGAATGTTAACAGAATTTAATACATATATATTTTGGTTTCAAAATCTACTAAAAGGCAACATTTCAAATTTCAAGAAATACCAAAATGTGAATACAAAAACTGAATATTAAAAGAATTTATTATATGCTTTAAAAATCTTCTTAGAGGCAACATTTTAAATTTCAAGAACTATGAAATTGTTAATACAAAAACTGAATAATAACAGAATTTATTATATGCTTTCAAAATGTACTTAAAGGCGACATTTCAAATTTCAACAAATACGAAATTGATAACAATATAATAACACAATTTAATATAAAAACATAACTAAGGCGACATTTCAATATTAATGTTGCATCCTAATTGATCAAGTACTTATTATGCATATAACATATTTGGCTGTATACGAATAACGCACACTCTGTTATGGGCACATTCTCATTCTTGTCGTTCCACACTTTATGACAGTACAGACAGCAACTGCCCAAGCTGTCTGGTCATTACAAACATACAAACAAAATGGACGGTTTGTCGAAAATATCCGAAAACAAAATTATTCAAATTCAAACTTCATCAACAAAGACGAATTTTGTAACTGGCTTATGAATAGAGTGGCACGTCAAAACACAATACGGAGAAAAATTATTCAGTTCTTGCGTGACCAACGGAAACAGGGTGTACACCAGGACCTTTGATCCAAATATGGTGCAACTTTTAGATTTCAAGTTAAAAAGCGAAAATTTCAACTAATCAACATATGTTTACCTATAAAAGATATGGTATACAATTATTATTGATTTCATTTGATAACCAGCCAGGAACCATAGTTTAATAAGAATTTTTAGCGCAATATAATAAAATGTATAAAAACACTTTTTTACCGCGATAAGAAAAAACGCTTTCAAAAAAACTAAAACTTATTTTAGAGCAATAAAAAAAACATATTTATGAGAAGAATCAAAACTTTTTTAGCGTGATAATAAAAAAAATTGCAACAAAAACCAAAACTTTTTAAAAGAGTGTTAATATTATTCCTGACTATTATAGTTGATATTTTGTGATTGTTAACACATTGAAACAATAACATGCATGTCTTTTCGAATTTCGAACAAAGGTTTTCCATATACTATCATTGTTAACACACGCAATTACAGATAACATTAAAACAATAGACACATGAAATTCTTTTATGTAAACATGACTTCATTACGCAACGTCGTAAAATGCGTGTACATGTAACATTACATTCAGGTGGTACTGTATGGATTTTCGAATAGTATACATATATAGCATAGCATACACATACTTTAAAAATCTAAATGCGACATTGGAAATTCAGGAAATATGAGATTGTAAACTGCCAGAAAAACAGAATTTAATATATGTGTTCAAAATCTAAGCCGACACATTACGAAATATGGAACTGAGAATGCCAACAACTATATAAATCAAAACAGAATTTTAGAAATATGTCTTTGCAGTCTAGAAAATGATAAAATGATTAACTCTTTTTAGTGCATTTTTTTCTTAACACATTTATATAATAATTTTAAGTGCACATTAGCACACAACACAGTTAAAATAAATAAATAAAATAAACAGGTTAAATATATATATACTTGTAGTAACACCCTCCTCCATTAGGATACACAAGTGTTATCTAGCATATACGTAATGATATATTATGCAAGTATTATATCATGTACATGTAAAGAACGACAAACAATTTCAAGAGATCGCATTTAAAAAAACAAAATTTATACAGCAAGTTTATATGAAATGGTTTTATAAAAAAATTTTAACATTCAATGTATAAAAATTAAGATCATGCTTAACTGTAACTTGCATATATGCAATTTATAACTTGTCCAAACAATTTTGCAGGTGTGCCTGCAAATGCATGTGTGATCGTGCATGCCAAAGAAAAAAATCAAAAAAAAAATCAAAAATCAAAAACATGTTTTAAAAATCTACCTAAAAGTGACATAACTCTTTGTTGGAAACAATCTCAATAAAAAAATTTAAAAAAAAAATTAAAAAACTAGTCAGCAGTCCGTTGATAAATCCACTGGTTTGTCGCTCCTTTTTTACCGCATTTTGTGTGTCTCTCTATTGCGGTTACCATTTTTCAGGACAGACAGACAAGGGTATAATAATATAGTTTCAAAATACTTTTTTTCAGAAACTGTTAAGTCATTTCCCTTTCGTTTTAAGTTGTTTCACTAAAATATATTTTAAGAATCTTTGTTGGAAACAATCTCTAGCTATACAAATTTGACACATTTTTTTTATATCAAAGTTATTTCACTTCATTTCACGTTATTTGAATAAAAATTGTTTTAACTTTGTTTCCCAATTGTTCAATACACTCCTAAGTTTGTTGGAGTTTAAGCGTCACTTGACCCACTCACTTTGAAAGGTGAAAGTCGAGTCGGGGAGTCGGTAAATTTGTAAAAAATAAACCACACAATCCACGAACAATCTTCTACACGCAACAAAATCCACCATTTACCTTTTCAGCGGTCCTCCGAATTACTGTTGTTACGTCTGAATGCTATTTCGATAGGGGACTGCGCTGCACTATTCAGTGCTATATTTTCCTGCTTCGCATTTATACGGCAATACAAGCAAAAACCATGGGAACGACGTTGATTGTCAAAAATGGAACTTGAAACAGAGGCTAAAAATTCAGCCGGAATACATTTAAAACAAATAACAAAATTTGGCTGCGAAATATAGTATTTTTGTAATTTTTTCGTGAAAAATTTTATCCGACCGACTCACTTTTGTAATTAGAAATGACGCTAACCAAACATATTTTTCGACCGGTGGCCTTATTATTAGGGAGTGTTCACATATTACGTAATCAAGTAGGGGGAAGGGGGGGTCATCGAAATTGCTTACGCTTGATTATGGGGGAGGGAGGAGGGGTCAAGTGGTTTGATGACATAAGCAAATCAAAAAAAATTAACAGCATATTTTATCATGAGTGTGAAAAATATCAACTATCTAAAGCGTTTGTATTCGCCAGGGGGGGGTTAAGTAGATGATGACGTAATTTTGGGAGAAGGTCAACCAAATGATTACGACTGATTACATGGAGGAGGGGGGAGTAGAAAATTGGCAAAAAATTGATTACGTATAATATGTGAACGCTCCCTTATCATTGTGATTAATATTCATTTTAAATGTTATGAAGTTATGTAAATACTTCTGTTTGTAAGTTAAGCCTAAAAGACCACCATTAGCTAGCTAATTGAGCTATAAAATTTCCATAGTGTATGGAAACTTTAGAACACACTAGAATGACCATTGTGGTCCATCACAGAAATGATTGTTTAGTGTAGCTAGCTGCACCCCTCAAAATCAGCCAGACCACATAAAATAAAAATCACTACTGTACCTAGTTTGTTAGCTAAGTAAAAGTAGCAGCCAGCAAGCTAGCATATTAAACAGGCAAGGCTAGGAGCATCTAGCTACACCATCCAAATAATTCAACCTAGCTATAAGGTATAGTTATAGCTAGCTAGCTAAACTAAACGTTCTTGTAGCTGTGAAATAAATATAACTACTACTAAATACGAAATAGATATTACTACTAATGAATGAAAGACATAAACGACACAAAAACAAGATTTAGAAGGTACTGCTCCTAAAAAAACAAACGTAACACTCACATGAACCAACTGGAAGGAGTATCACGGCGGACAAAACAAAATTTCAATATGGCCCCCGCGATTGAGAAAAAACAGAGCTAAGGTTATGTATATCTTTTTTATTCGCTATTTTCTCCCTAGCCTTCCATCTAAAATTAAAGTACTCTTGGGATAGTAGAGCCTGGGAAAGATGTGGTAAAAAAACAAAGAAGATGCTTTAATATACATCCGAGATAGCAAGCACAAGGGGGTTAAAATCAATGTCGCCCTTCAGTAACTTTTTTTGACAGGCGACAAATTTAACGATATATACCCCCGATTTTCAATACCCTGTAATTGACAGGGCCTTTATCACAGGCACCCAAAAACTCTACCAGGTAGTGTTCAGCCTAATGGGAACAAAGTGTGAAAATCCCTAAAAAGTATCCTCTGGCAAATTTATGAAAATTGCATGTAAACGTTAGGGTGACGGAAAATTGTCACCTTAACACAACTGTCGCCTAAGGGGGCATTTTCTGCGCACGCATTGTCACCTTAAGGTCAATCTAGTGATATATATATATATATATATATAATATATATATATATATATATATATATATATATGTATATATATATATATATATATATTATATATATATATATATATATATATTATATATATATATATATATATATATATATACTACTAATAGCATCATTTGGTCGCAAAGTCAAAAAATTAAGCATTTGGTAGACAATACATATTTCTAAATATTTACGTCACTTATAAGTAAATAATTTCGCGCATCACCCCAAAAACTTTCATTTTGCATATATATATATATATATATATATATATATATATATATATATATATATATATATATATATATATATATATATATATATATATATAGTCTGAATTTAGACGGTTAATTAACCGGTATGAGTTTAAAAATAATTATCTTTCATGCGCAGTCGTTTCTTGTTCTTTGTTTGCTTTTTATTGAAGCATAACATGCTATGGAACTAGGTAGATGACTATTGGAATATCGATATCGAAGAAAAGTACAGAAATTTAAGCAAATCAGATCTCTACCGGATAATTAGCCGCACAAGCAGCTCATTTTACTGTATGTACCGTATAATTATCCTGTAACAGCTAACTAAGGTTAAAGGCTAATTATCAGTTCACCCTGACAGGTCAAGTTATGGTTAAAAAGTATCTAGTAGCATTTTTTCACTTACGTATAATGTAAATTAAAATCTGCATGCAAAAACTAGATTTTAATTTTAAGATCAAATTAAGATGCCTTCAAACAGGCACCAAAAGCTCATTTTTTATTAGTTATGCTATAATTAAAATATTTACAACACAAGCTTAAATAGACCCTGTTTTTTTGTAATACAGTATATATATATTCAATCTTGTGCGCTTAACCGAGAGAGGTAATTAATTGGCATGGTAAAGGACAGACTGAGGTAATACGGGTGTTTTTTCAAAATAAATAGCATTTCTGAAAGGGCTTGTCATTGGATGTATAACACACGTACCTGTATCCTGATGGTCAATGTGGTTTATTGTGGTCATTGTTTAACCCTATTCGGTCCGGGGGGGGCGGATTCCGCCCCCCCCCTGACGGTTTTTTTAAAACAACTTTTTAATGCTATTTTGCTTGGCTACAATACTTACTCAGTTTCAATATTTATCTATTAGACACCTGCATACAAAAATTTTTAGGTCCCATACCTTTCAGAGGCTTTGATATTGGCTATTACTCAAAACTACCCCTAAAATCTCTATGAAACCCTTATAATAGGGAAAATATAATAACTCTTGTTAGGATTATGTTTAGAACTTGAAACTTACAACACAACTTTGTTTCATCAAGAAGAATCATTTTGCATGTTTTGGTCACGTGATTAATCCGATTTCCTGGTTTTACCCGAAAATCGGAAAAAATGAATTTTCGGGCAATATTTGGCAATTTTTCATATTATCTATGTAAAAACCGGAAAATATGTCAAATAACTTTTATTTAGTTTACAGAAACTTCAAACAGAATGTAAAAAGTCGCTCTAGAACTAAAGTAATCGAAGTTTAAGCAGATAGTGGCATTTTGAACAAATTTCAAGCTTTTGATGACGTCACAGAAAATGTGCTGACACAAGCAAAAATTTATTGCTGCCATTTTGTTCCTTTTGTGACGTACTATAAGTGTGCCAAGTTTGGTTCAATTTGGACAAGCCTATGGAAAGTTATTGAGTGGGGGGCGGATTCTGCCCCTCCCCCCCCCCCCCCTCCCCCCGGTCATAATATTATGTTGGAAAAACCCCGGACCGAATAGGGTTAACATTAGTTTTGTATACTTTATAGGAAAACAAATTAAGTAATATAGTCGTCTGACAGTTTTTGTTATAATAGACTTCTGTAAACACTTCACACTGTTGTACGAAATGATTTAACTGGACTAAGTATGGTCAACCTAAGTTGCAATGCTAACCTTTTGTTGCTTTAATGAATTTCTTATCTTCCATGCTTTAAAGTGTTTTCCTCGATGCTGTATATACTTTATTGACATAAACTAGCTCTTATGCAGGGATTTTTGTTTGATCAATACATGCTTTGACTACCACAACTTTTATTAGAAACCTTATTTAATTAAAAAATGACTTTTTATTTTATTATATTTCAGTTTTGTGTTTGTAAAAAGTAATAAAAAAACGATTTTCAGTAATTACTCTAGCATCCCTGTTGCTGGGCAAGCGAGGCTTGAGTTTTTTATTGGTTTGCGATACGTCAATGATTAGATATAGGCTTCGTGAATCCAATAGTAACAAAAAAAATCCAGCTTCGTTATAACATTGGTTCCACAGCTTCATAGCTGTACAGCTATCCTGTTATTATCTAGTATGTATATGTAGAGCCTAGCGTATCTCACATTGGAAAAAAAACACATCACAGAATTAAGACGTAAATCACGAAATTAGGACGTTTTAGCTAATTCATCTTTTGTTCAACCGGGAAAAATTTCCACTTTGTTTACCTGCATTTTTGCAAAGTTATTTTATGGAATAAAAACCACGAGGGTGCCGATAAGCCGCATACACCGTGAAAAGTGCGGGCGTTTTCTGGCGAGTTCGGCGTTTTGAAAAAAATTTTGGTATTCACCTGAAAAAAACCACATAGAACCGAACAATGCCCGAACAAAAAAAAAAGATTCACCACAAAAACACTCAATGATTCACCACAAATTTTTTAAAAAAGTATAAAAATTAAAATGAACTAACTATGTGGTAGCGAAGTGCTTAAAAGAACTGTTTTTGATGGTTTTTAATAAGATTTACTTGATAAATAACTTATACACAAACTTTATAAAAACTCCTTTCTCTTCAAGCGCATGCTTTCAACTGTCGTCCGCCATGTTTATGTTACAAGGTGTTGCATTTCGGGAATGCTCCGGGCGTGTTCGGGAAAGTGCGGGCGGTTTCGGCGGACAACCATCAATTTAATTCGAAAAGTCGCCCGAACTCGCCCTTATATATGCGGGCGTTTGCGGCTTATCGGCACCCTCGTTAAAAACCATAAAGTTATGTGGCGAGATGAGTCACCAGATCATCGCTGGAGTAATAAAAGGATGGTAGAGGACATATATTTTTTTCACTTTCAAAAAATGCAATAAATATAAGAAAGAAAAACAATGTGGTTGCCTAATTATTTTATGTATATATATATATATATATATTAATTATTTACATAATATTGTTATAGAGATTTATGAGAATAGCTGTCAGCTCCATTTCCTCAGTTTTAACGTTTATTGTTGTATTAAATAACACAATTTTTGAGGATTGAAGTCCGAAGTACCTGTACTTTTTTTCCTGATGTTACTTCTATTCCGATATGTTTGTGAAGATTTTTGAGAATCACATCCAAGCTGCTACTTTTTATAAATTCCTTGTCTTTCATAAGTGATATTTTTTTCTCATTTGCAAACTTGTTACTTAAAATTGCAGTAATATGATGTGCTGATGGTACAAACAGGACTTGTCTATTGGATTTACAGGAATCAATTTTTCGCATACCCAGTGTTGTATCTTTGTTTTTATTATATATATACTTATATATATAGTTAATTGTGTATTCTTTTGTTATTCATGGTTTTTGAAAACAATTTATTAAAAGAAAATAAATAAAAAATATTACTGATATTTTTTTATAGTAAAAGTTCTTTATATACAGTGTTTTTTTAATCGACATCACCCTCTATATGCAAGTACTGCTGCTACCCCTTATAATAGAACATTTCCACAAAAGCGTAGATAGTTGAAAACCTTCTTGTTTCAACTGACAGAAGGTCAGAATAGCCTTCTGGCAGTTGTGAGTGTTTAAGCCGTCCCACTTTCTTGCATAGGCAGATTTTAACCATGTTCTAATTGATTTATTAGGATTGGATTGTGTGTTCAAACCGACCGGTTTTCTTGTTTTACTTGTAGAAAGCATTTTTTTTCTGTACAGAAATGTCAAAAATATTGAAGGTTTAACTTTTTTGTCAATTTATATAACTATTGGTGAAAATAATATTACATATGCATTGGAACAATAAATATATAAAAACGCTCCAGAAGAAAAACATTATCATCAAATTTTATTGTTGTGTATCTATCGTTGTTTTGACAAAATAATCATTATTTGTAGCTTTTTTATAATATACAATTTTTTGAAGAATTCCTTGTAATTTAGAACGCCATATAAAATATATGAACAAACTGTCGTGACTATTTCCAGCCCGCCTAACCGGGCCAGCTCGCCTCATATGAACGTAACAAAATATCACTCCGCCTAACCGAGCCAGCCCGGTCAACCGGGCCAGCTCGCCTCATATGAACAGCTCCTTAGCAAACCCGAAAATTTGGGGAATATTTAATGATTTGATGATTTTTTCCTTTCAGTTCTGTTTTTCGTGGTTTTTTATTTACGAAACAAAATAAAGATTATATTTGCTAATAAAAGCAGTAAAGAGACAGAAAAAAATTATTTTTTAGATAATATTCGCGGTAGTTTATTTTTGTGAAACTCGCAAAAACTAATTCACCTAAGGTGCTAAAAATTTCAGCTAATCCGTTTTATAGAGGTCACTTTCGGCAAAAGTTTTCTCTGGGTCGGTAAAAACTTTCCAATTTCGAAATTTCCGCCTTCGGGTTGTTCTATTATGTTGTTCACAGTGTTAGTCGCATACACTTGCATCACCACACTAAAGAATCGAAAATTCCCTGATTACAAAATCTATACTCGCATCAGTGATTTAGGATATTAATCTAATAATTGCATTGTTAAATATTTCTAACCAAGGATATCTATTCCTATTATCAGAATTTATTACCCAGGAGACAACATCGTCCCCAGGGCTCCTTTTCTCTTTCTGGGGACGAGGTTGCCCAGGAGACTGAAACGAATCATAAGAAATTTTCATCTGAGAAGTGGTGGAGATAATAAAACGTTGTTACATAAAAAATTAATAAAAAATAACTTAAAACTAAGTAACTTAAATTTTCAATGCTAAGAGGATGTATAAATATTTTATACGCTATAGTTGAACTTGTTACATTTAAGAAAAGTTTGTTGAATAGAACTTCTAAGCAACCATGTTGTTATGTCATGCCTACTTTGCTTACCAGGGCTCTTTGCCCTATAGGTTGAATACATAAAGATATTAAAAACTAATATAAAGTGGTGTGTTTTCAAAAAACAAATCAAAACGTATTTGACAGAAAGAAAGAGGAAAAGAAAAAGTGAAAAGAAAATGTTATTTTTTATATCGACATTGATGTTTATCTGCAGGTTGGTTTAAATTTATTTATTCTACCTCGAAGCAGAAATTACTACTGACGAAGGCTTTTTTTAATTTTTCTTTGGCAGCTGGCTTTCATATATCAAAAAGTATCTATATAACCAAAATTGAGTATAAAGTATAAAGTATAAAGGAAGAAACTTTCACGCGAACAAATTTTTTTAGGTTTTTGATATATTTTTGGCCAAAATCACAATATTTGGACTTGTTTGAAATTTTTTGAAAAGGTTTAATCGCGAAAATTTATTTCCGCGAAATATGTGAAATAGGCTACTCGCGAAAGTTAATTATTTTGTATTTTACACAATCTGTAATTTGGGGTTGGTAAAAAAATTTCCATCCCATTATATATCACTTTTATTATTCTCATCCCCAGGGTCATTTGAACACTGAACTGTTATTACGGAATGGAGGCAAAGTGCCATGGGAGCGAGGCTGCGCTATTGCCCTAATGTTGTGTGCAATAATCAATTTTCTTCTTAGATATGGCTTCAGTGAAGCATCAACTTGCGAATCAAAGTTCAAATGCAAAGAGGAAAAAACATCCGCTATGTTTGCTTACATCAGCATGAGCAAACTCGACAATACAAAGTTAAACGGAACCATACTATCAACACATTATGTTGAAAGTGCAGCAAAATGTAACAAACTCTGCGCAATGGATGATGGGTGTTTTTCAACCAATGTTGGTCCTAACAACGCCTCATCTTTAATCTGTCAGATTCTAGATGGGGACAGATACACAAACGCTTCTTTACTTGTCAATATGACTGGTTGGCTCCATTTTACAGCAGCAGTGAGTTGATTGATTTAGTAATTTCATACTGTATTTTCTCTGATCAGCACCACTGAGTGTTATTATTGTTGGTAGAGTGGCGTTAGAAACAAAATGGCGTTAACAATAGGGCGGCTAATAAAAAAATTATCAAATTGTTTAATTAAAAAAACAATGTAGCTTTAAATAAATTTAATTTTTTTCTCAAACAGAACTCAAATTAAGTTGATGAAATATAGTGTTTTGGTAGTAATGACTAGCATAAATTGTCAGCATACGAATTTAAAAGGAGCCGAAATATCCGAGATTTTTACTTTTTTTACCGATACTGGATACTTGTCTTTGAACTTAATTTTGTACAACTCGCTACCCCTATGTTGGTGAACTTGAACACCTGTCGAATGGGGAATTTAATTCTCTGCGTTGAATAGTGGGAATGCGTATTCTTCAATTTCGAGTGCATAATTTATTTCATAAAGTTATTTTTGTCTCTCTTATCTTCTCTCATGCCTTCACCACATTTTGTAAATTGGGGGAAGGTGAAGGGGTGGGTCCAAGGTAAATTTTATATAGGAAATTTAATTGTTTATTCTATTATCCCGTGACGCAAGTCCCTCACAAACACTTTTTGTTTGTTTTTTGTTATTTTTGTGACAAACAGAGCTTGTTTCGTTATATTAAAAAGTGATGTCTTTGGGTGTGTTCTTTTGGGGCGAGGGGGGTGGGGGGTTGTCACTCAGTTCTTTTTTTATTTCGTGTACTAGTTAATATATCATCTCAGTCACTAAGTTGGTGTGAGATATTCTTCCAATTTTTTTAGAGCAAATGCGACAGCAATCCTTGTAATCCACAATATGAAAAGTGTCTGCCACATCATGGAAACGAGTCCTACACGTGTGTCGTTTCAGATCGTAAGTGACAGAATATTTTGTTCACTCTGTGTAGCTGGACACGGAAGTCAATAGTTTGTATGTATGGCCTTTTAGTAGAAACCTTACTACCTGAAGTTGATTAATGTTCGCGATCATTCTTCACGAATTTCGCGAAAATTCCTCAAAAGGTCGATTCGCGAAAATAAAGCTTCTCGAAATTACTATAAATGACTTTTTCGTTGAAATTAACTTGGCGAAACTTTTGAGAAAACTAGTTTTTTTAGTCTTTTTTGTTAAAGGCCACCATATCTTAAAAAACAGGCCTGAAATAAAATAAAATTTACCAAAAGCTACTAGATTCGTAACAAAAATTATTCGTCAGAAAACTTTAAAATGGTTCATTTGCGAAATTACGGATTCGCGAAATGTATTTTTTGGACCTCGCGAAAATTATTCTTTGCGAAAATTAATCAACTTAAAGTACAAAAATTAATTAATTTCTGTTGCTACAAAAAAGAATCCTTAAAGGGACTGTTAAATATTTTCATTGACCTCTTAATTCATGTTGTTTTTCCCACACACTCAGTCAAATTGGTAGCTAGTAAATATATGTGAAGTCAAGCTTCCTTTCTCACAATTGATTGAGTTGGTTAGCTTTACATTCAGGAGATTTGATTGAATAGTAACCACCCTTGAATTGAAGTCATATGAATCACGATGGTAAAAAATAATTGAATACACCTTATGTAAATGGCTTGAATATAGTTCGCGGGGTACCTTAGCAGTAAGAAAGAAAGTCGCTAAAGAATGAACAATTTTTGATTCTCAAACAGCTTATTTAAAATTTATTTAAAACAGCAAGAAAACGCAAAGTTATTAACACAAAAGAAATATAAAGTACGAAAAAATAAAAATAAAAATAACTAGACTTATAGTAAAGTCCGTTCTTTCTTTTTGTTGTTTTTTTTTGTAATTTTTCAAAAAAATTCGGCGTTACAAACTTTTAGATGATCCCAAATTTCGGCGAATAAATTTCCCGTCCAAGTTTACCGTAACTTGAGCACGTCCTTAATTGGAATTTTTGTCCCGTAGGGTTTTTTTTATTAGCTGTAACTGGAATATTATGACGTGTTAAAAATTTTCGATGTAAGATGAAATCAACCTTTTGTGACCCCTGAGCCGTTTACGGAGTGGCCAACAACTGCCGCTATCAACTTTATCAACAAGGTAAAATGCCCTGGGAACAAAGTTGGGATGAAATGTTTGATGCATTTGCGTTGACTCAAAAATTTTTAAAAAAGGAAAAAATAAGAAAAAAATCATGTTAGATGGTTTTGGATGAAGTTTGTTCTCGATCAAACTTTTCATCCAACATTTTCTTTCATTCAACATCAAAAATTTGTGTTGGGTGCGTTTGGTATATAGTTTCATCCAACATTTGGCTTTTCAGCACTGCGTTGAGTGCACAACATACACGAAGGAGTTTATTTCGAATGTTCGATTGTGAAATGCGAATGTTTTGAAGAATCAAAATACAAAAAAGTATAAACATTTCAAATTCAACTTGCAGCAAGAAAGGCACGAGGAGTAGAAAATAATATGAGTAATAGAGAAGGTGATTGTTGTTAAAGTATCCCTTTTGCATTTCTTCTTCTTATCCAACCCCTTGTTTTACCTCGATAAGTTTTTTTTATCGTCGGAATCCATTTTCATTTAATTTTAATTTCATCCAACATTCGAATTTTCATCCAACATTTATCCAACATTCGATTCAAAATGTTGGATAAAATGTTGGAAGCGTTTGCGTCAACCTTAACCCTATTCGGTCCGGGGGGGGGGGCGGATTCCGCCCCCCCTGACGGTTTTTTTTTAGTAACTCTTTAATGCTATGTTGCATAGCTACAGTACTTACTGAGTTTCAATATTTATCTATTAGACACCTGCAAACAAAATATTTAGGTCTCACACCTTTCAGAGGCTTTGATATTGGCTATTACTCAAAACTACCCCTAAAAATCTCTATGAAACCCTTATAATAGGGAAAATATAATAACTTTCGTTAGGATTATGTTTAGAAATTGAAACTTACAACACAACTTTGTTTCATCAAGAAGAATCATTTGGCATGTTTTTGGCACGTGGTTAAATCGATTTCCCGATTTTTTCGGATTTTACCCGAAAATCGGAAGAACCAGGATTTTCGGGCAATATTTGGCAATTTTTCATACGATCTATGTAAAAACCGGAAAATATGTTAAATAACTTTTATTTAGCTTTCAGAAACTTCAAACAGAACGTAAAAATTCGCTCTAGAACTAAAGTAATTGAATTTTAAGCAGATAGTGGCATTTTGAAGAAATTTCAAGCTTTTGATGACGTCACAGAAAATGTGCTGATGCAAGCAAAAATTTATTGCTGCCATTTTGTTCCCTTTGTGACGTACTATAAGTATGCCAAGTTTGATTCAACTTGGACAAGCCTATGAAAAGTTATTGAGGGGGGGGGGGCGGATTCCGCCCCCCGGTCATAATATGTTCCAAACACCCCGGACCGAATAGGGTTAACATGATTTCAGTACCAATCGAACAATACAACTGCGTCGCGCATCTTTTGTGCACGCCGGTATTTTTGTTTTAATATTCTGACATGTATCGAGGGCCTTACATGATTCGAATGTCAGGTGAACAACTCAATTACGTCACACATCTTATCAAACATGTTTACGTTTTGAAACTTTATAATCATGGCGTCCGTTGCTGCAGCTGACTTTGCAAAACAAATCCTGAAACAAACTATAATGCACTCAAAGAATCATGCTAAATTGGCCATATAGGCAAAACTTGCATAAAAAAAGTAGAATAATTTTTTATTACTCGAACACTCCATAAATAACTCGAACGATTTTTCTCCCGTGCGTGTTCCATCGTGATCGAGTTATCGAGAGTCTACTGTATCGGCAAATATACATATTTATTTTAAATTCGTGAAATTACTCATAGCGTACTACCGTCCTTTGATCAACTTTACATTTGATGAGAATCTGGATTGTTCTGGTTGCAACGCTTTGGCATTTTGGCGTACTGGAACGCATTTAAATGTTCCAGATCGAATAACGAAGGTGTTATATTTGAAACAGTTGTATAACGTTGGAGAACCAGGATCAGAAATACGTGCCGAAGGATGTTTGAAGTAAGAATTTTATTACTTGTAGGATTTTAAAAAAATCATCTGATTCATTAGTCTGTGAATTTGTGTAACGATATTTTGCTTTGTTTGAATTTGTACTTGCCCTCCCTATTCGTATATTCAGCACCTCCCTCTGTTCAACTTTTTTCCATAACTTTAACTTATGTGTTTTTAATTACACCTTGATAATACTCTTTCTAAATATTGTGCAATCCGGCATTGATCTCAACCAGATGCGGAAAATAATTGAAGCCAATAGTTGAAGCATGGTGGCAGTACCTCTGATGTTCTTATTTTGTTCTAAAATTTTAAAGGCTTTTAGTCTATTTTACGGTACAACTTTTTACGACCTAAAATATAAAATGCAAATTTTGCAAAATGGTAACAATTGATTCTGCAAAAAAAGTAGAATAAAAAAAAAAAAAAATAGAACATAGATAAAATTCCCGCCTTTGGGAGGGGGGGTAGTGGCTTAATAAGGAGTGGGTGGGTGGGAAAAAAATCTGAAAATTAATAAGCGTCCCCCATTGTATTAAGCACCCGCGAGTACTTGTTTATCTAGTTTAGCCATTTTTTAATTTTCTGTTCCCAGAGATCTTTTATCTGCCTTTCCTGGTAACTGTGACAGCGATGGATTTGTGTTTTCATTTTGGTACAAAACGTTCAAACGCTCTTGGCTTGGCTCAGCGGTCGTCTTTCAAACGTTTTTCAACGGTTTTGACTTCACTTTGGGTGAAAGGTTTGCAGACAATACAGGCTTGTGGAACATCGCTTTTAAAACTGAGAAATACATCTATCATTTCGACAACTACAACGGTCCCGATGCTACGCAATGGATTCATTTTCTTTTTAAGTTTGATATTGCGAATGATTTGTTTTCTGTGTTCGTTAATGGTGAGCATAAATTCGATGGAGAAAAATTGGCAAGACAGCCAGGTAATAATATTTATCACATTCCAAAAAATTGTCAGTTAAATTGTTCCTATTGTCATTGTCATTGTCACTGTCAGATCAATGGTTAAATGTCGAAAGCTTTTTACTTAGTTAGGCATCTTAGTAACTATATTTTTTTTTGCAGTTTTGCAGTGATAATTAAATAGACTAGTCGGTGCCCCGTCGAAAAATCCACGGGTTCGCACGTCCTTTTTATACCGCATTAAGTGCGTCTCGCTACTTGCGCAGCTAAGCTACCATTTTGCGTGACAGACAGACAGACAGACAGACAGACAGACAGACAGACAGACAGACAGACAGACAGACAGACAGACAGACAGACAGACAGACAGACAGACAGACAGACAGACAGACAGACAGACAGACAGACAGACAGACAGACAGACAGACAGACAGACAGACAGACAGACAGACAGACAGACAGACAGACAGACAGACAGACAGACAGACAGACAGACAGACAGACAGACAGACAGACAGACAGACAGATTGAATTGTGAGCGCAAAACATTTGATAAAATCAGAAAAAAGAAATTGAATAAGTGAAATAATTAATTAATTTCATTAACAATATTTCTTTTGTAACGGTTTCAAAATATCTTCTTTTTTATTATTGAAGCTTTTTCTGTTTCAGGTGATTTTAAAAAAACTGTTATGAAAGTAGCTTTTAAAAGCTCTTCAACCAAGTACTATGGCCTCTTTGACGACATCTTATACTACAATCGTTTGCTTTCCAATGAAGAAATATTGAATCTCCACACGGTATGAAGCAAAGTATTAATTTCTTCTTTGGAACAACAGTAACACATCCCATTCGAACACTCAGGTCGGAAAAAATGTTTGAATGAAGGAATGTTCGAATAAACAGCACTAAACTTTGTTCGAAATAGCAGATGTTCGAATTAACGGACTTCGAATTAAAGGATTTATACAGCTTGTATTCAATCTAGGTTACGAACTTTTTTTTAAGATCAAAATTTACATTCGATCATTTTTTTAATAATAATAGTAATAATAATAATAATAATAATAATTAATAATAATTTATTTTTTTCAATTATTAGGAGCAACTGATGCACTAATAAAATGTCGTGAAGGAGATTGTATCAGTTTACCACGACGCAAACAATGGCTAATTTATTAGTTTATTTATTAATTTATTTATTGGTTGGTTGGTTTATTGATTTTTATTGATACAGCATTTGATTATTTATTTAAGCACTGTTTACACAATCATTTGATTATATTCTGCAAAGCATTTATGTATCGAAAATTGCTTTAGAAGGTACATTTTTATACATAACTTCTTCTTGTTTTTTATCTTTTTCGTCCTCAAAAGGAATGTTAAATAATATTACTTGCCTGCCATCTGCCTGTCCGACTGGCCAACCGGCCGTCTGTTGTCATTTCAGTACTGGCTATGGGATAGATGTACGTAATGTATATATGGACGGATTTCCGCTCCAACGAAATTGACTGGCGTGATGTTTTCAGGGAATCAGATTTAAATATACTGTTTTAATCTAATAAGGAGTAAAGTCGAATAGGCAAATGAGGAAAATGAGGAAAATGCGTTGCTCGTTTTAATAAATTAATAAATTATAAGAAGGTTAAAAGCAGCCGCCAATCTAGACAACATTTTGGCCAACATCATAGGGGTTATGTAAAGATTGAACCGGTGTAACCGTTAATAAGTACTCCCCGGAAAAAAATACTCCCCCAGCACTCTTTTCCTAGTAAAAAAAATATATTCCTGTAGGGAAAAAAGTGATCCCTAAAAGAAGCAAGTTTTTCCATGAAAAAAGAAGTCATTCTATTGCATGTAGAAGATTCGAATAACAAGAAAGAATAACTGTTTCCATATTAATGAATAGGTGTTCTATATTTATGTATCATTAGATTTCATGCTAGACTTCATGCTAGATTTCTTTTTATTTATGGTAAACATAACTTTTGCGTAGACTCAGCGTGAAAAGAGCTAATACTACACAGTACCAGAAAAGTTTAGATTCAGATCAACAGAAGAGGAAAATGGCAAAGCACATAGATTTAAAGGCAGTAGAAGAATTTTTAAGAAACACAGAAAACATACCTACGAATGATAAAGGATAGAAAGCGAACTTTCGAAAGGCATGTAAAAATTTCAACATCGTAGGTAAGCCATTTGACTTACCATAATGCTTCGAATAAACGCCGCCCTTCTATTAAACGCCCCCTCGAATAGACGCCCCCCAAAAATGTCAAAAAATTTAATAAACGCCCCGGGCGTTTATTCGAAGCATTACGGTACAACAATTCACGAAGAGTTGTTTTTGATAAAGAATGAAGGAATAGGCAAAAACGCATTGGCGAAAGCTTTAGCAGCCCATCGAGAGCGTGAATCCACTTATCAAAAAATTGTTGAACGATTTTTCTGGTATGGCATAGTGGATAATGTAAGAGATTATATAAAAGGCTACAAAAATTGTCAGCGACAGGGGGACTTTCAAGAAGATCTCCCCTCAACTTCAAAGTATTCCTGTACCTAATGAAGTAACGAAACAAATTGGCATAGATCTGTGCAATCTTCCTGAAGTGGATGGATTCAAACACTTAATTGTTTGTATAGACTATTTTTCAAAGTGGTAAGAAGCAAAAGTGGTGAAAGATAAAAGTGCAGCAACGGTTGCAACGTTTTTGTACGAAATCATTTGTCGGTACAGCTATATCCAAATACTAATCAACGACCAAGGAAAGGAGTTCGTAAATGATGTTTCTGCCACCGTACAATTGAAGACTCTCTGATAAAAGTATTGGAGGAAAAGCCAGATGATTGCTCAAATGTAGTCAATGGCGTATTGTTTGCACATAGAGTCAGTAGGCATTATTCCACCAAGTTTTCACTATTTTTCATTCTGTACATTCGTCATCCTGTTTTACCGATAGACATTCAGTATGGACTTCTTGATAATAAGGATATCAATGATAAAGATAATGAACACCCTTTTGATTATGAAACATTCGAAACAGTATTGCATTCAGCAGTTTCGATTAGAGAAGTCACCCATGAAAAAGCTAGCCTAAATATCCAGAAATCACAACATAAGCAACGAAGGGATTATAATGATGTTTCCAATGTGGAAATGATTGAATTGTGCTTCTTTTTGTGTCGGAAAACTCTTCTTGTTACAATGGAACATCTTTATTCGATTATTTTATTATTATTTTTTTATTCGAATGTTTCCATTTTTCGAACATTTTTTGGTTGCTTTGTTGTTTGTTGGGTGTGGTATTTGGCGCCAGTAATAAGAACTTTTGTGAGGTCGTAAGCAAAAATATGGAAGGGAAAAAAGCAAATACCACCAATGCTGATCGATGTAAACGGTACAGAGAGAAGAACAAAGAATCTTATAAGATTAAGGATGCTTTACGAAAAAAACGTGCACGGCTCCTGCTGAAAACAGATAAAGTCAAATACGAAGAACAGAAAAGAAAAGACAGGGAAAGAAAAGAATTGACGAAACTACGAAAAAAAGTTGGAATCGATAATAATTCTGACCACCTCACACATGTCAACCTTCCTTTAGCAACTCTGCTATAAAATTAAGGACGATCAAAAGAGTGGAAAAAGTTCTTCCTCGGAGTCCAAGAAGAAAAAGTTAGGTAATTAAAACATTGGCCTCAAAATTTAACGTGAAAGTAAAACTTGGTGAGAAAGTTGGCAGAAAGAAAAATAATTTATCTGATCAGGAGCAACAATGGTTCAAAGAATTTCTTAATCGTGCTGATATCTCTTACACCACCCCAGGAAGAAGGGATAACGTATATCTCGGTACATTTAACACAGTTAAAAGGTATGTTCAAAAACGCTATCTGCTGTGGAAAATTAGAGATATTTTTGATATGCTTAATGGGTCAAAAATCATGGAAAACAATCGACCTTCATCTGACACATTTGAGAGTATCTTTGGCAAAAAACTAACATTTCGTCAATTGTACGACGTCTTTAAACAAAACAAGCAATACATTTTCAATAAGAAGATTCCCCAATGGTCTTGCCTATGTGAGATTTGTGAAAATGAAGTTTATCTAGTCAACGATCTAAATAAAAAGCTTTTTCCTGAATGTCGTCTTCCCGCAACCGTCAATGAGCTTGTGGCGATATTTTCGTGTTCCGATAAAGCCGAATGTATGACAGGAAAGTGTGTGGAATGCTCTTCTACAAAAATCAGTACAGATCATTTTAATACAGAATTGCATTCAGACGCTGTTTATCATCTAACGACTCAAGTGATTGCGAAAATGTTGAAGACAAAACCAAAGATTCCGTCTCATATTACTTTAAAGGAAGAAATTTTCGCGGAAGAAATTTTCGCGATTTCGCGAATTTTGGCCAAAATCGCGAAAATAAAGTCCCGCGAAAAAAATCAAAAGGGGTCGTTCGCGAAAATAAATTCCCGCGAAATTTTCAAGTATGCTTGATTCGCGAAAATAAATTCCCGCGAAAAAAATTTTTTTGCAACATAACAAATACCTTATTGGGGAAAAGTTTGAGAAAAATGTTACTCGTTAATACGAAAAGCTTTACCCTGTAAAACTTGTTTATATATAGTTTATTTTGTGTTTTGAAAAAGTGCAAACGAAAGAAAAACTTACATTCTCAAATCAGCTGTCATTTATATAACTGCTTTTTGTATAAAAAACACGTTTTTTATAAATTAGGTACGTATAAAAAAATCAAAAATGTCTTCGTTCGCGAAAGTTTATTCTCGCGAAATATTTTAAAAATAGGCCATTCGCGAAAATTTTTTCTCGCGAAAAATTTCGAAAGTGTTCATTCGCGAAAATATATTCCCGCGAAAAATCTTAGGAGAGGCTATTCGCGAAAATAAATTCCAAAAATTTCGCGATTTTTTGGCCTCGCGAAAATTTCTTCCGCGAAAATTTCTTCCCTTAAAGTATGAGTGGGCGCGTTCCAAGGATAACAAACTCACAAAAATGCTGTTTAATAAGAGTATTGCTGACTCACTTTACCTGCTTGAAACTTCAATGAAATCATTAATGCAGCATATTCATGTCAAACGGGTACAGTTCAACCATTACAACGACTTAAAAAACAATCTTGGAAAAAACGACATTCTTGTCCATGTTGACTACAGCGAAAGTTACGAAAACAAGTAACAAAGAGAGATCCAAAGCGCCTACTTTCACTGCGTGCTGCTATCTTCGTGACAATGAAAACAACCTAGTTTGTGAATCGGTTACCATAACTAGTGAGCTACCTGATCATTCTAGAGCTGCTGCAATTACTTGCGTTCTTAAGATTATTGAACACATGCGAGAAATTCATCAGCATTTACCTCTGAAAATTAATGCGGTTGTCTGGAGTGATGAGTGTGCTGCTCAGTTCCGTTCCCGTTTCGTTTTCAAATTGCTGGCGGGTATCGATTCCTCAATCAATTTGACGTGGTGTTACAGCGAGCGTCATCACGGGAAAGGCCCAATGGACGGGATTGCAGGGACTTTGAAAAATTGCATTTACAGAGACGTCATGTCGGGAAAATGCGTGATCGATTCACCAAAAGAGTTTGCTCAATATGCTGATAAATCAATTAAAGGCATAAAATCTTTGTACCTGCCAGCAAATGTTGTTTTGGTAGAACCTGATGACATAGACGCCTCACCAAAGATTCCCGAGACACTCCAAGTGCACATCATTAAACGCTCATTTGATCAACAAAAGGTGCCGTACATAGAATTTTATAAAACGCCTAGTGATTCAAAACCTTTCTTTACGCAATATTATAAGGAGGGCGCTTGTGGTCATCCCACAAATGTTTCAGATGAAAATCATTGTGTTGGATGCTTCAGAATATGTTGTTAATGAAGAATGGCTTCAATGCCCAATATGTAAATTTGGTTCCACAGCAACTGTTTTTGTGAATTTTAAAGAAATAGGCCGAAAATTATTCAAGTGAAAGTAAAATATGACTATATTTTCTTTTTAATTTTTTCAGATTCGGTATGACTTTTTCTACGAAAATTTGCATTTTTATGTCGGACGGAAAATAATTTCGATTTGACAATATCTTCCACTAAGGAATGTTTTACAAACTTTTATTGTACGAATAAGTCACATACGAAATGTAAGTTCTTTTAGAATCCTTTTTTACTGTTTTTTCTATTTTTGGATATTTGTGATTTTTTTTCCGTCCGAAATATTTCCGTCCGACATCCTGGTCTTGCCTGCTTAAGTTCTAAAAAATTTTTTGTTACTCCTTTTTGTTACTCCTTTGTATTCGTAAGATAGCATATTATATGCAAGTTTAAAAATTGTATACTTCACCAGTTAAAGCTGATCATTTTTGATAAAAATTTTCTGACAGCAAATTTTTTTTTTTTTTTATCCAGTCCGTCCGACATAATTGCTTTTTAGGCTCTGGGGAAAAACAATATAAATTTTTTAACAGTGAAATTATGTGCAGATAATCTTTTACTATAGCTTAAAAGCAAGAAATCAAGTTTATAGTTTATTAAATCATATTTTATTTTTTACATACACTCAAAGTATCGATTTTCCGTCCGACATAATTTTGTATTTCGTAACAGGCCCAGCAACGAAGGGATTATAACAACCGTCACAGCAAACTGCAAACAACTGTACCAATATACTGATTTTACAAGTCTAGATGGATTGCTCTGTGATTGAATTCTAAGGATATAAAAGATGTTGAACTGTGATATTTTTGGAAAATATTTCTAAAGAAATGACTAGTTAGGTTAAAGATTCGTACTTTTAATATTTAGATATTTTGATTTCCGCCAGCGAAGGCGGAATCTTTAAAATCGCCTGAGGAGATACAGAGATAGAGAGATAGATAGATAGAGACAGCGCAGCTAGGCTGGACGCCCGAAACTTATCCAGGCTAAAGATTTTTTTCTGAGAACGAGGCTAAAATGAGTTTTAAGCCAATAAGAATCCTAACAGTGCAACAGATTGTTTTATTATCCAATGAACAATACTTTATTTTAAAGTTTATATGCTATCGAAAGTTAAAGCTCGTGCAGTGTAGCATAATGAAGATCGTCTTATAATGCGCCATCTTTGATGTTACGTCATTTCTTTCTGTACAATTTTTCAAGCACGTAGACTAAAGCTATATTCAGCAGAACTAATTAATTAATTATTCATGAATTTTATTTTTTATTTATTTAATATTCACTTTATCTACCTTTATCTTTCTATAAACATATCTTCTATCCAAAACTGAACATTGTTTTTTTCAGCCTATTTAAATTGGATGTGAAACTGTGTGAAATGTGAAACTGTGCAAGGGAGTACTTTATTTCCCACGAAAGAAGTACATTAAGAACTAGAATTTTCGACGGAAAAACTTCGGCGGAAAAACTTCCGGACACATTTTTTTATTTCAGCGGAAAAATTTTCGTACAAGATTTATAAAGTCAAAAATGTATGGGTAAGTCTCTTGAACGAATTTTAACCATAAATTTCAAAAGTAATGATTACGAGAAATGACACAAAAAGAAGGCTAGAACCATTTAAAGTGTACATATCAGTGCCGTAACCACAATTTTAAAGGAGGGGCGAACAGCGCGGGCACGGCTGCTGATTGAAAATTCATGATGCCAGATTTTATCTCAAAGACCAGATACGCTGGTCTGGAATGTTCCGTAAAACATCTGTTCATAGGATTTTGTTACAAAATACCATTATTTCTTTCATCCATGAATGTGAGTTATTTTATAGTTCAGTATTTTTACACATTTGCCAAACTGGTGGTTTATATTCAGAAACAATATTAGTTCTTTCTGTATTGTGATGGCAACGCGTCGATGATCACACTGTTTTATCAAAAATAATAAACAAGACAAAAGTTAAAGATCAAAATAGCAAAAATGCTATTAGTTGAATACCACGACCAAAATATTTTTATTTTTATTACTGAACTAATTCCTGAGGAAATATAAAGAAAATAAAGATTTGTAAACAAAGCTGAAACCGTTCCACGTTCGATTTGTTGTTTTCCGGTCTGTGTATTTATTGAATTTGGCGCCATCTCATCACAACAAACTTCATTGTTCGAAGCTGGAAGTATGTTGTGAAGAAGCGAACCAAATTACGAAAAAAATATTATTTTTAGCCATGACAGATGTTTATAAAGTTCCAAGAAGTATTAACGAAGGTTATAAAATGCTGGAACTACGATTGTATATGTAAAATATTTTGTAAAATGTTTTGGGTTATCTTCAGTTAAAGATCCTTTTTTTATGTTTATTGGTAACATAGTCACAGGAAAAAGTGACTATGTTGGTAAGTACATCTTGAAATTGCTGAAATTGCATGAAAACTTTGTAAAAATGTTGCTTGTAAGGAATATGGATATTCAGTTATGAAACGCAGTTATATGGGTGTGGTTATAGTAGTTATTTTATTAGATTCTGGGATTTAGAAGTTCCTTAATTTTTGCTTCCTCGCTTAAAGTTTATTTTGTGGCTGCCACAAAAAGTTACATATATGTTAAATTTTTAAAAATTTACATCTTTAGATTGGCGGAAAATGCCCTTCCAGACGGCAACGATCTCATGGTTCAATGGTAAAAAACACGATGAATGTTTCGATATTTTTGTAATTTAGAAAAGCTGCATTGTTTAATTGGTATCAAAATTTAGATAAAAATTTTCATCAGAAACCAAAAGATAGAAATAGATACATAGTTACGTTACACGACTACAATAATATGAAAAATGATAAGAACACTAGAAATTTACATCGCATTTGGACTTGTGATGCCACCCCTCTTAAAACATTCAGTGATTTTGACCATGAGTAGAACCTCTGTTCTATGTTTTTCATTTCTCTCTGGTTCTCTCTCTTTTTCTCTGCCTCTTTTCTCTCTTCCTTTTTTTTATTTATTTATTTCTTTCTTTCTCTCTTTCTTTCTTTTTTTTTAGTAGGAAAATTATTGGGGGGGCCTGTGACCCCCAATAATTTTCGGACAAAAAAACTTTCGGCAGACACAAATTTCGGACAGCAAAATTTTCGGACAAAAACAAATCCGAAGGTTTTTCCGTCCGAAAATTTTCGTTTCTAATGTACTCCCCCAGTACTTTTTAACTGGGAAGTAATGACGGGGAGTATAAGTTTCGCAAGAAATAAGTACTGGGGAGTGTCTTTTTGAGGGAGTAATAATTTGGTGTGACACTAGTTGAGAATGGGAGCAAATTACTGATTGTTACAGATAAAGGATAACGTCGTTTATCTTTTTACCGGCAACAAGATGCCGCCTTTTATTGAGGCCTTTAAAGGAGAGGCGAACAAAAAACTTTTTTGTGGCAGCCACAAAATAAATATTAAGCGAGGAAACAAAAATTAAGGAACTTCTAAATCCCAGAATCTAATAAAATAACTACTATAACCACACACAAATAACTATGTTTCATAAATAAATATCCATATTCCTTACAAGCAACATTTTTACAAAGTTTTCATGGCTGTATGTGGCAGGAAGAAGCAATTTTAAGATGTACTTACCAACAAACATGAAAAATAAGATCTTTAACTGAAGATAACCCAAAATATTTTACATGCAATCGTAGTTCCAGCATTTTATAACCTTCGTTAATACTTCTTGGAACTTTATAAACATCTGTCATGGCCAATAATAATTTTTTTTTCGTAATTTGGTTCGCTTTTTCACAACATACTTCCAGCTTCAAACGATGAAGTTTGTTGTGATGAAATGGCGCCAAATTCGATAAATACACAGACCAGAAACTTTCAACAACAAATCGAACGTGCAACGGTTTGAGCTTTGTTTACAAAATTTTTTGATCATCGATGCGTTGCCATCAAAATACAGAGAAAGATCTAATTTTGTTTCTGAATATAACCACCAGTTTGGCAAATGTGTAAAAATACTGAACTATAAAATAACTCACATTCACGGATGGAAGAAAAAATGGTATTTTGTAACAAACTCCTATAAACCGATGTTTTACGGGACATTCCAGACCAGCGTATCTGGTCTTTGAAATTAACTCTGGCATCATGAATTCTCAATCAGCAGCCGTGCCCGCGCTGTTCGCCCCTCCTTTAAATTGATCTAGAACGTACAGTGCGAACGGGTCCTCCAGCAGATGACTTTTCGGACCTTTCGGCTTATCCAGAACATCAATACACTTTGCAATTAATTTTTGTTTTTCTTTATTTGTATTAACACCGCGTCTTTTTTTGCCTTGTTTTGGTACATTGGGTACATTAGAATCCGGCACCAAGGAATCATCTAGCTGGTCACTTTCCTTATCACTTCCCTCATCAATAAAAACAAATTGTCCGTTAGTTTAATCGTTGACTTGCTTTTTGCTATATTCTTTATTTGTTCGACAAACTTATTCATTTTCTGTAAAATACCCAGGAGGTCTCGTACACTTCGTCGGTGCCTTGGCCACTTTGATTTTGTTTTCTTTGTTCGATTTCCTCCCATACTGGGCCATTAAGGATTTTCAATTGCCTTGGGTTGTGCCTGAATATTTTTTATTTCAGAGAGCGCTTTCTCTTTGACATCTCTTTTTGAATAGCTTCGATTCGAAATGTTCCATAGACAAGGTCGTTCTTTATTTAACTCAATAAGTCTCTCCACAATTTTATCTTTCCATTTGAACTTTTGTTTTACAGACACAGAAGCAGTTGAAGGATTATGCGTAGCTTCAGTCATTTTGAAAATGTCGATGTGGTATTTTTGTTTTTCCCATACTTTATACATTGAACAAAAACATTCGAATGTGTAAAGTAGAAATAATTTAAAAAGACGTTCCAATGTTGGTGGGTATAGCAAATCGTAGCAACATAAAAAATTGAGCAACAAGGTTGGCCAACATTTATTAAACAATTTTATGATATTTTTTTCTTCGCAAACATGTTGGCAGCTAGCAAAGCGAGACAACATGTTGGCCAAAATGTTGGCTCGATTTGCGGCCGCCCTAAGATATTAAATATATGTACATACTTAGTATTGATATTTTCAGGCAACAATCAAGTTGTGGTTGAATATCTCTAGTCAGCAGATCCGAGGTTGCAATTCCAGTTTATTTTTAATCTATTACCTAACTTATAACACTCGCTGTCTGTCCATGAGTCAATTTAAAAATTGGGTTTTTTTTTCAGAGATTCATGCAACAGGCTAGAAGAATGCACGAAGAATATCGATGCAGGAAATATGCATAATGGGTGATTTCCCGTGGAATTGTCCACAGGCTAAACAACTAGTTCCTGTAAATTTAATTTCGCAAATGATGGGATTGAAAAAAAATTCACGAGAACATATTTTTCGAATGGCTAATCAAAGCATTTCGCGAAAACGCCTTGCTCTTCCAATTCTTTCTAAGCCAAAAATGAACAAAAGACTGCAAGGTTTCCACCTCTCTTTATAGTTTTATCAATTCTCCTTCTCTATTGCTTTTTTAAGTGGACATATTTTGTTAATTAAGGACACGATCATCTCGTCCTTTGCACATGACTGACGTCATAATCTAACAATTATTTGATCGGTTTTCATAATTAAATTTTTTTTGATAAGATCAATTCGTTTCTTTCATTTAATCTCCAGAAATACTCAAGCACATCTTAGGTCGCAGTTCTTTTTCCCAACCTCGATCCCAGCGGCTGTAGCTTTTTTTGATATGAGGCCCCTTTTCGCTTTCTGATATGTGATTAACGCGACGAAAGCGAAAAAGCAGCTCTGGGGATGAGATTATCAAATGATTGGTAAAACACATCTGGTTCTATTTTTCTTGAATTTGCGAATTCTTCAAACGAAAGGATCTTGCAGGTCTTGAAAATCTGAAGGAAATGCCTTGTTGCTTAAGATGGTTGTGAATACCCTTATCTTTTTTAAAAAAGTATAAAAGTCAAGAAAATCGTAATTAAAAAGTTATTACTTTCTGGTCAAATCCTTATATAAAAGAAATTATTCCAAAGGTTATACAGTGGAATCTCTTTAAAGCGGACATGGTCTAAAGCGGACACATCTATATAACGGACACTATTCCTTGGAACGGACTGATTTCAGGTCAAACTCTCACAAGAAAATTTCTATAAGACGGATAGTTATAAGGCGGACACTTTATAAAACGGACACTTTTTTTCGCACCAAATTTTCCCTTATAAAAAACTCTGTGTAAAGCGGACACATGAAAAAAAAAACACTTGTTAAATTTCGATTTTCATCTTTATTTCGTACATTTTTTAACTTTTTTTATTTACAATCTCTAAAATCTTTTTAATTTTTTTTTCTCCCAATCAACGCCTTTATCGACACCAATAAACTCGTATAGAACTGGAATTTCCAGACCATAACCAGCCCCTCTGTTTATACGCTTCCCTGTACTCGACATGTATCTTTGCAACTGGGAATTTTTGTAAATCGGTGGAAATTTTGCTGAGATTTTTAGGGACATGTCCAACTGTACGTCCCTCAAAAGTAATCGCCATTGCAAATTCGTCGTGCACGTTGTCTTCTTCGTAATGCGTTACTTCATACTAGAGCCTGTATATTTGTACGAAAATCGATCAAGGGAGACGTATGTGAGAACTACGTGAACTATTTTAATTTAATGAATCATACCAAGCAAACAAGAAACAACAAAATCTCGTTGAAACTGCCGAAATTACGTCTCGAATTCGGAAGAGCGTCATTTTATTACACTGGTGCTTTTATTTATAACAAAATATCCGAAATCAAACAAATTTTAATATGTATAAAATCTTAATTAGGAGTCATTTCAATTGTTCCTAGTTTTTTTGTTGCGTATCTAACATTACTTTTGTTTTTAAATTTACTCTTTGTGCTAATATTGACTCTTTGTGCGTCTGTGTCGTATCAGCTTAGAAACTTTTTACCTCATATCTTTTTGTGGTAGTTTCTATCCTACCTTCAGTCATGTTTTTTTTCTTTTCCCCCTTTTAATCCTTCTATTGTGATTTTAAAGTCTTTTTTCTTCTCAAACATCAATTTTTAATTTTTGACAATTTTATTTTTCACAGGACCCATATTGATAACAGAATTGTACATGTATATACTTGTTTGTAATCTGAATTGACAATCCTGTATAAATATTGGATAAATAAATAAAATAAAAAATAAAAATAAAATCGTGAATCAATGAAAAGTTTTCATCTCCAATATCCGGTTACCATGTGTCCATGTAGGCATGGTATCCTCGAACAAATGAATTAGGCAAATCGTTGTTCTTTTATAAGAATCACAGGAAGTTCCTGCTCAGGATTTCTCAGTAAAATTTTCATGAGCTTTGTGCCCTCCATTTTAATTCGATGGTAAAATTTGATGTTATGTTTTCGGCAAAATTTTGCTCTGAAAGTGATTTTTGGATACAATCTCTATAAAGCGGACACCTCTATAAGACGGACACTTTTTTTTGCACCAATGGTGTCCGCTTTAGAGAGATTCCACTGTATAAACAAAGGTTACAATTAGTTTTCGTTAATGTTAACTATAGGAATGACCTCGTCCCCGGGTTTTTTTGCCTTTTTGATACCAGCTGAGACATGAAGGCAAAAAAGGCAAAAAAAAACTGGAAACGAGGGTAACTATAAGAATAAACAGATAATAATAAATCCAGAAAAAAACTGAATTTAGTTAAAGTCGGAAAACACTACCCCCTAGACAAAATTCAGGTACTTTTTACGCCCTTTCTGTAATGTAACGACTTTTTAATGGACGATGTCTTTGGCGATAATAATCTAAAATTGAAATATTATAACTCTTTTCCGCCTAGATTTTTCATAGAATTTAAAAATCTTTTTTGAAACTGTCCTGCTGTTGTTCCTGGGCAACCACGTGACTCAAATTAAAATATTTTTTTTAAGAAAATTGAAATAATATGGCATAACATACAAAAGTATACTTTGATATGAAGCTGGAGTTTTAACATCACTTTTATTACCCCCGTCACCACCCATGCAAAACAGATTGCGCAGTGATAACATGGTCATGGGTGGTATACCTATGCCATCGTATCCCAGTTATTAATACGCTGGTAGCCAAAAAATCTCATTTTTTTGTTCCACGGAAATCGACTAAATCAATACACTCATCTTGGATGAGTACAAAAAGGCCTGGGTACGAGGTTGTTACGTACTAAGATAACTGGAGATCTAGTGATACACGCACGAGAATATTCCACTAGGTATATCATGAACAGACATCTAATAAATACATCAAGGAATGCATCGTTATACAATATATCAGCAACTGTCTTAAAACTATAGGCTGCCCCCCGGCAGCGCAAAGAAAGCAAGATACCCTGAGTACGAGGTTGGGGTGTCTATGTTTTTATACTTTTCTAGGAATTTAAAACGCCTGAAGCACTTTGGGTAATATGGACGTCTAAACAACAGCGTAGTGGTTAGCCTCGCTGATTTATGACAATTTGGAGAGATAGGTGAGTGGCTTTGCTTCTAAAATGAAATTCCATCAGTAAAAATATGTTTTTTGAGACTCTCTGCTTTTCCCATCGTAATTTAACTAAGGGCTGGGTTAAAAAAGAAAACGATGCGTTCAATGTGTTGTTAGGTTGCATTTTTAAATAAGTAGTTCGAACTGATAGATAGATAGATAGATAGATAGATAGATAGATAGATAGATAGATAGATAGATAGATAGATAGATAGATAGATAGATAGATAGATAGATAGATGTGCATATTTTACATGGTTAGCCTCACAAATATTGAGGGATAAACCCTGTCTATTATTTCCAGGAGGGACCATGGCTTAGATGGAGAGTCCTAGAGTATTTAATGCTCATTTTGAGCTACGCCGCGCTCTACTAGACAACTCCCGGCAACATCCAAAGGCCCACACAGTGTGCCATCTCCCCAATTTCCCTCACATGGCTTGGGTTAACCCGGTGCTATGGTAACATTCACTCGCCCATGTTGAATCGCCGTCAAGAGGAATCGAACCCTGGTCTCTCGCACAGAGTATGAGAGCTAAAATGGCCAGCCAGTGACAACTTTTGTCACACTTGGAAGGCTTTTTTGCCAAGACCCCTCACCCCCTCTACTCTGTTATTTGTCAAAAAAAAAAAACAGTCAGGATAATGATAATTACATAGACTGTAATGCAGGATAATAATACGGTGTACGTACAGTACGGCTAATTATACACGGTAATATCTTTTTTTTACTTAAATTTCCACAATTTTTTGGGATATCGATTATAATTAAAGGCTTCTGTGTTCTTCCCAACTGACAACTTCTTTCCTATGTTTTTTCTTGAACTCAGAATAGTGCGTTGTTTAATAATACAATGTACTGCTAATTAGCCGTTGATACAGCTAATTTGCCGCTCATATGGCTAATTATACGGTAAAATTAATATCTTTTTTGCACAATTGTTTCTTGATTTGGTTTTCATTGACGCAGAACATTATGTGGAACTATATGGGTGACTATAGGGAGATCGGTAAATGTATCTTCCAGCAAAAAAACTTATCCACGAACAGGTCGTTGGAGAAAAACATGCATTAACTAACTTCTAGACGAGGAAAACAAAGATTACGATGCTCCAACAAAACAAAATCACTGAGTAAAACCATAGCTTAGATGACGAGTTTAGCAGGAATGTTTTCGCAATCGTTTTCAAGAACTAAAGTAAACAAAGCCAAAGTTTTTTCAATAGTTTTTTACAGTGAATAAAAATCAGTTTTTTAACTAATTCAAACAGCTGTTTTTTTCTGCAACATCACGCTTGTGTTGGAACGCCATATTTGTTTTTGTTGCTTTCACAAAGCATATTCAAAAAATGTTAAGATGATGCAGAAATAATGTTGATATATATACATATGGACCACAGGTAAATTTTGTTGCAAATGTATAAAACATGCTAAAATGCAACAAAATTTTCAAGAAACTCTTAATTCTGCTGCAGAATTTTTTCAACATTTTTTTTTTTACTGTAGAAGTATAATTGACAACTTGTTGATGGTTATGGGCCACAAGCAACATTTTTTACTGCAACAATATTTTGTAATTATTATTATTGTTTTATCTTAAATTGGAAAATTATTAGCATGGATACCTGTGCATCAAAGGAAGGCTTATTTAAAACCTTTACTTTTGTTGCTTTAGGCAAGTGTAAACAATGTTTAAAGCACCTGCCAATAGAAGTCCTTCTCTAGGGCAGATATTCACTTCACATGATGTTGACAAGTACGTCCATAAAGAAGAAGAAAAATTGCAAAGTTCACATGAGGTAAGCTTTTTGGTTTTCATTAAAACAGGAAAATAAGAAAAATATTTTTAAGGTTTATAATTTGGAAAGTTGTGTGAGATTTTAAGGTTGTTGCATGTGAATGTGAAGTTGCTCTTGAATGTGTATCATTAACTTAAATTGCATAAGACTTCACAGGTTTTTTGTACTCAGTAGTAAAATTTGATGATTTTTCATTATAATACACGAAAGACTACATTAAACTTGCACTTAAACTCAACCAATAAGAAGTCAAGTGTGCATAGTGTCAGTTCTTCTACAAAAGTGACTATAATATATACAAACTACAAACATATAAATGAAAATAAACGGTCTCTTACAAGCTTGGATAAATACAAGAACAAAGGCTCATAAAACAAAGTAAAGGCTATATAATACGTAAAAACATCTATGTTATATAGTAAGAGTATAATTTGCTGAATGATAAAAGGCAACAACGCTGAGGACTGTATTGAAGACTAAACCAAAAACTGCATAAAAAATACTAAAAACGATTGAATAACATAAGTCTAGGCAATAGTTGAAGTAAAAAACCCTGGTAGATGGGAGGGAGGCGGAGCATATTGAGAAGAAGAACTGAAGAGGAATGGGATGAAGAAGCATGGCCTATATATAGGTAAAACTGCAAACCTACAGTACAGTTTGAATGTAATCTACCGCGGACGCGAAACTCGCATGAATATAGTTACACAGAACAATTACATTGCGATAGCTTTTGTTTTTTTAAGAAAATAATTGCCTCGTTGATAAACAATGACCCCACGCGATCGATTGTTTAATCACAATAGGTTGCAAGATCAATTTTAGCAATCTATTTTGCGCGAACTCTTTTGAAATTTTTAATTGCAGTAATTAAGCGTTTTTTTAGATCGCATTTTAAAAGTTTATAAACGAAAAGCGGCGATAGAAATGTTTTTTTAGATCGCATTTTAAAAGTTTATAAACGAAAAGCGGCGATAAAAATATTTTTTTAGATTGCATTTTAAAAGTTTAAAAACGAAAAGCGGCGATAGAAATGTTTTTTTAGATCGCATTTTAAAAGTTTATAAACGTAAAGCGGCGATAGAAATGTTTTTTTAAATCGCATTTTAAAAGTTTAAAAACGAATAGCGGCGATAGAAATGTTTTTTTAGATCGCATTTTAAAAGTTTATCAACGAAAAGCGGCGATAGAAATGTTTTTTTAGATCGCATTTTAAAAGTTTAAAAACGAAAAGCGGCGATAGAAATGTTTTTTTAGATCGCATTTTAAAAGTTTAAAAACGAATAGCGGCGATAGAAATGTTTTTTTAGATTGTATTTTAAAAGTTTATCAACGAAAAGTGGCGATAGAAATGTTTTTTTAGATCGCATTTTAAAAGTTTAAAAACGAATAGCGGCGATAGAAATGTTTTTTTAGATCGCATTTTAAAAGTTTATCAACGAAAAGCGGCATTTAATAGTTGTGAACAATTCTTCTCGTATGTTTCTTAAATTAAACGCGCTGGAATCTTTTTAAGTAATTAAATCAACAATACATTCTCGCGCAATGTATTATAAAACTTCGCGAAAGATTTTTATTATTTAATTACTTCACGCTAATACTTAAGGGAATAGCTTTCAATACATTTACACAATGCATCTCGCTATTACAAGAAATATAATTGCTCCGATATTTCTTCGCGAGCGCATTGTTTTTTAACACGCAAATATAAACTCGCAAAACCCTTAAGGGATATAATTATAACAAAAGACAAACGACTGCCGTCCTCCACGCAAAGGTGTGATATTAGCGTGTACGTGGTAGATTACATTCAGACTGTACTGTAGTGGTCAGCAGTTCTAAGAGGTCAGCAGTAGGAGCTAACCAAAACAAATCAGCTGCAGTGCTGTGTGAGGACTAGCTGAATTTAAACCCTCATAAAACTTATGAGGAACTTAAACTCAACCAATAAGAAGTCAAGTGTGCATAGTGTCAGTTCTTCTACAAAAGTGACTATAATATATACAAACTACAAACATATAAATGAAAATAAACGGTCTCTTACAAGCTTGGATAAATACAAGAACAAAGGCTCATAAAACAAAGTAAAGGCTATATAATACGTAAAAAGTATAATCTGCTGAATGATAAAAGGCAACAACGCTGAGGACTGTATCGAAGACTAAACCAAAAACTGCATAAAAAATACTAAAAACGATTGAATAGCATAAGTCTAGGCAATAGTTGAAGTGCCAATCCAAAGTGAATAGGTGTGAAAAATAGAAATAAAAATTAAGCTAAATGGGATGCAATAACCTGTTGGGTGGACACGCGCTGCGCCAGGGGCATATGTAGGTAAAGATACATGGCATCGGACTTCCAATCACCCAAAAGTGAGATGACATCTAAAGAAACCCCCGCTTCTAATGCAAAGGCAGCACCACCACGCCGGAAGGAGTGCGTCCCATACTGAGAAGCAGGAATGCCTAACTCTAAAAGTACCTGCTTCATACAAGACATAAATGACTTATAGGTAAAAACCCAGAGCTTAGGGGTAGAGGAGTCTCTCCAGCAAAAAGCCTGGCTATTAGGTAAGGCTGCCGTGGTAAAAGAAAATGCATGTTGTACAGCTGTAACAGGACATAATGAGGAGCCTGGAATAGCCACCAATGGAACAGCAACTGTACGCTGACCAAGTTGAATGGTTTTGCTCCATCGAACTGTTAATGTAATACCTGTACTAGAATACACAAAGTCTGACCTAGTAAATTGGCGCTTAGGATCAAACGAGGCATCAGAATGAGGAAGTAAATGTGCCTTACGAAACAACCCAAAAAAGGCCACAAGGCAAATAGCCCAAAAGGAGGCATGGCGACTGCAATTTAAATTAAGACGAGACCGCATACAAATAAGCAAATCAGGCAAAATAGGCAACTTGGGTTGTGAAGGTTTACCAAGTGTACGTTTAATACCCTTGAGGACTGTTGATAAAATCCAGTTGTGGGAAAGTGGATTGGGAAAACCCATCTCACGATGCAAGAGCCCAACAAAATTGATATACTGACAGACAGATTGTGTTAACAAGAACCTGGCAAGATAGGCTGCATATAAACACAAAAAACTATTAGAGGCGGGTACTAGTGACATCGACATGAGATCGCAAAACTTCCTGTAGGTGGCATAATGCGTACGGTAACTACTTTTTGTGGATACAGCATAGGTAGCTTGACGGAAAAACAACATCTGACATCAATCCTAGGGTAAACTGGTCCAAGCCTAAACAATAATGGAAAACTTACCTAGTAACAAAAAGTAGCTGAACAATGACATGTGATCAAGGGCTGAAAGCTCAAACAAGGTCTTATTATAGTAGCGAACAAGGAGTTCCGCAAAAGCAAGAAAATGCGTGGGGTCGTGTAGACGCGACACATGATCAGCAGTAACATTATTTATTCCCGCAACATGAAATACTTTTAACCGGAAGTTGAATGTTGCTGACAGCCAGAACAATCGCCGGAAAAAGTACATCATTATGGGGTTCTTAGTGGTACCTTTATTAAGCATGGCAACAGCAGCAGTATTGTCACAAAAAACATGAACCGTTTTGTTGCGCCACAAAGGTGCCCACCGAACAGCAGAGAGTACAACGCAAAGTGCCTCTTTAAAATTTATATGTAAAGTACTGAGGGACGGGTAGTCTACTAACAGATTTGAGTAGAACCAGTCACCTAAAAAGTATGCACCGACTGATGAACTGCATGCATCAGTTTGAAGTTCAGTAACAGGACGTTTCTTATGAAAATCACATTTCCCATTAAATTGTTGAAGGAAATCATGCCACCACACCATGTCTCTGTGGAATTCGAGTGTCAGTCGACACTTCGAGGCAGAGTTAGGTAAGGATCCCATGAGGTCAAGAATGCGGCGTAGGAAAGTTCGACCTCCATAGACAACTTTGCAAGCCCAGTTCAAGCGACTGGCCAACTGCTGCAGCTGCTTTTTGGAGGCCCTTTTGCAATGTAAAAAAAGAGGAAATAATTTCCTGCAAATCAAGTAACTTCTTAGGAGGCAAGGATAACATGAGTTCCACTGTATTCAGACAAATACCTAGAAAAATCAGACATTGACATGGAGGAACTACCTTAGGAGGACTAAGTTCAAACCCTAAAGAGAGCAAAAGAGAACATAAAGTGTCAAATGCCAACTTACATTCAGCTTCTGTCCGGCCAATGACTAGAAAGTCATCCAGATAGACAACTACAAGGGGAAAACCCCTCCTAGCCATCATCCGGCGGACTGCTTGAGTCAGGCGATGGAAGATACCTGGTGCACTTTCTCCCCCAAAAGGGAGTCTAGTGTCAACCAAATAAGTAAAATGCTTGTGACCTCTAAAGCGCCATTTTAGACCTAATGCTGACCAATTAGCAGGGTGTACTGGGACAGATCTGTATGCATGTCGTAAGTCAACCTTAGCCATATAGTAGCCAGGACGCAACAAACGAGCAGCATCATCAAGTGTTTGGAATTTTTGCTTCTCAATGTCAATGTAAGAGTTGACACCGAGACCCGGAGGCATGGAACAATCGTGAATAAGGTGGAGGTCCTCAGAGTCTGCCTTTGGAACTGCGCCAAGCGCACTAATAATGACAGGCTTAGATGGCCAAATTTTATAATTACCTGCAGAAATTTCCTCCTTAATAATGGTTTTCACTTTGTCAAAAGCAAGTGAGTTAACCGTAGAAAAATAATTGTGCATTTCAGCTGGTTTGAGTTCTGCATCCTTTGGAAGGAGTTGGAAACCATTGATAACACCAGATAAAAGAAACTCGTTATCTGGGTCATCAGCCAGCTCAGTAGTCCATAGATTAATGTTTAGTGGAGAAGAAAATTGAGATAGTCAATTGTCGCCTGGGACCCCGTGTGCATGACCAGCATGTTAGCTTGCCACAAACATGGGATCCATTCTTCCTATTACAAACATGGGCAAAACGACAATCCTGTTTAGTGCAACCCTTAAGTCTATTGTAGTTACGGCAAATTTCCTGCCCCTCAGTAGTATGGGAACCAAAAGGAACACCCCCCTTGCCTGCTGAAGAAATTCCTCCTCTGGAAGAAGAAGAGGGCCCATAAGATTTTGGCGCAGAAGCAGGTACAGCCCAACGAGGCATAAGCATCACTTCATGGAGGTGGCTGTTATCAAAACTCCATGGGTAGCCATAAGTGTGCTGAAGAATCTGATATTCATCATCATACTTCAATACAGACTCCCAGGTGTTATTTACGAGCCAACTCCATGATTTTTATACTATATGAAAGGTAGTCCCTACCATCAGCAGACGTGGGCAGCCTATTACAAGTTAGAAATTCGTAGAAAATACGTAAATTGGCAATAGAATATTGTTCAACCGAAATCTTTTCACCAACAGACAAAACAAGCTTAGTTTGATGGCCAGAGTCTGATGTAATGACTTTTTCCTCTTCCACTGGCCGTAGACGAGACACGAAATCGACAATACGGAGTGGCTTACCTTGGCCTGTGTCAAAGGTTTGGGATGGTCGAAGAAAGAGCTCAGAGCTCCGCTGCTCCTGTTCTCTAAAAATGGCCGCCAATCCGCGTTGTTGTTGTTGAGGTCTAGGATTATGGAGTCCAGCGCTTCCAATCAAAGTGGACATAACGTCAGGGCCGTTTGATTCAAAATGGTTCGGCAAAATAGACGCAGAAGGAGGAATGGCGGATTAGGTGGGAACGTGAATGGCAGAAGATGCTGCTCGTAGATTCTGCAGGGAAGCTTGGCGTTCTGCTATCTGACAGCGTAGGCGGTGTTCTTCGTCAGCAATGCTTCCCTGAACAGCTCTTTCCTCTGCCTCCAAGGCAGCTAGCTCGCGACGGAGTGACACAATATCGGGCGGTGGATGGCGGATTATCCCGTCCTCCTGTTGAAGATGCTGTTGTTGTGATGGTGGTGGCGGAGTAGGATGTTGTACAGCGTTGGGGCGCGTTGCTGAAGAAGGAGAAATGATACCTTTGGACTGGGACTTCTGCCTTTCGTCAGTTGTGCTCAGCTGCTGTTCATCGTTCAGTTGTGTTCTGCCAGAACAGTGACGTGAAGGGGGTCCAAAGGTATGTGTTGAGATCTTTTCCCTGCAATCTTGTGATGGACATCGGAGCCCAGCATGTCTGGAAGTTCGCTTCTCTCTTTCTAGAGCTACTGCTATTTCCTGTGGTGAAACTATAAAATCACCTTCCACAGGAGTCCTTGGGGGAGAGATAGTAGGTGTTACCAACACAGCCAGAACAAACCTCCAGAACTGTATAAAATTCATGGTGATCAAGGAAAGGATTGTAAAGATTTACTTGAATACTCTTGCACAGCTTTAAAACATCAGTATTGTAGCATATTGAGAAGAAGAACTGAAGAGGAATGGGATGAAGAAGCATGGCCTATATATAGGTAAAACTGTAAACCTAGTGGTCAGCAGTTCTAAGAGGTCAGCAGTAGGAGCTAACCAAAACAAATCAGCTGCAGTGCTGTGTGAGCTGAATACTAGCTGAATACTAGCTGAATTTAAACCCTCATAAAACTTATGAGGAACATAAAACGTAACATAACGTAACTTAAAGCGAACTTTTAGAAAAAGGAAAAATTTTAATCAATCTATTACTTTTATTGGGTCTGTGAAAAAAAGTTAATTACTTTAATTGCTGTGATCTGATTGGTTGATTTCGATCCACTAATTATCTCCTAAACTAATAAATAGCTAAAGATGATTACGATCATTGCCCGTCGATGACAGCTGTAGCTGTCGTAACGTAGCCTAAAATAAACTCACTTGTTCATGACATGAGAATATCTATATATTATTTAATACCAAAAAGTTTGGTAATAAATTTTAATAACTATCCTTCTTAATTCTCTATTGTTATCATAGATTCAACTAATGCAATTAATTTATGTTTTTTTATTTTAGAAAAAGGGTAAAGCTTTTGAATTTGCATGCCTATATTTCTATGCACAAGACTATGTGCAAGCAAAAAGGTCTGTATATACCATTGATATCATTTTGTTTCTGTTTATATTTCTGCATAGGGATTTATTAAGCTAAATTTCTATTGCAGACAACTAGAGAATTACCTCAGTATCCAAGATCAGGATTTCAGGTATGTTGGACAGACTTATTTTTGTACGTTAAATAATTTTGCAGTATATGTCATTTTCTATACTTTACTTTCTCTAGGGTTCATAATTTAATGGGCGAAATAAATGAAGCAATGCATAATTATCCTGATGCATTGTCATCCTATGAAAGGTATTTATGATCAATCTTATATAATATTATACAGTGAGCGTATGTCTATGACTTTTGCAAAAATGATTTTATTGTCTCATTTGCTACACGGCAAAGTAACCGTTATAACATTATTTAATCACATCAACAAAATAGCCTGACTTTTCATTTTTAGTGAAGCAATTTCTTTGCACTTACAAGTTAGAGACTAAATAACTTCGATGCTTGTTGCAGGTTCTAATTTTTTTGTGGAGGACAACTGAGTCTCCTGTACATTAATGTTATGATTGATCCAATCTAACTAGATACAGAAATAAATTCTGCTCATGTAAAGACTACTTATGTTTGTTTAGTAATCGCAAGCTTTGTATTTAGAATTTCATTGTTTTGCTTGGGTTAAGTCTTGGGAAAAAATCTTCTTGTCCTAATAGTAGTATGTATAGTAAATTTAAGAGCAATAAGTTACTAGTTTAATTGCTTAAATTTTTTTATAATTATATTTCTAATCTTTCGCAACCCTTGCTGTTTTAAATACCAGCGCAGTGTAACTCTTTTTGTAACTCTCAAATAATCCAGTCAAAAATCATAAAATGTTTGTTTTGTGATTTAAACTAACAGCACATGCTTTTACCCTAAGCCAAAACAGTCATCCCTCCACTTAGTGCAATTAGGGTTAAAGCTTTATAATGAAAGCGATAGAGATCGGTTTCTACTGCTGTTTACTATTTTTTAAATTTTTTAGATAAATTTCCAAAGTCAAACCACTAAGTGTTTGCGTCTTGAAATCTTTAGCATAGGAGCCTATTTAAACCATAATATAAGTACCAATTAAAAATCATTTGATGTGCCATCATATATTTTATGCAACTGTTGCTGCCAACAGACCAAACACGGTAGGTACTTGCATATATTTTATTGTGTGTATGTGTAGTGAAGGAAATATACAAATAAATATTAACAAATAATTCTGAATAAATACAAACAAATACAAGCACAAATACGTAAACAAATAACTTAGGTAAAAACTAGGTACAAGTGCTTGAGTCACTTTATATGTTGGCAAATATTTCAGTTGAACCTTCTTTCACAAATCGAATTGTTAGCCTTCACCAACACGACTTTTCGTTCTTTTTGAACCGATTTAACATACTTTGAGATGTGTTACCTCTGTACAAAACACTAAAAAACTAGTATATATAACAAATAGCATGATATACAAGGAACATACAAAGACATGGTACAACGCAAAAACTATAATAATATCATAACAGCAACTGTCTGAAACTTAATTTGATTCAATTTGATGGTTTGATGGTTTTCCTTTTTCCAAAAAGGATTTTATGAAACTGTCATAAAATATATGATGACACATATAGACATTTACAACAATAGCATTACGAACAACCACAAAACCAAACAAACCTGTAACTGTGCCAAAAACAAATTTAAGCTAACAATAACAATAAAAAAATATTAAACATAAACAATGTATATTATAAATAAACATATACAAACTTTTTTGTGAAATATAATCAGACACTAACGGTTTTTATGCCAATGTCTAAATCAATAGAATGGAACATGTACTTACCTGAGGTAATAGAAATTGCAATGTTTAATAACAATGATATATTAAACAAACTTTTAAAACATGTTTCCGAATGAAAGCACAGTATGACACATCACAACAGACCAAAAGCTTGTTTTGAGAATACTTTTTTTGAATACCATTACATTGTTTTTGTTTCTTTGATATATTTTGCTAACTTTTTTTAGATCATTAGAACTCTGTCGCACGCAAAAGGACATTCTCATCAAAGGTAATGCTGTGTTTAAATGATTTATTTCAAAGTTTTGTCTTTATCTGATCTCCACATAAAGTACTTAATTTGTAAAACATGGAGTAAAAGTTCATATTGTTACAACATTGTGTGACCTACTTTAGTGTAAAGTGAAAATACACTAACCATTAACCATTAACACAGCCAACAATTCTCCAAATTTTGTGGTGGGCACCATACTTTTGCTGCTTTAACGTGAGCCTTCTCATGCATTTAGACTTCACTAGATTTCTACACCAATTTGAAATTAAAACTTTTGCTTACCTGGAAATTTGGATGTTGCATTTGAAATCAGTTTATTAGTTATACAATCAAACATTTACAAGCATAGAAAGGTTGTGAATGTTGAAAAAGTTCAGTATATGCAAAATTTTGTTTATGATTTTAAACAGTTTATTAATCGTCATTGAAAATGATATAACTACTTTTTTTAAAACTACGGAAATTGTGTATGATAAAAAGTGCTACTGGTTAAAATGATTACATTGAGAATATTACCATCTGTGAAGAAGTCAATCTGGTGTTTTTCTATTTGTGTAAACCTTTCATGAGAGTTTGACCCTAAAGCCTACTGTGTGGTTTAATGTTGCATGGGTGTTGTCATGTAAACATGGTTACTCAAAATGAGGGTCTATTTACAACGAGTTTATTAGATAAAGCCATTTTTTTAAAAATTAATTATAAGGGATACGGCATACATATACCCACATACTCAAATAGGCACCCCCAGGTTCTTGTTTAAAAATTCACAATCAAAGGAGGTGCTTATTTCAGAAAACTGCCTACTAAAAAATTGTGACTCTTTAAATAACAGGGGAACAAAATATTTTAATTTAGCCAAACAGAGAGCAATGTAAGTTAAACCAAAATGATGTTGAATTAAGAGGGTTTGTATTAAGGGGGACTTCCTTATTGATAAGGGACACCTGAGGTGGAGGGTTAAACCCTGACTTTACTGTACATTAAAGGGGCTACAGAACGGCTTAGAAAGATCTCCATCATTAATGTTACTCTCCCTCCTCGCCCATTCTGAATAACATTGTGTAATAACCACACCACACAGAAGGTCAAGGTACTTGGGCGGTAAAAGAAGGTACATTTTGCAAAGTCTAAAGGGGTGGATTTTATAACAGGGGGACCACGATCATTTATAATATGTTTATAATAAAGATATACACCAGACAATGGGCAAAGTGATTAGGCAAATGTTGAACATCACTAAATACATCTATCTTATTTTTTTAGTGATCTCGTTATGCAGCAAGTATCCTATAGATCCTTCGCGAGCTAAGGTGAGTGATTTTGCTCGTTTTGACAAATGGAAGTAAACTGAACCATTAAAAGTTTATTTAAAAGCGATTTTGCTTCTTTACCAAACTTTAATCTTTTGTCAATTATCCAATGTACATTTTTAAGGATCTGCACAATAAATAAATTAATATGAATGAATAAATGAATAAATAAATAAAAAATGAACATCAGAAAAAGAAACCTTTCTTACCATTTGTTTGTCATTAAATTAGGAGAAATAAATATTTCAAAGACATTGGGTTCATAGAGAAAGCCCTAGTTAAAAAATGATGCTGAAAAATATATTATTAACCTTAATTCGGATAATGTTGTTTAGGCACCTTTAGCTGTTTAAGAGATGATCTGTCACTGCCAAATAGGCATATTTCTAAACTCACAACCACACTGTGGTTTTTGCGTGTGTACTGAAAACATTTGGAACAATTTTAATCTTTGTTGTGCACTTTTTCATGAACAGTTTGAATGAAATTATTCTATAATAAAAAAGCTTAGAAACAACTGTTTTTGCTGTGACAGAGTAACAACAGGTTGTAGTCTGTGTCTTTTTTGCAACTGAAGATACAGAAAAGTTATTTTGTGGAAAAGGTATTACATCCGAAATGCTTTATCGGTGTAAGTGCCCCACTGGTGTTGCGACACACAATGCATACTATAAAGCCCCATCCGGATCGGCAACACAGTCTACCTCCACTTAAGTGTTCAGTCAGGTGTTTAATGTCAGGTCACCCAGCTAACTAGTACTAAAAATTTAGAGATACGTATCTATGCATTAGAGATCTTGCCGTAAGTTCTAAAAATACCAGGTATTTTTAGTCACATTTAGTGGCTATGAAAGGCAGAAAAAGTAGACAAAAGGAATTAGCAAGAGCACAATTTAATTTGCTAGAACTTTTCTCACTATCAATTTGTTATATCCATTTAACATCGCTTTTTGGTAGGTTACATATATTTTTTTAATAACAACAACAAAAAAATACTTCCTGATGTCTTGAATGTGAGTTCAAATAAATAGGGTGTTTGCGTTACATATCCGTTACAGGATGAAGATAATAGCTTGACCTCGAAATAATAGGGGGTTACTCTCAAAATAGGAAGGGTGGGGTTCCTAATAATAGGGGGGTTGTTTTAAAAAATAGGGGGGTTCTGACCCCTCTGCCAACTATGTCAAGAAACCTTTCAAATGCAAATTTCGTTTTTATTTTTACAAACTTTGTTAGAATCTAACCTAATAAAACATTTCTAACAGGCGCGTAGTTAACTATAAAGCATTATGCAAATAAATTCTTTTGTTTAGGTATGGGCTGATAAGGGTTCACAATTATGCCCCGGCCATCCAGCTGTCTTCAAACTGAAGGTTAGTTGTTTACAGTATCATGTTATCACCTTTAAGCCTAAATAGCCTTAGTTATACCAATTTTACATGTGAATTGCCTAAAGTCGTTCTGTGTTTCATTTTATTTTATATTTGTATTTTGTGCCTGCCTTCCAGCGTTTTCCCAAGTATGTATCTGCTTACTTTTAGTGGCATCTACAGAATGATGTACCTTCTGAGGAAGAAAAATTTAAACAAATGAAATTACTCATAGCTGATGAATCGGTAGGTAGTTTTTTTTTGCATTACTTTTGTGCAAAAATGACCTGTAGTAGTATTAAACGCAGGATCTGATCTTATTGATCTGACCTGCATCACCGAAATATCTTCCACAAAGTCATATTTCAATAGTAGACAAATATCTTTAAAAGGATTGTATTCTTCACGCATCTTCATAAACATTGATGTAACTACCCTTTAAAACGCTTCTTCAACACCTTACATCACAACTCCATTCCAGAGCACTTGCGACTATCTATGCGATTATCCCTAAAAAGTGCTTCCCTTAAACTCGCCCTTTCATTTTTTAAAAACTATAAGAGTCTAATTCTTGTTACGCATCCGTTAACTTTTCACCCCATGAAACAAATTCTTCAATCAAATGGGCGTAGATTAAAGGTAGGTCATGGTATAAAGTGACTATCAGAGATGTTAAGATGAAAGAGATGTGTACCAGAGTCGTTTGAGAAGTATCCTATGATGTTACCACCTATCCTAGCTCATCATTACAGCTTGCTGTCTTGTTATTTAATAACCATTTCTAGATCTTTATCTCATAATCTGTATACCATTTGATATCCTGTTTACGCTGCAAAATAATCTTAAATAGTTCTAGACAAATTTGGTAAAAGTTCTTGATCTTTGGGGGTATGTTCTCTAGCAACTTGAAACACATGCACAAGGTGACCTAAGTAGACTTACAACTCCCTTGCTTATCGAAAACGTAGAATAAATGCAAACAATCTGAAACACAAGGCTAACATTTGGTAAACACAAAGAATAAAGAGGGAGTTCACTGAAGTTTTTCGAAATAAAGCTTAGACTAAAACAGACGGACTCTATAAAATATTGAGAAAATGATATTTTTTCGGCCATGCAAGGTTAGGTAAGTAGCGTTTAAAATGCGTTAGTCACTTTCTAACGATACCGCCTTGTAATATTCCACGCCAGGGACCAACAAAGGTCCGAAATTGAAGAAAAAGGGCTACGCAGGCGTCAGCATCTTTTAGCACATTTTGTGGGTTGGGACCGAACCAATTAACCTAAGTCCGCTGTAAACATGTGTTTAAATAAGTGAACTTTGACAAGTTTAAATGATTTGAATGTAGTTTAGAATTGGCCTATATAACTTCTTGTGGGTACAAAATTTAAAATTTGCCAACTTGTCTTATATAGCTTGTCAGGGATTGTGAAATACATAGAAGCTTAACAAACAACATAAACCCGTTTTGTCCTAATTTCCTCTTTTCAGCGCTCTCCTTTTTTTAAAGCGCATCCTCTCTGCGGAGAACTGAAATTTTCTCTGCGAAGAACTGGAATTTTGCATTATGTTATAAAATATTTCTTGATGCTTCACGCACACAAATATTGTTTTTTGATGTTTTGTAATCAAATTATGAAAAAAAACTAGTCGCATTACCGACTGCTATTATAACGCATTAAGTAAACAATTTTTTTCCCACGGGAAACGACAGCTCGAAAGAAACGATTAAACTGATATAATCATCCATGAACGGACAAGTGCAAAAAAGAACAACTAAACTAATATAGGAGCTAGGAGCATTGCTAGCGGCTTTCTGCTAAAAAATTTGTGTGTGCTTATTTTAATTTACTTAGTCAGTTGGAATTGCTGCAATGTTGAATCGCTTAAAACTAGCAGATACAAAATATTTTTCCAGTGGCCTGTTAGAAGAATTATAATATGCCGAAGTGAGAAGTTTGCAATACCTGTACGACCAAGCTGAGGTATGATAAAAAGTGTTGAAATTTCTGTATAAAAATCTTCATATCTCATTATATTCGTCGATATATCTATTACATTTTGCTTGATAACATTCCTTTCTAGATATACATCCCCCTTGCATCTGAATGTGACACTGAAACCATTGAAGGAGAAAAAGATCATCTCTACTACATTACGAAGGCTAAAGGGAAGTTATTAACTTGCATCAGTAACTCAGATCATTCGCCAGAATTCAAACAGACCCTTCTTGACCAGTTACACAAACTTCAGATCAATAACACATCTAGTGTCACTGCTTAAGTCGAAACATGTTTTCTACAAGATCAGCTAACTTCAAAAAAGTTGGAATGTAATGCGGAAAAGTATGAGGAGACTCGCGATGATGGAAACATTCATGTCGAACCGATTGTCCAGTTAACTTCTGTAGTTGTGCATAGTGGCGAAGAAAATGAGTACTCGCTGTTTACTCAACGATGCAAGTTATATCGTTTTGATTCACAGACGAAAAAATGGGAAAAAAGAGGGGTGGGCGAGATAAAACTTCTAAAGCATAAAGAATCTAGAAAGCCTCGATTAATCATGCGTCGAGATCAAGTGCGTAAACTCTGCGCTAACCATCTTCTACTTCCACAAATGCAACTGTCTCCATTCCCCACAAATAAATTGACGGTAACATGGAACGCTATCGTCGACACGTCGGAGGGAACGCTGGCAGATTGTGTACTCGCAGCTAGGTTCAAAACTACTACTCTTTTATCGGAATTTAAAACAAAATTTGAAGCTCTATGTAATGGAGAGGGCTTAGACGATCTTGTTCAAGATGAAGCTGAACCAACTAATTTTGGTGCATGCGATCCTTTGTTAGGACGGCTTATCTCTGAACTGTAAAAGTTTCTTGATGGTTTTTAACCACAGTAGTTTTAAATGAGCATACTTTCAATTTTTTGCGAACGAGACGAGAGAAATAAATGGCTAATGATCAAGTGCTGGTAACAAGGGAAAAATAACGGAGATGAAATGTGGAGACATTAAAAACTAAAGGTGTCATAGTGTAAATAATGTGATTGTAATTGGTGAGGATTAGTAAGGAGAATAAAACAATAACGGAGATAAAATGTGTAGACATTAGAAAACTAAAGGTGTAATAGTGTAAAAAAATGTGATTACACTCATCCCGGAGGAGAGGAGTGTATTGGTTTCGGCTTGTGCGACCAAAAGTGACATGCGATCTGACCGACCGCGCCATAATTCTTCTTTTTTTCCGCGACCCTATTTCCCGCTTCTTATCATGTTGTGCGTGTCTTAACCCGTATTTTGCAGACCACAGACCAGTCGTTTATGCATCGCTACCGCTGAAGTCGAAGCATGCGCTCTGCCCGCTGAGAATCGAAGCACTCTTAGCTGTGTTTTCACATTTCTACGAAGTTCTTTTAAAAAATAGTAGCGGAATATAAATAAAGTATCGCTGGAATATTTATCTTGCTTTCATGCAATCTGCTATCTTGCTAGACTTACTGACCTACTGTTGTTGTACAAAGTGTGCCTAGTGTGTTGTTGTTCTGCAAAGTCTGCCTTCACTCACTGAAATTTAAAACTGCTAGATCGAGAAGACTTTCAATACCTGGGGAAGCTGCTTTAGGTACCAAGGTACGTCGTGCTGAATATTATTCATCATTCCATTGACTTAGTGTATTATTTTATTTCATGTAACTAGCTAATTATGTTTTTCTGCCATGTTTTTACGATATCTTCTTTCCTGCACAAACTTCTATTATTATTGTGCGGGGATATTGAATCTAATCCAGGTCCGGCTTACCATATTAAATCAGTTAATGGGTCATTTAATCAAGGCGACAAAAAGTTTGGTGAAACTGCTGGTATTCAGTGTATGTGCAATGCTCTTCTAGCTATATGTTGGTCCCAACTCAAAAGAATTTCTGTTTGGAAATCATTTGATTTAGATAACATCTTAGAACATGGCGATGCTAATTTTAAGCAGTCAAATTTCAACAGACCCATGGCATGTTATGAGTTACCAACATCTATCAATATTGATCGTTTTCAAATTGCTATAAGTCTCCTGAGTAGTACGTCAGCTCTTTTGGGTGATGAACATTACTTCTTAGCTCATGGACAAATGAATTCAGAAACAGTTGGTACTGGTTTAATATTTACCACAAGTGGTTACAGTGTTGCTATCATATGGGATAAAAATTACATTTATCTGTTTGACTCTCATAGCAGGGATGAAAGTGGTCAGATTTGTCAGAATGGCTTTTCTGTTCTTTTGAAGTTTAGGAATTTTACAAACGTACAAAAGTACATTAAGGATTTGTATCTGAATAAAATGGAAAATTCTGTTGAAACGCAGTTTGAAATGCAGTATGTACAAGTTGTAGTGAGTGAGACTGTAGCACAATCAATTAATGTTAGTATAGCCAAATCCCGTAAAACTGCTCAAAAACGAAAATATGTCAGGAAAACAAGGTTATTTGTCAAAGACTCACATGAACCTCAATCAAAAAAGAAATGTGGCTGGTACAAGGACGAAGCAATGGCTGAGAAAATAGAAAGGTTTAAAAGTGCTGTCAAAGAGGGACCAGTATTTATTTGTGTTGTATGTCATCGTTGCCATTACAGAAGATCTGTTGTTTTTTTCTCTTCCGAAAAGTATCCTATTGATCTGCAACTCCACACTGTCTTAAGTAATGATGGAATGTCCTATATTTGTAAATCATGCCATAAAAAGTTAGTGAAATCTCAAACCCCTTCACAAGCTGTCTGGAACAAATTAGAACTATATGATTTACCAGATGATTTAAAAAATTTAAATAGGCTAGAAAGAACTATTGTTGCGAGAAGAATATTATTTAAAAAAATAGCAATTATGCCTAAAGGTCAATCTCCTAAACTGAAAGGTAGCATTTGTAATGTTCCCATTGATTGCCAAAATGTTACTACTACATTGCCACACGGTGCAGATAGCAATGGCATATTAATGATAAAATTGAAACGGAAATTATCTTTTCGTGGGCATGTATATTTTGAACCTGTTAATCCACAGCGTGTGAAAGCAGCTCTGCTTTATTTGAAACAGCACAATCCCCTGTATGCAGATATAGTGATTGATGAAAGTCAAATTCCTGTATCTCTTACAAGCCTGAATGAACCTGAAGAAACAGAACATTTATCAAGTGACTCGCATAGAACCAGCATTGACCTTGAAGACATTGAAAACCCTTTAGACTTGCATAGGCTTGTCTCCAATGAAACTATGATGTTATCTAATGTACCTCAAGCAGAGGATTTTAGCATAGCACCAGGCGAAGGTGAGATACCACTTTCAATGTTACAGGATCTATACTGTGAAGAATTAGCACACCCTCATCTATTCCCAACAGGGAAATTTGGTTACAAAGCTGAACGTGATATTAAACTGAGTCCAGTAAAGTATTTTAACCAACGTCTCTTGAATTATACACAAAAGTTTGCGGAGGACTCTGATTATATATTTTATGCATTATCTACCATCCAACAACTCAATCTGAACAGCCAAATTAATATTACCATGAAAAAAGTTTCAACTGTAATCTAATTGGTTCGTCATGCAACAGGCATTGTCATGTTGTTTGTTGAAGCAACTTTCGTACTTCCCTTCTGGAACTTCGCGACTGGCTAGAACAGTAGAAGCAACACAGACGGTAACCGGTATCGATGGAAGCGGTTATGGCTTAAGCAATCCCATCTATCAAAATATAAGTAATAGAATACTCATGAACATGCACATATACAGAAACGACGAGTGTTTCAAACCGTCAAGGTTTCTTGTTGTAATTGGTGAGGATTATTAAGGAGAATTAAAAAAATTACGAAGATAAAATGTGAAGACATTAAAAAGCCAAAGCTGTAATCTCTATAATAATACGCCAGTTCTGTCTGTCTGTGACAGGCAAAGTGGATGTGCTCATTTTCCTTTGATGTCGCCGAAAAAAATCTTTGATGTTGCCGTAAAATATATGTCTTCTTTGTCGTGAAAAACTGCGAGTTTTGTGTGGTTTGTTAAATCAAGTTCTAGCACAAAGTAACGGAAATTGTGTTTGCAAAAAAGATGGCTGTCCTTTTTAAGCATTTGTCTTCTCTTGCCTTCAAAATAGTAGTAGTTATCTTAGTGGTGTTTGCAAGAATGTGGCTGTAACTTATTTCACTTGACATTTTAAGCTTAAATTAACAAGCCACAACAACTTTTAAAAAAGTATTACATAATATTTAAGAATAGTTTAAGGACTGTTTTTAAGCAAATAATGTATTTTTCACATTTTGTGTATGCAAATAATGTATTTTTCACATTTTGTGTAACTAAACTTATATATACATCGGTTACATGCAATATGACGAAACTATTTTTATTTAAAATGTAGTAATTCTGGTATATACCTTAAGTGTAGTGATTTTTGTTGTTCTAGATGTTCTGACTAAAATGTTTTTGTTTATGACAATTTGTCTTATTTAAGAAAAGTTTCAACTTTTTTGAGGGAGTACAACACCGAAAAAACTTGTGTTTTTTTTTTATATAATTCTTATTTGACAGAGTTTTTTGACATTATGGGGCAACTTTACGTAGCTTTTTCACATTTTTTGATTTTGTTGCAGTATTTACATGGGTTGTTGATTATTTATTTTTTTTATTTTTTTGGGAAAGGCAACGGAAGGATTCACATTTTTTACCCTAAATGTAAAAAATGTACATGAAAGGTTGGGGTAACCTTTAAATTTATATATATACATAATGTATATAATATATATTATACAAACTGTTGTGTGTTTTTTGAAATGTTATGTGTTAGGATCATGCAATATACCGAAAGAATTAATTTTGTAGAATTTCCATTCCAGTTTTTATATTAAAATGAGAAATTCAACTGACATTATATATGCAAAATGTAAAATTCCCACAAAATCCATCAAACGTTATTAACCCTGAAAATTTTAAACATTTTCCTGATTCTTTTTTTGACTTGCGAAGTTCTTTTCCTGCAAAGATTTCTAAAAATAAAGTACAGAAATAATTATTTTTAAAATGCAAATTTAATTTCTTCCAATTTATGGTTTTGACATATTCATGTAAGAGTTTGTGGGCAAAGACATAAATCAGCATGCTAAAAGAACTGACGTTTGTTGACGTAGAATTACTAAACACAACCGTTTTTACATTTCCCAGCCGGCACGCAACGTTATCGTAACGTTAGATTAACGTTAATTATTACGTTATCCTAACGTTAATGGTAGGTTGGTTTGGAAGGTTTCTCTAACGTAAAACGGTAACGTTGTCCTAACGTTAAGAGTTAACGTTAGGATTACGTAACGTTACGTTGCATTAACGTTGGCCTAACGTAATGGAACGTTGCATTAACGATAAACAACTTGAGGGATCGCAGCACAAAAAAGTTAATTATTTTGGTTAATTTTAATTTATTACTCACAAAATAAAAACTAAGGTAAAATGCTAACAAAACTAAGGTAAAATGAAGAAACCTACAGTACACTTAAGTGGATTAATTTGAAAAAGGCAGATTGGCGACAATTTATGTCAAGTTAAAAGACAGGAAATATTGTTGGTATGCTACTTTAAGAAAAAAAAGTTTCGCGGTACGAAAATCACTGCGAAATTTCAGGAATTTACTTTCACGGTAAGTTAAAAAGCGATCAAAAAAGAGAAAATAATATGACATTACAGTTTCAGAGTGACGATATTACGAATATTAATGAGTATGAACAAAAGAGAGAGATAAAATTGTCTTAGTTTTTTTGTGACGAAATCAACTTTTTAGAAACATATTTGGCGTATTGGCATATATATCAATAAATTATTCGTTTTGGGTTTCGTTTTCCCTTTCTTTCCTTGCACCGCTGGTAAAGGGAGCGAATTTTAAAACATTCCCAATTTGTTCCTTTATCGCTGCTTCTGTGCAATCGTGCTGTTGTTGAACGCTATCTGTAAATATAACAAAAATACAATGTAAATTTATTATTTTAGTTTTTCTTTTACTTTAATTACTTTCCTGTGTGCATTAACTAAATTTGTTATGGGGGTAAAACTAAAATAGACCTACCAACTATAGCTCTACATATCCTCTTGTCTTGGAAAGCTTTCTTTTTGGCATCCCCACGGTTTTTTCCCGTCATGTTAAAGGTGGCCATTACACCAATTGCCATAAGTCTAAAAATATTATATTTGGCAATTATTTTTTTAAAAACAGCTAGCTCAAAAACGAAACTAAAGTTGTTATTGATTTCTGAATGTGACAAGAAGTTTCAAACCTTGTCATTATGTTTTTTGTGATCTCCTTGACTGTCTTCCCTCCTAATCTTTTTAGTTGAACAACCTACAAAATTGAAAAGGAAAAGTAAGAATATTTTTTGGAAAGAAATTATTGGGGAAGAAATTTTTATTTTTTCTCTCGCCTGAAAGAATGAAGGATAAACACTGTACATAAATAAACCTGATTGACTGATGAAAGGTTGGTTAAAAGGTTGATGTCTATATAAGCAGAAAAAAGTACAATTTTTGTCTTACCAGTAGATTAAACTCGTCCTTGTTTTTTATCTTTTCTTCGAGTTCATGAAAATCATTGAGTGTCTCTACCCTCACAAATTCTTGATTACCTCCCATGATTTCCTTACGAGCCCCGCAACTGCATGGGCATTGGCAATCTACTTTGCGGTTGACATTATTCTCTTTGAGCAGAGATAACACACGCCTTTGAAATTCTAAATAAATGAAAAAATCCATAAATTAGTTTAAGCCATCTTCCTTTATGATTACAGAAGTCGCCGACATTATAGGCGTTTCCATAAGGTTAACCAATTTTCAAATTAAAAGGATGGTAGCATGTCAAATTATTTTTTACATGTTGTAGAGACAAAAAAGTTGTCCATGAATCCTTTGTAATTTTCATTCTCGAGATGTTTGAATTCATAGATTTCAATACAAATTTTCAATAGTGCCATCAATAATTACAAGAAAGAACATTCTCAGAATTTTTTCATGTATTATACTTTCATGAGGTCATATAGGTGTAAACATGCACATTTTCAAGTATTTCAATGTCAAATATAGCGAGAAGGAAAATTTTTTTTTTATAAAATTCCAAAAGATTCATGCAACTTTTTTGTATCTACAAAATATAAAAAATGACACACTATAATACCTTTAAGTAACCTTCAAAAAAAGTTATAGAAAAACACTATATACCTCCTTGATCCATTGGAAATTTTTGCTTAATCGAGCTCGCAGAATCCTTCCTGAATGAAAGTGATTGTCGAGATTGAGAACGTGAACGTGAACGAGAACGTGATTGACGACGGAAAGGCGTATGGCTTGCAGAATCCTTCTTGGAACCAGAGGCAGATAAACTAAAAGATTCATTCCGAGAAATTGCATGGCTCTCGTGGCTCCGTGAGCGGGATCGGGAGCGTGAACCTGAACTTGAGCGGGATCGTGAACGACTGCAATGTGGTGTCAAGGTATGAAGTTGACCAGTCTTAAATTGAGCAGAAGTTGGTGAAGGTGAGTAGGATTGTGATGCTGCTGACCTTTCAGAACTGTCTTGGGACAACATACACATTACAGATTTTGTTGGTTTATCTGGAACTTTTTCAACTAAAAGTGAGAGGATTTGGTTATTAATCAACGACTTGTGGTGATAAAAATAAACCACATAAACATGCAGCCACAAACTTACTAATATTTGTTGTTTTGCTTTTTAACTTTCTAGCATCCTCATTTCCACTTGCTGATGATGAACTGGACTGTGTCAACAAATCATTACACAAACTCTCTTCACCTATAAAAAAAAAGTACAGATAAATATTTGAAATAAACAAGATGTTATATTGTTTCTAATGATAAAAACACAAATGTAGGAGTGTTCATGACAGCCCAAAATGTATATGCACACACATACATGCTTTGGCTCATTGGGTGAAATACAAGTCTATATGCAGTTACCTACATGTTCAGATAAGTTAGTTATTTCGTCCTTCTGAAAACACTCTCTCTAGTGAGTTGTAACAACAATCATCTTATATTGTAAACTTTACTCAGAATAAAAAGTATTTGTTACCTTCAACCAAAACTTTCACCAAGGTATACTGTTTCCATGAGTCATCTGGATCACTAAACTTTTTGTTTGTCACATTGACTCCCCTTGGCCACCAAAGAATTTCGTTGTCTTTATCCAACCACCTTTTTGGGACAACAGTTTTCTGTTCCTCTTCCTTTCCATTAATATTTTCAATGAAGATGCAAAGAGCATATTTTTGAGTTTTGCTGAATACAGTGCTCCTTTTTTGAGACATTTTAAAATATATTTTGCTTCTAAAAAAATTTGTGACATTGACAATTTTATCACATATTTATCACATTTTTATATCTTTCTGTAATTGTTTCCAGATTGGTTATAAAAGAGTCTAATCTACATGTCAAACAATTAGATTAGGTCTAAAATGAAAAGATGCCTTTGGGTACCAGTTCATGGGGACATAATACACTAAGCCAGTTTATTTACTTTAATTGTATTTCAATATACATCTTTTTTTCAATATTGTAAAATCCTATTATTATATATACATGCCTTCTCACATACATACACCTTTTTCTTTTATAAGCATAAATTTTATAAGCATAATAAGCGTAGGTTAAGATTCAAAAAATGTAAACATAGGATAAGCATAATTTGAGGCTGGATAAAATTTTCCAAAGCTAAAACTTTGTACAGAATATACATGAAAAAGGAACAACAAAGGAAGCAAGCTGTATGCCTTTCCGTCGTCAATCACATTCTCTTTCCCCTTCTCGACAATGACTTTAGGAAGGATTCTGCGAGCTTTTTGAAGGTTACTTAAAGGTATTGTAGCGTGTTATTTTTTCATATTTTTGTAGCTACAAAAAAAGTTTTTTTCATTCCCGCAATATTTGACATTGAAATACTTGAAAATCAAAATGTTTACCTATATGAAAAAAAATTCTGAGAATGTTCTTACTGTACATTATTAAGTAATGATCTAATCATAAAACCTTGCTTGTAAGGCAAGCAAACAGCTTTTCGCAAAAGGTTGCCTCTCACGATTTGCTTTCTTTTGGAAATAATATGAAGATTTTTAACATAAATAATATTGAACTGCTTTGAATCACAAGGTTCAGTAAAAGACTTTTGTGATGTCGTTTGGAGATCACATCACACACTAACGTGTCATCCATATTTAACTCTTTTATTTGGGCAAAATCACCTGACTGTAGTAAAAACCAACTATCTTTGTAATTTCTCGAAACTTTCGTTGAAAATTTTTTTTGAGAGGTTCCACTCATGGCCAAGTTTTCCAACTCTCCAATGCGTTTTACAATCTGGGACAACGGACTCTCTGGCTTTCTGACAAATTTTTTAATCACTTGGAGATAGTTTTCAAATGGAAAACTAGAAATATCATCCAATGACAAGTCAAAATTTCTACTATCCTCACAAAGATGTATAAGACTATGCACATTGTAAACAGTGAAAGTAGGACCATAAATACCAGCACAGGAAGACACAAAATACTTCAGTAGATCCTTTGCGTAATCTAAAAACCCATTTCGAACTTGTGAATTTTCCTCTAATAATACCACCATAGCTAAGGAAAAACACATGAAGTGTTTGTATGCTTCAGGTGATAAAACATCCTTCAACGCAATACACCCGGTATATAAAAGAAATTGGCGGAATTCGGTTGCTTTCCATCTTTTTACGTTTTCCAATCCGCGAGGTTGTCTTGCAAAATCTGAAGGCATTTTTCCTTTAAATTCTTCAAGTTTATCAGATATTTGCTTCAGTTGTCTTGGTGATAACTTAAGATGACGTGGTCCTTCCTTCCATGACAGCAACAATCGTTTCATTACTCCTAAACAAACAAGGTGCATATAATCTAGGGGAAATTGTTTAATGCATTTAATTCCAACATCTGATAGGACCGTTTTTTCGTGTTGGTGAGTGCCCATGTACAAACCATTTTCAAAAGATTCATCATCCCTCAAATCACAGTACAAGTCATGGAATACCATCCTTGAAGATTCAATTTCCCCGTTTACTATGCAACGCTCACACCCATGGTAGCCAGTATGACCTTTGACTGCTTTCAAAAACTGACGTGCGGGAGCATCACAAACAAAAGCCAGTATTTTGACAATTAAAATGCAACCTTCATGATCATAGCCATTTTCTGTAAGAAACTTATACTCTGCAAGAAAGTCATACAAGAAGTCATCGAGGTTTGATGGTTTACTATTACCAACATGTACTGCAACAATGAATGGTGGTATTTTACCGAACATACACAATATAGGCCAAGTTTGTAAACTCGATGACTTGTACAGTGGAACTCCATCCACATTCACAACCAAGGAGATTGTATCATTGTTAAAATTTTCCTGTGGATTTGCTTTGAGTGTCCTTTTTAAACCTCTTGCAATGCCAAGGTAAATGTAGTCTCCACCACATTTTTTCTCCGTTATAACAGATCTTGGAGTTTGCAAAATTGTTCTAGTGCACTTTGGGAGAGTATTATGACCATTTCGACGGAGAATGTCAAGTAGTTCGTTACTTGCAGTTCGGGAAATTTTAAATTTTAATATCCATTTTGCCAACTCATTCACCATGCTCAATTCTTCATTATCACTGTCATTGAAGTTAGCATCTAATGGGATATCAGTTTCAGATGAGCTTTTATTACTAGACGAACTATCATCACCTATCTCGGCTCCAGATGACATTTCAGACTCTGACAAAGTCTGATGAGGAGAAGCAACATGGGTATAAACAAATTCATGTTCTTCCTGATTAATTTCATGCTCATCTGAGGAACTGTTTTCTAACACAAGGTTTAACTCTCTATTCCGTCTCCGCCATTCTCTTAGGTAATTTCTTTTTCTTTCATTATTCATTTTTGTTAGAATATGCAGTAATGGGCTAAACAAAAAATTTAAATCATTGTTTTTTTCTTTTTGAATCATAAACTTAGGTTAAAAGGAAAGTCACTCGTTGAAAAATACTAAAATCAATTTTTGTCAAAACCGCCAATCTGCCAAATTTTCTTTCCATCAAGTATGAATTATACAAAAATAAAGTTATACATATTGCTAAATTCAAACAAATATTAAGTCGATTTAGAGAATTGTTTTTGCACGGTAAATTGAGCAAAACTTTTGTAAGTTCAAGTTAAATTAAACTTAAAGAAAAACAATGTCAGCAAAAATTTGCTGACGTTAATCCAGAATTTCTGCTAACATGTCAGTGATTTCTGAATGTTTGCTGACATGGTTTCTCTAAGAAAGGATGTAGAAAGTAACTTTAACCTTGTTTTTTATAGCTAGTTAGCTAGCTTTTAGTCAGGAAAAAAAGAGAGATATTTTATTAAATACTAATGTTATGAGAGTTTCAGATTAAGTTGTGGGAGATAAGCTCCTGGAAATAATATACAGGGTAGCTATATCCCTCAAAATTAGTGAGAAGAGGCAACGTAAATTATCTGAACTATATTTTATTCTCCTCTAGTCGTTAGTGTAAAAAGCAAAAACATTGTGAGAAATGTAGCTAAAGCACATGAAAAATAACAAGAAAGCACATAAACACACAGCAAGCTATAGTTAGTATAAAAATACAATTTTGCACTTTACCACCAACCGTCTGACACATTTCATTTCAGCATGGAAAACAAGCGCAGATATTCTTAAAAACACACGTGAGTTTTCAACCACGTTTCCAGGGATCCCGGGAACGAGGTTGGTGACTATTTACCATTTTAAAAATGGTAGAATAAGGTCTTCATCGTAGAGTGCCCTTTTATCACGCTTCTGTCATGTAAATAAGAGGATGTGCGAAGAAGAGTTTGAAAGCAATGTTAATTTTGGCGCGCGTTCTTTATTTTGTTTTTCTCGATCCTCGACAAGAATGGATGCCATACAAGCAACATTGGATAAAACTGCAACCAAAGATAGGTGATGTAAACATTATTTATACACTATGTTTTTTGTTATAAATCGCATTAGTATTTTAGCCGGGATTTTTTGTCCTGACCAGCACAGTTGTGTTTCATGGTTGTACATTTCAAAATGTATAAACTATGTTTGTGGTCGGATAAAAGTTATTAGTAGATCCCTCCATCTTCCTTCATCCAACCCACTTACCTTATTTGTCCTGACCAGCACAATATGTGTGTCAATGTTGTACATTATCAAAGTGTATAAACTTGTTTGTGATCGGACAAAATTAGGTGCAAATGTTATGTTGTAGGAGTTACTCTTCCTAACCTCTTAAACTAATTTTTTTTGTTGTCTATGTATTTTGTATATATAATTTTTTTATATACTTTTTGTAGTTCAAAGACAAGACGTAGTGTGGAAAGTAGGAAGCGGAAAAACAAAAAAACTAAAATACGACAAAAGAAAGCCAAAACATTTGCTTCTGCAGTATTGCTAGCTGAAAAGGACAATATAATTGAAAACTTGAAAGCCGATGTGTTGGTTTATAAAAATAAGCTCAAACATAGGGATAAAAGTACATTACCTTATGCAAAACCTCAAATGTGCTATTATAAAACTTCAACAATCAGACAAGAAGAAACAACTATAATTGCTACACAAGGAAAACGACATTTTGGTATTTCTAAAGCAAGACAAACGGTATTAACATCGCTTTCAGGAATTCCATCATTTGAGTCAAAACATATTCAATGGATCAGTACATCTAACAGAAATGTTGGATCTGGTCAGTTTGGGGAGTTGAAGCTTCTCAGATTGCAAAATCTTGGTATAGTGGCAGCAGCTAAAGTATGCAACTCACATAACTCTAAGAAAGCAATAGATGTTGAAACTGTTATTGGCATGACTGTTGGTGGTCATCCTAATTTCCCGTACGTATATGGATTGTTAAACGAAACAAACATTATAATTCAGTTCCTTGTACAGTTTCATTTAGGTGCCTGGGTAGCTTCTCCAAATCTTGCAAAAGCTATTTGTTCCTTTGATCCCATAATGTTCCAAAGCATATCCAGGGCTATTTTAGAATCATTTATTTGGCTTCACTCAAAAAATATCCTGCATAATGATATTAAGGCTGACAATATAGTTATTCATGGAAGCATTCCCAAGGTTATTGATTTTGGCAAAGCTAATATGGTTGCAAGTTGTCTCACATACTCTATTCAACCTGGAACTACAGAGCATGAAAAATATGAAAAGTACCATAGACATTTGGCTTATGAGCTACGTAATATTCCCGGCTCATCTCAGTCATTTAAATCTGACACATATTCAATTGGTTATATGTTTAAACATCTTTCTACCAGAACATCACCTCCAAGTGAGCGCATTTTAATACTGGCAAAGATGATGAAACATCAAGATATTAAACTTCGTATATCACTGAATAATGCATTAGATAAACTTCAAGTATGTTAAAGTATAATCATTTTATATACCTTAATGGTACTAATTTTTGCATGTAATAATTTTCGTGTTTTTCCTGAATGCCTGCAAAAAAAATCAAGAATATCAATAATTCGTGAAATTTTTATCTCAGAAAGAAAAAAGGGCAATTTTATTCACACAAGTAAAAAATGGAACAGTATTGCCAAATTCCTAATAAAAGATTATTAAAGGTGTAATTAATTCTGTGAATGTTTTATTGAGAAGATACTTTTTTCAAAAATATTTGATAACATATATATTTGACGATTCGGGAAAATAAATACCAAAATTAGTACCATTAAGGTTCTTTAGTATATTTTTACACATGGTTGTTGATCTTTTTTACTTCTAAATTTAACTTCAATGAAGTTTTGGGTTTCTTAAAGCTTATTACCTCTCACCTTAAAAAATTTCTTAAAAAGAGCTTGGAAAGTTGTCTTTTATTTTTTTGAAAAATGTTGATATGTTTGTAAATTTTGGAATTCGAGGTTTTGCTAATTATACCAATTACGTATGACGTTATTATCAAAGTGGGTGTGTTTTTTTTATATATGAGATGTATATATATTTTAGTTTGATATTTTGAATATACTTACTTATATATGAATGGTAAAATATTTAATCATGATGGATTATCAATTATTTTGGAATTGTTTTAACCCTATTTTTACCAGCCTAAATTAAGATTAAATATTTTGCACCGCGCCTTAATGTACACTTAAAGTGCACTCAATTTCTCTATCAGCAGCTAAATTCAAGAACTTGGGAACTATAATTAATCATCATCATTTTGGGCTTAACATCCGTTTTCCATGCTAGTATTGGTTGGACGGGTCTTAACGACCCTCTAATTGATAAGGAAAAATAAAATTACTGAACTTATAGGTCTTGACTTTTGCGAAAAGTACGGTTTGGGGAAATTTCGTTCTTCGGACTTCCCGGAATTTATTTTCACAGATCATCAAATAATAATTTCGCCGAAAATTTTAAATACTTTACGCACGATAAGTTAAAAAAACTGACATTCGATTGTTCATTCTCAATTGCTCAGGACATCAAATCAACTTCGCGAATTTTAGAAAAATTAGGGAAACCGCAATATTTTTATCCCACAAAAATTTAAAATTGTCCTAACGTAACGTTGTAAAGTTAACGTTATTGTGGCAATGTTAGCTTAACGTTACACAAAAACGTTAAATATGGTTTTTTATGCAACGTTGTCGTAACGTTGTAAAGTTAACGTTATTGTGGCAATGTTAGCTTAACGTTACACAAACGTTACAAAAAAAACGTTAAATATGGGTTTTTATGCAACATTGTGCTAACGTTGTCATAACGTTATAATGTTAACGTTATCAAGGTAATGTTAGCCCAACGTTGCTGTAACGTTGCCTAACGTAAAACCTAAATACAACGTTACTCTAACGTTAATATAACGTTGTGTGCCGGCTGGGTTAGTGTAAACTTTCAATATATACACCAAAAGAGTTAGCTACTTTGTTGATTTTGGTTTTATACTCTTTGTAAGCTATTGTTTTCTTCTTTTTGACATTTTGGATTAACTTATTGTTGCAGAAGGCATATACAATATGCATATAAAAAAATTGGAATTTTGCAAATTTCTGTTTTACCACTCAATTTTCACATTTTATATAAGTTCTTTGGGACAGGATGGTATGAAATAGACCAAAATACCTGATCTTAGTTGTTTTTAATTTACAGGCTGTGCCTTGTGAAACTTTAAGGTGGACATTTTGTGTAAGACAATGGCATGACATATACTGATAGAACTGATTTTTGTTGTTTTAGATGTTATAACTGAAACTTTTTTTTATATATTTATGTTATTTTGTGAGGAAGGACCATACACAGAAGAATTAGATTTTACACATTGCAAGCTGTGTTTTCTATATTTTGTATAAATTCCTACTGGCGAGGACTCTGTACAACATAACGAAATGACTGATCCTTCTCTATTTAAATTTGATGTGTTCCAAATCGCAGTTTTTTAAAAAAAATTGGGGAAATTTACCTGGGTTTTTGACATTTGTGGTTAAAATTTCTCAGCAGAGCATAGTATGGTTGCCGTTTATATTGTTTGTGTTGCAAACTGCTGTTTTTTAAATTCTGTGTAAACTTTTGTGGAAAAAGAGCACATGCAAAATACTGAAAGAGCAAATAGACTGTGAGCTGTTGTGTAAGTTGATTTTTTCTATATTTTGTGTTATAAACTTTTTTTTAAATTTAGACTAACTGTAAGTAATGTCAGTTTTGCTGGAAGAAAAGTCCACGGTTTCACGTTTTTGTTTTTATTAAGAACTTCACAAAATATTGCGGGAATAAATATTTGGTGATGATAAAAAATTACTGAATGTTCAGACTGAAACTGTTTAAATGTTGTGAGGGAGGACCGCATGCAAGTATATATACTAAAAAAATAATTTGATATTCTACACTTTCCAAGTTGTATTTTTGTATGCACTGAAATGACTGCTTTTTTTGAGTTGAATTTGATGGGTTTCATATCAATTTTGTGGAAGATTTTATGGGTGAAGACAATATAGAACATGCCAATTGAACTGATTTTTGTTCATATTTTGATTTGCTCCTCAGAAACCTTTGTGTTCTACATTTATTGTAAACTTTTCAATGTTTTCAAAATAATAATTTTTGTTGATTTGAAATTTACTCCTTGCTCATTGCTTTTTCGACATTTCAGTTTAAAATGTTTGGTCAGTATGGATCATTAGACAAAAAAATTGTTTTGTTAACCAATTAATTTTTACATTTTGTGCATATTTTTGCGGGAGAGGATGGTATGCAACCGAATAAATGATTTTTCAAAGTTTAACATTTTGTTTTTTAGTGTTTTGTGTTTGTTTAAGTTTGGCTTTTTGATATTGCTCAGGTTGTATTGTTGTAGTATAAGCATTTAGGGAAAAGACAATGTTTAAAATGCGTAAACAACTTATTTTCATAGATCTGTGCTTACTGTTGCAAGCCTTTCTTTTCGACACTTCGGATTAAAATATTGAAAGTTTTCAACATAATCACATAATAAGATGTATACATATTTGATGTGTTATTTCTGACATTATTATTATTGTTGTCGTAACTGTCTGGATTGTGACTGTCAATGTTGTAACTTTCTACCAACTAGATTTTACACCTTGCACGACGTTTTTTTTTTTTTATATTTTGTCTGAAGTTTTGTTGGGAGGATTTCATGCGATTTGACATTTGATATTTTGTGTTAGATTTTAAGAACGTTTTTGTTAAATTATGACTTACTTTCTTTTTATGCATTTTCAGATTATTTTTTTTGGTAAAAGGCAGTATTCAATATACTGAAACATTTGCTGATGTCATCAAAATTCAAATGACAGAACTTTTCAATTGTTTTTCTGCCTAAGTGGATTTTTCCACGGGCCTAATCTACTAGTAGTGTAAATAATGTGGTTGTAATTAAATAAGGATTATTAGGGAGAATAATCTTACATCAGCGCTAGTTCCTATTGATCTTCCCATAACTATTCTGCCTAACAAGTTTATGCGGATATTATCAAATTTTAGCACATCTGAGTTTGTTTGTTTTTCTGGGGTTTTTTTTTGCGAGATATAATTTTTGCGAATGGTTGACTGGTTTATTTTATCGTATCGATATATCGCAAAAATTTGGCGAATTTGCAAAATTTCTTGTAAGGTACTTCATGCTAAAAACTTTGTTGTATTTCTTTTGATAGCGCAGTAAGTTACTTTGCGTTTTGTTCCCTTTTTTTTTGTATTAGCATATAAACATCGGGGAATAGTTTATAAGGTCTTAATTATCTGTCTTCCTTAACTTTAGTCGCTTTAGAATTTCGCCACTTGGGGTATTTAGCAAAATAAGGAATAAAAAATGAATAATAATAACAAATTAGGAATTAAACCCTAAGGTTTTCGTTTAGATTGTTTCCAAGCGACATTTGCTTACATTTTTACATTGTGTTAATTATAATTTATTTAGTCAGTTGGAATTGCTGAAATGTTGAATCGCTTAAAATTAGAAGACTCGAAATATTCTTCCAGTGACCTGTTAGAAGAATTAAAACATGCCGAAGTGAAAAGTTTACAATACCTGTACAACCAAGCTCAGGTATGCTAAAAAGCAATGTCTTAAAATACACCTCACAGTTTAAGTTGTTCGCTTATTTTCTGTATTGGAAACATATGTGAAGGAATTGTAACTTCTCTTTTCGAAATATTTTACAAAAAAATATTTCACTTTTATTCATGGTCAGAGCCTTCTTATTTTATAAAAGTTTACTTCCTTTTTTTAATTTCCAATAAGAGCGTTTAACATAAAATGTTTTTATTTAAACAATGGTTAACAGAAACTGTAAACACCTACTATGTAAAAAAAGAGACTTGAATAAAAGAAGATATCGAGATATTTATAGACCGATCATCTATTAAAAAAACGTTTGAAAAATTAAAAAAAAAATTAAATGTTTCATTTTAAATTTCGAATTAAAAAAAATGGCGTAATTGAAAACGATTGTAATATGTAAAGCATGAAGACTATAATTTTTAAAACTTTGAGATACACAACTACACGCTTTTTTATAAGAATATCAAATTTCTAATCAGGTTGATCATTATTCTTTTTTCCGTATTGTTTTAGAAAATAGTCCTGGTCTTTTTTAACATGAAATTCCAATCTGATATTCTTCTAAAGCATATTTTTTATAAATCAATATGCGAAATCAAACAATGCACGCGCAAATATCAACGTTTTTCTTCACTACACGCTTTTTTATAAGCAACACTTTATAAGCGACATGGGACTGAAATTTCATAAAATTTGATGCAAGTTATAAGCAACAAAAGCCAGCCTCAGATGGACAAGGAGGAAAAAATTTGAAAAAGTGTATTGCATTGCTTTTTGCTGTAAAAAAAATCTGTTAAAGTTGTTTCCGGTATACTTCCATTATAAAAGGATAAGACTAGGGACGAGATTGGAGATAAAAATGTTTTTCTTCTCAAAAAAAACAAAAGACAAATCTGGAAAATACTACAGGATAACATCTGTGGAAGTGTCCTCGGCTGAAGTTGAATAAGCCTTTTTCAATATCGCCTTTTCATTATCAGCTGTGGTGGCGAAAAATCAAAACATTGTAGGGTCTAATATGTTTACCTAGTTCACTGAAACTTCATATAACTTAGATTATAATTATTTTTCTAAAAACGTTACAGCTTTCCATCCTAACCAGATATTAAAGGTAGGATGTTATAGCTAGCTATGCACACAGGGATATTGTACTGCCCAGCTATGTATCGTTATTATTGTCACACTCCCCTGCTATTATAATAAACATATTTTGGCTCAACCCACTGTACTCAGTAATCACAAATTGTTTATTGCTTCGGTTTGACTGTTCAGATTCATATTAGTATTGTAGGTTTATCATTTCTTGAATATGTTCAAGAAATGATAAACCTACAATACTAACCACAATTTGTTTCAGGGGCGGATACAGGGTTTTTTTCTCCTTAGGCGGATTTGTGTTAAATCAGATGGTGGTCTTGGGGGGGGGCTTTAGCTTATTTACCTATTTCAGCACTCCAAAATGCAGCAGACAGGACCTTTACAAGTCCATTTCTTACATGTTATTTGAAAAAAAAACAATCATAAAATTCTTAAATGAAAGCCAAATAATGTTTTCAGAAGAATTAAGGCCAAAATTAGCTAGCCAGCAAAACTTCTTCTTTCTTCCACATCCAGAAAATTTTTTTGCAAGTTATGGGTGAATATAATAGCTTTTGAGGCTATAACTTTTCGGAAACTAGAGTCAGTAAAAAAGACATATAATTCTTGTAATTCGGTAATGCAAAACAGTACTAATAAATTTTTTTTCATATTTAATCTATTCAAAACATTTAATAACATGAAAAAGGAGGCCTGAAAGAAAAATAAGCAAAAAACAACAACACAAAAATGCATAAATAGGCTTTATTTGTATTATTAGATCATAGTAACAACAACATAAACAACAACAGATAAATACAATAAAATAAAAGTGGCAAGATTATATAGCTAATTAAAAACAACCTTATAACACAACAACCTACAAAAACGAAAGAATGTACACTGATTTAGCACAACATTCAATCAAAAAATATTTAGCCCTATTAGCCTAATAGCAAGAAAAACACTGTTTTTATTTCTGGTAACCATTTCTGGCCCAGGCTCTTAAAATGTTGAATCAAACTACCTTTTAGCTTTTATGCGATAATTACTATAAATACTTGAAATTTAAAAAAAAACAAAATCATTCAAGAATAGAATCGTTAACTACATTATTACACGTGTTTGTGTCCATCTGGATAGGGTTGTAATAAGTATATATGCTAAGTCATGTTCACCATGTTGGTAGAACCACAAACATTTTTCAAGTCTATCAGCATGACAACTTTTTTAGTGAAAATGTGAAAAACTTTTGTCATTTCACCCATTAAATAAAGCCATGCCTTTTTCTTATTCGAATTGTATATAATTAGCACCATTTCCAGGAATTATTTTGATACGATGCTCGAGATTTTACACCAAAACATCATAAAGTCTTGTCAAAGTCTTCCTCCCAAAACTAGTGTTCTCTTCCTTGGCCTTGTGGCATGTTAAAAAATCGTTTGGAAAGTGTCTACTGCCAGAAGCTTTGAATCTACAAAAGTAAACATACAAAGTTGTTACAAAGTCAACAAATTGTTATATACATTACACCTTTACCAGCTACAAAAGGTAACCAGCTGACTAGCTATTCGATTTATTGTGATGTTATAAAATGTCTTGTTACTTAAATAAAAAAGAAACCCAAGACAACATAAAGCTCTTTTGAATTTGACACAAAGCTTTTTCAAATTTGTTGAAAGTGAAACTATAAACAGTTTCATGTTCACACTTGCTAGCACAGCAATAGAAAGCAATTGTGTATCTTACTCTAAGATCAATGGAATTAAAAGTAAACAGATGTACCTGAAAGCGTAGTCATCGAGTTAATGCTATTATTTTTGTAAAGTCAAAGCCTGCTTTTCTGCCAAACTGCTTTTCTTCTGCAATCACAGGCGACACAGAGAATAAATGTTTTCCAGTAATGTTTCTTCTTTTTCGCGTGCAAAATTTTAACATCGTTGATTTTATTGCTTCTTACAGCAGACTCTACGCGTTCCTTCGTGCTCATTGCTGAAGCCATGATGAACGGAAAGAATTGAAATAGGGAAATCTCAGCCTATCTTGCTAAGATTGTCATATACTACGGTCAACGGTTAAAATAAAGAATTGTTCTTGTAAGATGGATTTTCTGTCGGCCTATAGAAAACTGCCGTAAATTTACCTAAAGTCGGCGAAAGGCACTCCACAGTCGGCGAGATGTGCTTCTCGCCGACTTTACCAAATTTGACGGTAGCCTATGAAGTCACTTGGAATAGGCCTTAAGTATGAAATAGGACAAAATATTAAATCGGTACCGTAGCACTAGGAAAAATCTTATAGACTCGGCAAAGCACCGTGAAGGAGATACCGCTACAACATAATATAAAAAAGCGAAGTGAAAACGGAACCTAATTGTAACGATACTAGAAAGCGCGGGGAGGCTAAATTTCTCCTTAGGCGAGTGCCGAGTTCGCCAATGTGTGAATCCGCCCCTGTGTTTGTTGGTATGACATCGGTTCATGCATAATCAATTTTTTTCAGAAGGTGACGACACCACTGAATATGCTGTTGTTCTTACGAAAAAGTTTTTGTCACAGCTCACACATTTACATAAATAAAAAATAATTAGTAGGTGCAGTGTAGCTCTCTTCTCTAAGAAAAGAGAATTAAGGTTCTTAATATTGCTATTATTCTCTTTGAAATTAACTTGACAGAGCAAGATTAGGCCTCTATTAACTATTTTGATAATTACAGTGGTAAACTCCGAAAACAGCCATTTATTAGTTGTAAGGCCATCTATATATATTAAAACTTTTTTTAACTTTCTTAGGCCACCAGGTTAAGTTATTGTGGTAAATTGATCGCGTATCAAACATATGTTAGGGAGTGCTGCCCAGCATAACTGACCAAATATGTTATTGCATTGAAACAATATGTGACTTAAAACAAATCATAACTGGTTTATTTATCTACAATTCTCTCAGTTTCGCCCCAAAATGCCTATTTATTACTATTTGATTAAAATACATAGTTTTCTTTATAACAAATCTATTTCTATAACTTCGCTTTTAAGTACAAATAAATGACAATATCCATAGTTGTATATACCCGACGTGGTATAACACTCTGGCAATACTTTAGAGAAATAATATTATATAGCTAGTTATTGACAGAACATTTTTTGAATTTAAAAAACAATAACAATTATCTGTAGCTACAACTGTAATTTTTTTTTTGCAGGCCATAGTTTTTAAAAAGTCAAGGCTCAAGGGTACTTATTAACGCATGCTTTTACCTTGAATGGTTGCATTGCTCTTATTACATTTTGTTGAATATACGATGGAGACAAATATTCAGCCTAATACCACCAATTCAACATGCTCAGGATAGCCAAGTCATAATGTTATTTACAGATGTTTTAAAAAATAAAAGTTATCCAATAACAAAGAATAAAGTGTATATATATGTCAACAACATTGGTTAAAGCTCCAAGTAGCTATTAGTAACCAATGCTAGTGTAGCCAAAATATAAAATCCAAAATAATCAACTTTTAGTTGAACACCAGAAAAGAATGTAAACCAGCAACTTTAATAAGCCCAATGGGTATAAAACAAATGCCATGTTCTATTTCTTTTGCCAAAAGTTCATAATTAGCCCATTTGACAAGTTAATTCGAGAGATAATAAAGGTAGATAAACTATATGTGCATCACTTCGCTGGAAAATTAAAATTGTCTCTAAACTAACCTCGTTTTCATGTTAGTATGTTTATTCCGGCTGTGTATTTTGCAGAATGGAAATGGATCTTGAAATGGGCTTATTAAAAGTGATGTACGTCAATAATGTATCCAGGCTTGCAAAGCAACAAAAAAGTCTGCTGAAATCTCAAACAGTAGAAGTACATAAATCTTTATTAAGGCTGTAGGAATTAAAATGTTTCATCAAGTTTTTTAGTTGATCTAAAGTTTTTCATCAAATGTATGCACTCGTGTATTTTACTATTAACTATGTTCACAATATGTTTTTAACAAAAAGAATTGTCTTTTTTCTCAAACTGGTCGGTGGTCCGTGGAAAACTCCACGGCTCGTCCGTACCGAATTGCATGCGTCTAACTACTTGCGGTACCATTTTGCGTGACAGACAGACGTATACAGGTATTCTAATATAGACTAGCCGGGTTAAGCCACAAGTAACTGTGCGGCCTGACGTTGAACGCCCAGTGGAGCTCCTAATAAGTACCGCAAACAGTGTCACACATTCAGATGGAGCGCTTTAGTACAGGTATGCAGTATGTCGTAAATCGTAAGTCGTTAACCCGTGGAAAAATCCACGGGGTCGCCCGTCCTTTATATATCGCATTTCGTGTTTCCGTAACAGGACGCGCCTTTCGCGGACACACAGACAGACGATGGCTATTATTATTAAAGAGACTAGTCGTTAGCCCGTGAAAATATTTACGGGGTTCCCCGTCCTTTATATATCGCATTTTGTGTTTCCATAACAGACAGACAAACAGACAAACGACGACTATTATTATAGAGATGTGTTTACTTTAATGGCGAAGCTTTAAATTTATCACAAAAATTTAATTTGAAATTAAACTTTAAATAGTTTAATAGAATAGTTTAAACTCATTCCCTGGTCTTCTTCTTACGTTTATGCGTACGTACGATATAAATGTGTTGGAAAAAAAAAGTCCTGGGAACGACGTTGGAAATAATTTTAGTCACTTTATTTGGGATATTTTAGCAATAGCTAAGCAACAAACGAGGCTAAAAGTGTTAAAAAACTAAGCAACAGCGAGCCTCGAATGAAAAATACTGTTTCTTAAAAAAAAACGTCATTATTTTCGTGGATATAGATGCTATATTTTGGTTGCTAACACCTCTTTCCTAGATATACATCCGCCTTGCATCTGAATGTGACACTGAAACCATTGAAGGACAAAAGGATCATCTCTATTACATTAAGAAGGCTGAAAAGAAGTTATTAACTTGCATCAGTAACTCAGATCATTCACCAGAATTCAAGCAAGCATTTCTTGACCAGCTACACAAACTTCATATCAATAACGATTCTAATGTCATTGTTCCAGCGATAATAGACAATAGTCAAAAGCCAAACAAAAGTGTCAGACAAATCGAAACAAATGCTCATCAAGCTTCACCCTCAAAGCTCAACGAAGAAGAACCAGAAATACATGTTGAAGCCATCGTACAAGCTTCATAACTACTGGAGAAGAGGTCGAAGAAACTATTTTCACACACAGAGCAAAATTGTTCAGATACGATTCCTCTGTCAAACAGTGGAAGGAAAGAGGATTAGGCGACGTAAAGCTAGCCCATAACAAATATACCAACATTTGCCGTATTATCATGAGGAGAGAACAAATACATAAACTTTGTGCGAACCATGCTATTATGCCCTCCATGGAATTGTCTCCACTCAACAATTCAAACAAAGCGTGGACCTGGTTCACTCAAGCAGATATCTCTGATGGTGAAACAAAGGCTGAGCAGTTTGCTCTCAAATTCAAGACAGCCGAAATTGCAAATGATTTTAAGGAAAACTTTGAGAAGTGTAAGAACTTGATCAGTAATGACTTACCGAAAGAAGTTAAAAAGCCTGAAGGTTCTCAAAGTAAACCGAGCTTCTTGTCTAAATTTGCTCCAAAGGAAGGATCTTGGTCTTGTCCCACTTGTCTAGTCCAAAATGAGGGAGATGCGTCACATTGCCCTGCGTGCCAAACTGCAAAGCCAGGTAACACTCCAAATCAAGTAAAACCATTTTCGTTTAAAAGTGCGAATGATACAAGCTCTAAATTTAACTTTCGTACTACTGATAAAAATTCTCTGTTTACCTTTGGTGAGAAATTGAATACATTGTATTTTGAAAGTAGTACTTCACCCTTTGTGTTTGGCCAAAAACAGAGTAGCACAGTTGATCAAATTAACATACAATTTGGAAACAAAGAAAGCAGCAAAGAAACGTTCAAGCCAAGAGCTTTTGAAGCTAATCCGAACACTTTGGAATGTCCTTTCTGTCTTGCGAGAAATGCTGGTCAGAGGGAATTCTGCCGTTTCTGTAGCAAACCAAAAGAGAAAACACCTATGGTAAAACTCAACCCAAAAGAATTTTCAACCCCGATTATGTACAATGTGGATCCTCTGCAACAAGGGAAATCTGAAGCTCCTCCGTTTGTGCAATTGGACCAATCTGGTTTCTTCTTAGCCAAGAAGGACCCAAGTACATCTGGATTTTTATTTGAAAAAGCTTTACATAATGAGTTGTTGCCATCCCCAGCTATACTAACCAGCGAAAAGAGTACTAGTGACTCAGTATTTACATGGAAACCTGAAGGGTTGAATATTGACAATTTGTTTTCCTTTGGTTCTGCTCCATCACCTTCATTATCAGCAGTTAGTAGTGTTGACTACGTCAGAATAAATACCGAAATTCCTTCTGCATTTGACGGAACATCATTTAACTTTCAAATCCCAGTGAAAAATCAAAATGCGCCTAAAACACCTGAAAGTAAAACAAAGGAAGGTGTTTTATCAGCATTAAGTCCTCAAACGCCTACTGAAGAATACGACGATGAAGCAGACACATCAGGTTTTGTACCTCTCGTCACTCTCTCACAGGTGTCTCATTCCACAGGTGAAGAAGGGGAAGAAGTGCTGTTTGAAGAGCGCTCGAAAATGTTTCTTTTCAATCAGCAATGGAAGGGACGGGGTGTAGGCGATTTAAAGATTCTTAGAGATAACACAAATAACCACCATCGGTTAGTGATGCGTCGAGACCAAACTCACAAAATATGTGCAAACCATTTGTTAGTGGCAGAGTTGACCATTAAACCTATGAGCGGTAGCACGAAAGCCTTTGTGTGGAAGACCGCAGCAGATATTTCAGATGGAGAACCATCCGAAGCGATGTTTGCTGCGAAATTCAAAGACGAGGAGAAAGCTAATAGATTTGCTAAGGTGTTTACTACCGCTTGTCAAGGTGAATAGTTTGAAATAAAATTACCACATGAAGAGCAGTAGAGAATGAATCCTAGAGAAAGTCCCGAATAATTGGATAAAAGTTAGTTAAAAACATTAAAGCCTGAATTCGATGAACTTCAGAAAAATAACGATTTTGATGAGCTGACATAAACTGACCACCAGAAAGAGGGTGATATTTTACTTCTGGTTTACTATCCCATTATGCGGAAAAATTAAATACTTCATCGTCCTTTAGTTTTGCAAGTAGTGCCTTTGGCCGTGAAGGATTTTTTAATTTTGATATCCGATTAATTTCCCAAGCAAACCTTGTGCAACCAGAAAAATCTGAAGCTCAAGCTTATTCCGTTTTTGTTTTCGCTTTAAAATGGTTTTAATTCATCGCCTGGATTTTTTACTTGTAAAATTTTCAGATGAAGCGTTGATGCACCCTCTTCCTATACCAATTAGCAAAAATGAAAAATGCTAGCGACTCAGCAGTTATATGGAAACTGAAAGGATTGATTGTTGACAATACCTTTGCCATGACTCTGCTTCATCGCCTTTATTATCAGCAGCAAGTAGTATTGACGATATCAAGAAAATCTTTGACGTTCCCTCTGCATTTAACGGAACATTTAAATTCGAAATTCAAGTTGATAGTGTTAAATATGCGTCTAAAACACAATTTTTGTACTTGTTTTGAGTACGTTTTGTATTGTAGCGATGTGAAAGTTAAAAACATTTATAACGTCGCGTTCACAAGATTTAATTCGTAGCAACAAACTAATAATACTCGCGAATGTCGTATCAAAAAACACTCGAAGCAACAAACTAACAATACTCGTGAACGTCGTATCAAAAAAATTCGTAGCAAGAAACTAACCATACTCGTGAACGTCGTCTCAAAAACACTCGAAGCAACAAACTAACAATATTCGGGAACGTCGTATCAAAAACACTCGAAGCAACAAACTAGTTAACTCCCGTTAACTCGAACCTCCAAGGGACCAGAGGAAACAGTTCGGCTTAACGAATGTTCGACTTAAGCGAAGCTCCCGTTAATTCAAACTTAGACAAAAATGAGATATTAGTTCGAGTTAAGGCGATTTAAAAAAAACAGAACTTATAATTTAAAAGAGGACTGTAACTTGTAAGGAAGTAACTTTTGTTACGTGCAAGAATGTATTTATTTCCTAACCTTTTTTTTCACTTCTCCAGCCATCCATCTGACTCTTTAAAATTTGTAAGATCAAAACTTTCAGTAAATTGAAGAGCCTTCTCTTTAAATATATTGCCATCAAAAGGAACATTTTGGCTCCTTTGTAAAGAGAACCATTTAAGAACAGCTTTTTAGAAATTTCTGGCTACATTACATACCAGTATTCATTTTTTGAACATTTACTTAAACACTAAATAGTTCAAGTTATACGAAGAAATTAACTTAAGGGGGACTAAAAAATGGTTCGAGAAACCGAATGTTCGAGTTATCCGGGGTTCGAGTTAACGAGTAGTTTTTATAAGGAAGTATTGAGAAATGTCCAATGGACCGTAGACCGTAGCTAATAAACGTTCGAGTTAACCGGTGTTCGAGTTACCGGGAGTCTACTGTACCAATACTCGCGAATTTAGTATAAAAAACACTGGTAGCAACAAACTTCGATATTCGTGAACGTCGCATCAAAAGCACTTGTAGCAACAAACTAACAATACTCGTGAATGTCGTATCAAGAACACTTGTAGCAACAAACTAACAATATTCGTGAATGTCGTATCAAAAGCACTGGTAGCAACAAACTAACAATACTCGTGAATGTCGCATCAAAAACACTTGTAGCAACAAACTAACAATACTCGTGAATGTCGCATCAAAAAGCACTGGTAGCAACAAACTAACAATACTCGTGAATGTCGTATCAAAAGCACTGGTAGCAACAAACTAACAATACTCGTGAATGTCGCATCAAAAACACTTGTAGCAACAAACTAACAATACTCGTGAATGTCGTATCAAAAGCACTGGTAGCAACAAACTAACAATACTCGTGAATGTCGAATCAAAAGCACTTGTAGCAACAAACTAACAATACTCGTGAATGTCGTATCAAAAACACTCGAAGCAACAAACTAACAATATTCGTGAACGTCGTATCAAGAACACTCGTAGCAATAAACTAACAATATTCGTGAACGTCGTATCAAAAACACTCGAAGCAACAAACTAACAGTATTCGTGAACGTCGTATCAAGAACACTTGTAGCAACAAACTAACAATACTCGTCAATGTCGTATCAAGAACACTTGTAGCAACAAACTAACAATATTCGTGAACGTCGTATCAAAAACACTTGTAGCAACAAACTAACAATATTCGTGAACGTCATATCAAAAACACTCGAAGCAACAAACTAACAATACTCGTGAATGTCGTATCAAGAACACTTGTAGCAACAAAATAAACAATATTCGTGAACGTCGTATCAAAAACATTCGTAGCAACAAACTAACAATACTCGTGAATGTCGTATCAAGAACACTTGTAGCAACAAACTAACAATATTCGTGAACGTCGTATCAAAAACATTCGTAGCAACAAACTAACAATACTCGTGAACGTCGTATCAAGAACACTCGTAGCAACAAACTAACAGTATTCGTGAACGTCGTATCAAAAAAATTCGTAGCAATAAACTAACCCTACTCGTGAACGTCGTCTTAAAAACACTCGTAGCAATAAACTAACAATATTCGTGAACGTCGTATCAAGAACACTCGTAGCAATAAACTAACAATATTCGTGAACGTCGTATCAAAAACACTCGCAGCAACAAACTAACAATACTCATGAACGTCGTATTAAACACACTCGTAGCAAGAAACTAACAATACTCGTGAATGTCATATCAAGAACACTCGTAGCAACAAACTAACATTATTCCTGAACGATCCTCGTTAACGTCGTATCAAAAACACTTGTAGCAACAAACTAACATTACTCGTAAACGTCGTATAAATACACTTTTTTAACAAACTAACAATACTCGTGAACGTCGTATCAAAAACATTCGTAGCTTTGTAATTAAAAGGTCCGTGGTTCGGTCCACAGAGCGGGTGCATGTTTAACAAATGTCTTTACCAAAGCTACAGGTCAGCCCATGCCATGTTCAAAAATTGTAAAATAAACTTCTATTTTATTTTCTGACAATTTGCGATGCTGAATCTTTACAAATATTTTCCCTAAGGCCCAATGATTGTGTGCTTTAAGGAAAATTAAATCTAAAAATATTTACAACTAATGAATTGAAATTAAAAAAAATAAAAGAAATATGGACCAAAAAATATGAGCTTCAGCTGATAAAACAATAAGTTCTATATTACTGTACAATGCTTACAGAGAAATTTTACAATGAGTGAAACTTATAATTGTATTTGTAATTGATGTACTATTTTTCATATCTTCCATTTTGCTATTGTAAATTATAATAATTCAGAATGCACATTTTTATTCATATAAACTTGTAATTTTATTATTCGTACTTATTTTCGCGCGTACAAATTTTCGCGCATTTGCGCAGAAACCTAAGTGCGCGAATTTTAATACAAAAAACGCGCGAAATATACTTTCTTCAAGAAAAAACTGATTGCGCAAAGGCGTTTTAAACGTATCTATACTTTGTAAAATCCTGAATTTTACCCTTTTTTTTTTCGACGCCGGGATAAGCCAAAAGTAAAAGTATTAGCCAACGTTGAACTCCCGGTGGAGCAATTAATGGGAACCTTAAACTGTGCCACACATTCAGGTGGAGCGCTTTAGTACAGGTATGCAGTATGTCGTAAATCTAATAAAGCGGACCCAACATTGTGGTGTTTAGAGTATAATAAAAGTGAAAGTTCAAAAATAAATGTTCCTCCGGGCTGAGCGCTTATTACAGGTAAACAATGTTGCACATCCATATAGGTATAATACTTTTTCCAAAAAAACAACTTTATCACAACTTCGGTTAAAGCGCTTATTACAGGTATAACATGTTGCACATCCATATACGCATATTACCCTGTTCCAAAAAAATTTATCCTAAGTCAGTTTAAATAAAAACACAGTGTGCAGCTAAAATAATCACTCAAATTTTATTTTGTGGAAAAGTTTTTGTAAAATTTTACCTGTTAAAGAAAAAACAATCGTGCAGCATTTTATTTTGCGGGAAAATTCCTGTGTAAGTTCAAAAATTAATCGTGACAATGGGCTGAGCGCTTAGTACAAGGTAAACCATTTTGCATATCCATATAGGCGTAATACCCTTTTCCAAAAAATCTTTATTGCAACTTTGGTTTAAATAAAAATAGAGGAAAAAGCGCACTGGTTACCCCATCCGACCAAAGCAATAACTCAGCAATTTTATTTGTAAAATAAGTTTTCATGATAGTAATAATACTGCATTTAGCATGAGAATTATTGATTAAGAATTTTGGTGTAGCTAAACTGCATTTGGCTACTTTCATTTTTATAAATAAACAGCTAGCTACAAACTGAACAACAACATAAAAATAAATAATTTTGGCTAGGATAAGAAGCCCTTATACCTAACTGAATAAAAACTTCAAAAGATTAGCAATAGATTAGGCTAGCTAGCTAGTTTGCCAGAGCTGGACTTAGCCATGCTTCCTGAAAATCTACGTTTGTAGCCAAAATCTTAAAATTCGTTTGTTTGAGATTTATACGTAGCTAGAAAACGTGACAATATTTTATCTTAACATGCAAAACATAGAGACAACAAATATTACAAAATAAAAAGCTGTTAGAAGACAAAAATGGTCAAACAGACCTACAAACACTGACCACGACCATTTTGAAAACCAAAATGGCCTTCATCATCATGTTCCTTCGTTGGCATCTCCAGGCCGCGAAAATCTTGGATTGTTTTTTTCAAAGAATCGGGCGTTTTGATTGGTATACTACGTGCAAGCGGTCCAACCAAAGTCAGTAAAACTGTCCTATTTGTTTTCCGTGGCTCCTGGGCGGAATCGGCAATTGAGATCACGGGGGAAATTATTATTAAAAATGGCGTATTTAAATAATGCATTCATTTTAATCACTAAATTTATTTTTTCAATTAAGGTTAATAAATTAAATTAATTAAATTATTTAAGAAAATAAATTAATTTCTTGAATATATTTTAATCAATAATAAGATTTTCGATTAAACAACCCCCTATCTTTTTTAAATCGTGGACAGATCAAAGGGATATCGGTAGCCATTTTGCGTGACAGACAGACAGACGCAGACGGGTATCATAATATAGACTAGTCGGTGGCCCGTGAAAAAATTCACGGGTTCGCCTGTTCTTTTTATACCGCATTGCGTGCGTCACGCTTCTTGCGGTACCATTTTGCGTGTCAGACAGACAGACGTATACGGGTAATTTAATATAGATTTGTGGACAGGATTTAAACTTCCGCAAAAATTAATGCGCGTGAAATACATATTGTTATTGCGCGAAAAAAATGCGCGCGAAATATTATTTTTGCTATGCTAAAATTGATTGGAGTCTCTTCGACGCCTTTAAAGTAGTGGTAAGGCTGTTTCAGACGTTGTTTTTTTGTTATGATATATCTGTCGATACAGCAGATACAATTACCGTCCAAACGTCCGTCTTTACACCTCCTGATGTATTGTTAAATAAATGGAGTTGTTGGAACAGAGGATGATCTGCTAATATGTTTACAAACTTGACCCTGTATTATTAGGGGTGGTTAACATATATTTATCTCCTTATGTGTTAGCCCAAAACATATGATCCTATACACTATTTTAATCAGCTATTAAAACTCTACACAATAGAGGCAACAAGTAAACAGTTTGTCTCTTAACGGGTCCTTCCTGACGTCATCAAAGTTCATGTGTCAGTTTCTTTTCCATTGTTCTCATGCTTTAGTGGATTTTTCCACGGGCCATTTCCTGGTGGTAAATAGGTCGCAAAAAAAGAGACTTTTGAATAAAAGAAGATATCGACATTTTATGGACTGATAATCTTTTAAAATGAAATTGTGATGACGTTAAAAAAATTTAAACGTAGCTAGTATTAAACAAAGAGTGTTTTTTTCAAATTTCGAATTAAAAAAAATGGCGTAATTGGAAACGATAGTAATATGTAAAGCATGAAGACTATAATTTTTAAAACTTTGTGATACATAACTACACGCTTATATCAAATCAGGTTGGTCATTATTCTTTTTTCTGTATTGTTTTAAACAATAGTCCTGGTCTTTTTTAACATGAAATTCCAATCTGATATTCTTCTAAAGCATATTTTTATAAATCAATATGCGAAATCAAACAATGCACGCGCAAATATCAACGTTTTCCCTCACTACACACTTTTTTATTAGCAACATGAGGGTACAACTAATAAGCAACAAGCCAGCCTTAGATGGTCAAGCAGCAAGAATTTGAAAATGTGTAATACATTGCTTTTGCTTTTTTTAAACAAGAGCTACAAGTTATAAAAATCCTATCAAACTTGTTTCCAGCATACATTCCGTTTTAAAAGGATCAGGCTAAGGACGAGATAGGAGATAAAATTGAAGACAAATCTTGAAAACACTACGTGATATCAGCTATGAAAGTGTATTTCTCTAATCCTCGGCCTTAATTTAAAGTAATGTAGGTCAATAATGTATCCAGGCTTGCACAGCAACAAAAAAGTCTTCTAAAATCGCACATAGTAAAAGAACATAGACCTTTATTAAGGCTGTAGGAATTAAAATGTTTCATTAGGTTTTTTAGTTGATCTAAAGTTTCTCATCCAATGTATACACTCGTGTATTTTACTATTACCTGTGTTTAAAATGTGTTTAAATATGTTTAATATGTCTTTTTTTTCAAACTAGTCGGTGGTCCGTGGAAAACTCCACGGGTGTATTAGGCAACATTGGTTAAAAGTCTTAAAAAAGTGAGCAACAGCGAGTCTCGACCGAAAATTAATGTTGCTTATAAAAAAACATGTATGTCATTATTTTCGTGGATATAGATATTATATTTTGGTTGTTAACACCTTCTATCTAGATATACATCCGCCTTGCATCTGAATGTGACACTGAAACCATTGAAGGAGAAAAAGATCATCTCTATTACATTACAAAGGCTAAAGAGAAGTTATTAACTTGCAACAGTAACTCAGATCATTCACCAGAATTCAAACAGACACTTCTTGATCTGCTACATAAACTTCAGAGCAGCAACGCTTCTATTGTCACTGCTCAAATGAATAAAACATTTCTACCGGATCAACTAACTATAAAAGAGTTAGAATACCAAAATTTGCGTCAACAATTTGCTATGTTAAGGACACAAGCTTTGCAATTTCAACAAACAGCTATGCAATTTCAACAACAAGTTATGCATCCACAGCAGCTCGTCCAAGCCAATGTGCTTTCTTCTGAACACCTACCACACGCACACAAAGTTATGTCTAACACATCATCAGGTCCTTATACAATGACACCTGTTCAACGAACAAAAGCGATGGAGACACCTGTTCAACAAACAAACGCGATGGAGACACCTGTTCAACGAACAAACACGATGGAGGCACCTGTTCAACGTACAACCACGATGGAGACACCTGTTCAACGAACAAACGCGATGGAGACACCTGTTCAACGAACAAACTCGATGGAGACACCTGTGCAACAAACAAATGGGATGGAGACACCTGTTCAACGAACAAACATGATGGAGACACCTGTGCAACAAACAAATGGGATGGAGACACCTACAGATCTCTGGTGGGAATCCTTCTCCCCACAGGCATCATTTGAAAAAGGTTATTTCGCTGGTCTTTCAGAGCATGTAGAGCAGGTTAGGGAAGAGAGTGGAGAAAGTGAAGCACCAACACTTCGTGATCAAACAGAGGCAACACCTACAGGAAAACTTCTGACACAACTGATACTAAAGCGAAGATATCAACAACTCCTGTTATTCGAAACGTGGATGATATTTATGTTGAACCTATAGTCAAGCTTACTGCCAAAAGTGATTTAGAAACAGGAGAGGAAGATGAAAGCACTAGGTTTGTTCACCGTTCTAAACTTTATCGCTTTGACAAAAGTGCTGCTTCTTGGAAAGAGCGTGGTGTTGGCGATGTGAAAATACTGGTCAACGAAAAGACGAACAAAGCTCGTATTATTATGCGGCGAGACGTTGTATTTCGTGTGTGTTGCAATCATTTTATTACTTCAGATATGATATTAGAAGCAAAAGGAGGCGCTTGTTGGACCTGGTTTACTTCTGCTGATGCTGTAGATGGAGAAGTAAAGCCAGAGCAGTTTGCAATTAGATTTAAGACTGAAGAAATCGCTGACCAATTTAAATTATCATTTATTGTATGTCAAAATCTGACTAATCCGTTAAACACCACGAGAAAGACAGATAAATTGAAATCAGCTTCTAAAGATGATACTGCCAGTGCTTCACCCAATGATCAGAGGTCGTCCTCAGCAACATCCAATCCATATGTAGAACAAAGTAAAAACAGTGATTTGAAAGTGTTTTCTGTCCCACCTACAACTTCTACGCAAAATTCTATGGCAGCTTTTAGGTTTAAAACTCCAGAAAATGCTATCACAGAATCTCCTGAAGGAAAACCAATATTTAGTTTTGCTACGACACAGGCTCAAAATTCGCAAAAAAAGGTCAACCCATTCCTGACGCCACAAGCTGCACCAGCTGATAGTTCTACTGGATATCCTAGCTTTGACAGGTTCAGTTCAACTACGTTTAAGGAAGAAGATGCAGTAAAAAGCTCGCCAAGTCCTTTCGCAGGATTTTCGTTTAAAATTAACACAGCAACTGCAACATCAACTAGTACAAACCAAGTTACATCAACAACCTCACCGTCATCCAGTCCATTTACTGGATTCAGTTTCTCAGAAAAATCGACAGGGAATGTAATTCAAAAACCTAATGATACTAGTGCTCCTTTGTCACAAAACTTTCCATTCATGTCGTCGTTGCTTAAAGATACAGCATCAACTAGCTCTCCACCTTCGAATTTGAGTGCTCCTCCTACCTCTAAACCAGGAGACTCGCCTGTTATTATACCTGGTATGAATACTCTACCTGTGTTTGAAAAAGGTGTTGTTAACAGTGGTATTGATCCATCCTCTTTCTGGACATCAGCTTCACCCCAGAAAAACGTTTTTACAGGAAATACATCTGCTTTGGGTACTATTGGTCACCAAGAACCAAGAGAAGTGGACGAAGAAGAATTCTTCAAAGAGAACTTGAAAGCAAGTAACGAAGACGAGGAGTACTATGGTGAGGACAATGACTTTTATGGAGATGGTGAAGATTACTATGGAGATAATGATGAGCATTATGGTGATGTAAATTACGAGGATGACGACCCAGACGAATATTTTAGTGATGGAGAAGGGTATGAGCCGTCAAAAGCAAGTAGCAGTCGCAGAGGTTCATCTGATGATGACAAGAATGAAAGAGTCGCTAGTGGTAATAAAACAGTGGAAGACAGGTAATGTTTTCCCAATGAAATGGACTGTGAAATATTTTCTGCAGTTAATTCCTTTTGTCTTCAAATAACCAGCTTCTTTTAACAGGATTTCAACAATACTTAACAATATGCATTTGTGTGGATCATCTTACATTTGTAATATTTTCTTTCGTTTTAGATTCACAATTCAAAAGAAATTAGCTACTGTTGTTAATGAAGATGTTATTGATGATGAAATAAGCATAACATTTGAAAGGAAACCATCTTTTGCCCAAAAGATCAGAGCTACTCGTCTTCAACTACCTCGTACGTTTTTCTTATACGAATCAAACAGGCCTTGTCCTGGTTGCAGAGGTTGTATAGAATCTTATGACGAGAAACCTCTTTCTTCCAATGAAATAGAAACAGAATCTCCTGCAGAAACGAAAGCTGCAGCGGTGCCTGGCACTACACATTCAAGTTTACCCGCATTTGGCTCTAAAGTAATTTCATCAAGCCCGACTTCTTTTGCCCATCTGGCAAATTCGTCTTCTGGCTTTGGCGGAGCAAGTGGTTCATTTTCAGGTGCAGGTGCACAGTTGTTTAGTTCTAAATCTGAGAATACCGAACAAGGAGATAATGAATACGATCCTCAATATGATGCAATTGTTCGAGTGTCAAAACTTGAAGATGTTAAAACAGGTGAAGAGGATGATGAGATTTTGTTTAAACATCGTGCTAAGCTTTATCGATTTGATGGACAGTGGAAAGAAAGAGGTGTTGGCGATATAAAACTCACAAAAATGCTAAGACTGGATACTGTCGCGTTATTATGAGAAGGGACCTTATTTATAAGTTATGTGCTAACCATGCTGTCATGCCCAATATGGACTTGGTACCTCTTACCACTTCAGATAGATCTTTGGTTTGGTTTACACCATCTGATTATTCGGAAGGCACACCACCTCTTCCTCAACAACTTTGCGTGAAATTTAAAAACAAACAAGTAACTGATGAGTTTAAGGATCAGTTTGACATCTGCAAAAATTTGATGGCTGTTAAATTAGAACAAGATCGGGTGGAGCAAGAGAAAAAAGAAAATTCTGCAACTGCCAGTAAAAGTAGCAAGGTGGATCAGGAGGAAATAGAGAAAGAATCTGAGTGTAATAATTCTGTTGGTGGATTTTTTGCTAAACCAGGTCAATTTGAATGCGTACCGTGTACCCATAGACCTTTAGGAGACAGATTTTTCGCTAATAAAACAGTGGAAGACAGGTAATGTTTTCCCAATGAAATGGACTGTGAAATATTTTCTGCAGTTAATTCCTTTTGTCTTCAAATAACCAGCTTCTTTTAACAGGATTTCAACAATACTTAACAATATGCATTTGTGTGGATCATCTTACATTTGTAATATTTTCTTTCGTTTTAGATTCACAATTCAAAAGAAATTAGCTACTGTTGTTAATGAAGATGTTATTGATGATGAAATAAGCATAACATTTGAAAGGAAACCATCTTTTGCCCAAAAGATCAGAGCTACTCGTCTTCAACTACCTCGTACGTTTTTCTTATACGAATCAAACAGGCCTTGTCCTGGTTGCAGAGGTTGTATAGAATCTTATGACGAGAAACCTCTTTCTTCCAATGAAATAGAAACAGAATCTCCTGCAGAAACGAAAGCTGCAGCGGTGCCTGGCACTACACATTCAAGTTTACCCGCATTTGGCTCTAAAGTAATTTCATCAAGCCCGACTTCTTTTGCCCATCTGGCAAATTCGTCTTCTGGCTTTGGCGGAGCAAGTGGTTCATTTTCAGGTGCAGGTGCACAGTTGTTTAGTTCTAAATCTGAGAATACCGAACAAGGAGATAATGAATACGATCCTCAATATGATGCAATTGTTCGAGTGTCAAAACTTGAAGATGTTAAAACAGGTGAAGAGGATGATGAGATTTTGTTTAAACATCGTGCTAAGCTTTATCGATTTGATGGACAGTGGAAAGAAAGAGGTGTTGGCGATATAAAACTCACAAAAAATGCTAAGACTGGATACTGTCGCGTTATTATGAGAAGGGACCTTATTTATAAGTTATGTGCTAACCATGCTGTCATGCCCAATATGGACTTGGTACCTCTTACCACTTCAGATAGATCTTTGGTTTGGTTTACACCATCTGATTATTCGGAAGGCACACCACCTCTTCCTCAACAACTTTGCGTGAAATTTAAAAACAAACAAGTAACTGATGAGTTTAAGGATCAGTTTGACATCTGCAAAAATTTGATGGCTGTTAAATTAGAACAAGATCGGGTGGAGCAAGAGAAAAAAGAAAATTCTGCAACTGCCAGTAAAAGTAGCAAGGTGGATCAGGAGGAAATAGAGAAAGAATCTGAGTGTAATAATTCTGTTGGTGGATTTTTTGCTAAACCAGGTCAATTTGAATGCGTACCGTGTACCCATAGACCTTTAGGAGACAGATTTTTCGCTAAACCAGGTCAATGGGAATGTTCAACATGTCTTATAATAAATGAAGTTAAGGTAACTAAATGCGTCGCTTGCAACTCTGCTCAATCAATTATACCTAAAACAAGTCTGTTTGGAATACCTGCAACGGAAAAACCAGATATTGTTATTAGTGATTCAACAGAAGATAGTAATGATCAACAAACTACTTCACCCTCTAAGCATAAGGAAGAAGAGCCAGAAATACATGTTGAAGCCATCGTACAAGTTTCAAATTAGACTCAATAACTACTGGAGAAGAGGACGAAGAAATTATTTTCACACACAGAGCAAAATTGTTCAGATACGATTCCTCTGTCAAACAGTGGAAGGAAAGAGGATTAGGCGACGTAAAGTTAGCTCATAACAAAAATACCAACAGTTGCCGTGTTATCATGAGGAGAGAACAAATACATAAACTTTGTGCGAATCATGCTATTATGCCCTCCATGGAATTGTCTCCACTCAACAATTCAAACAAAGCGTGGACCTGGTTTACTCAAGCAGATATCTCTGATGGTGAAACAAAGGCTGAACAGTTTGCTCTTAGGTTTAAGACAGCAGAAATTGCAAATGATTTTAAGGAAAATTTTGAGAAGTGTAAGAACTTGATCATTAATGACTTACCGAAAGAAGTTAAAAAGCCTGAAGGTTCTCAAAGTAAACCGAACTTCTTGTCTAAATTTGCTCCAAAAGAAGGATCCTGGTCTTGTCCCACTTGTCTAATCCAAAATGATGGAGTTGCAATGAAATGCCCAGCGTGCCAAACTGCTAATCCAGATGCAAGAGTAAGTGCAGTGCAAACTTCAGGAATTGCTTCTGCAGGGAGAAACAGCACTGGAGTATTTGAATTTGGTAAAAAGTTGGATAACACGCCTACTGCGGTGGCATTTAATTTTGGTACTAAAACAGATGACATATCAGGAGCTTCTCCATTTAGTTTCAGCAAGGCAAAAGAAGACACCCCTGCTGCTCAGTCATTTAATTTTGGTAATAAAAAGAAGTTACTTCAACATCTTCTCCATTTAGTTTCGGCAAGAAAACTGAAGACACCACTGCTGCTCCGTCATTCAGTTTTGGCAAGAAAACTGAAGACTCTGCTGTCGCTTCATCGTTTAGTTTTGGTAATAAAAGCGATGATACATCAGGAACCTCTCCATTTAGTTTCGGCAAGAAAACTAAAGACACCACTGCCGCTCCGTTATTTAATTTTGGTAATAAAAAGGATGATACATTAACATCTCCATTTAGTTTTGACAACAAGTCTAAAGAGACAGCTACCGCTCCGTCATTTAGTTTTGGTAATAAAAATGATAAAACAACAACAGGTTCTCCATTTGTTTCTGGCAAGACATTTGAAGACACTAATGCTGCTCCATCTCTTAGTTTTGGTATTAAAAATGAAGATACATCCTCAGTTTCGCTCTTTAATTTTGGCAAAAAGTATGAAGAAAATTCTGGGGATTCGAGACTTGATTTGACCAATGAGCAAAAACCTGCAAATAACCTGCAAGTAGAAGTAACTTCAACAAATAACGCTAGCACAGAACTGGAATTCATCCGTCCGGAAGCTGATAACAAGCAAGTAGAAATTTTAAATGCAGGTTTGTCAAAATCGCCAGAGAAAAGTGTCACACAAATTGAAACAAATAGTAATGCCTATCAAGCTTCACCCTCAAAGCTCAACGAAGAAGAACCAGAAATACATGTTGAAGCCATCGTACAAGTTTCAAAATTAGACTCAATAACTACTGGAGAAGAGGACGAAGAAATTATGTTCACACACAGAGCAAAATTGTTCAGATACGATTCCTCTGTCAAACAGTGGAAGGAAAGAGGATTAGGCGACGTAAAGCTAGCTCATAACAAAAATACCAACAGTTGCCGTGTTATCATGAGGAGAGAACAAATACATAAACTTTGTGCGAATCATGCTATTATGCCCTCCATGGAATTGTCTCCACTTAACAATTCAGACAAAGCGTGGGCCTGGTTCACTCAAGCGGATATCTCTGACGGTGAAGTAAAGCCTGAACAGTTTGCTCTCAAATTCAAGACAGCCGAAATTGCAAATGATTTTAAGGAAAACTTTGAGAAGTGTAAGAACTTGATCCGTAATGACTTACCGAAAGAAGTTAAAAAGCCTGAAAGCTCTCAAAGTAACCGGACTTCTTGTCTAAATTTGCTCCAAAAGAAGGATCTTGGTCATGTCCCACTTGTCTAGTTCAAAATGAGGGAGAGGTGTCACATTGCCCTGCGTGTCAAACTGCAAAGCCAGGTAACACTCCAAATCAAGTAAAACCATTTTCGTTTGAAAGTGCGAATAATACAAGCTCTAAGTTTAGTTTTGGTACTACTGATAAAAATTCTCCTTTTACCTTTGGTGAGAAATTGAATACATCGTCTTTTGAAAGTAGTACTTCACCCTTTGTGTTTGGCCAAAAACAGAGTGGCACGGCTGACCAAATTAACATACAATTTGAAAACAAAGAAACGTTCAAGCCAAGAGCTTTTGAAGCTGATCCAAACACTTGGGAATGTCCTTTCTGTCTTGCGAGAAATGCTGGTCAGAGGGAATTCTGCCGTTCCTGTAGCAAACCAAAAGAAAAAACGCCTGTGGTAAAACTCAACCCAAAATAATTTTCAACTCCGATTATGTACAATGTGAATCCTCCGCAACTCGTAGCCACGAACTAACAATACTCTACAACAGCGTATCAAATATACTCATAGGAACAAACTGACTAGATGTATAAAAATTCGTCGTTACCGTGTAGAAAAATTCACGGTAATTTTCTCGATTAGTGTCGTCCGTTGTACATTCGAGAAAAAAAGGTTTTATTAAAAATTACAAAGTTTCATTGAAAAGCATTCATGGTGCGTGGCATTGTGGTTATGGCGTTCGTTTCGTAATCAAAAGGTCCGTGGCGGGCATGATTAACAAATGTCTTTACCAAAGCTATAGGTCAGCCCATGCCATGTTCGAAAATTGTAAAATAAACTTCCATTTCAATGTGCGATACTGAATCTTTACAAATATTCTCCCTAGGGCCTAATAATTGTGTGCTTTATGGAAAATTAAATCTAAGAATATTTACAACTAATGAATTGAAATTAAGAAAAATAAAAGAATTTTGGACCAAAAAATATAAGCTTCGGCTGGTTAAACCATAAGTTCTATATTACTGTACAATGCTTACAGAGGAATTTTACAATGAATGAAACTTTTTATAATAGTATTTGTAATTTATGTACTTTTTTTCATATCTTCCAGAGGACCTCTTTTCACCCTTTTTTAACTGTTTTTGTTTCTTTTTTATTCGATAGTTTAGATATGTTTTAAATGCTTATGATATTTGTACGATATAATAATGTTACCTTTATACGCCATTTTGCTATTGTAAATTATAATAATTCAGAATGCACATTCTTTATTCATATATACTTGTAACTTTATTATTCGTACTTATTTCCGCGCGTACAAATTTTCGCGCATTCGCGCAAAAACATTAGGTGCGCGAATTTTAATACAGAAAACGCGCGAAATATACTTTCTTCAAGAAAAAACTGATTGCGCAAAGGCGTTATAAACGTATCTATACTTTGTAAAATCCTGAATTTTACTTTTTTTTTCCTAGTTATTTGGGGACAGGATTTAAACCTTCGCAAAAATTAATGCGCGTGAAATACATTATATTGTAATGCGCGAAAAAAAAATTCGCGCAAGATATTAGTTATTGGCTATGCGAAAATTGATTGGAGTCTCGTCGACGCCTTCAAAGTAGTGGCAAGGCTATTTCAGACGTTGTTTTTTTTGTTATGATATATCTGTCGACACAGCAGATACAATTACCGTCCAAGTCGTCCGTCTTTATACATCCCGATGTATTGTTAAATAAATGGAGTTGTTGGAACAGAGGATGATCTGCTAATATGTTTACAAACTTGACCCTGTATTATTAGGGGTGGTTAACATATATTTATCTCCTTATGTGTTAGCCCAAAACATATGATCCTATACACTATTTTAATCAGCTATTAAAACTCTACACAATAGAGGCAACAAGTAAACAGTTTGTCTCTTAACGGGTCCTTCCTGACGTCATCAAAATTCATGTGTCAGTTTCTTTTCCATTGTTCTCATGCTTTAGTGGATTTTTCCACGGGCCATTTCCTGGTGGTAAATAGGTCGCAAAAAAAGAGACTTTTGAATAAAAGAAGATATCGACATTTTATGGACTGATAATCTTTTAAAATGAAATTGTGATGACGTTAAAAAAATTTAAACGTAGCTAGTATTAAACAAAGAGTGTTTTTTTCAAATTTCGAATTAAAAAAAATGGCGTAATTGGAAACGATAGTAATATGTAAAGCATGAAGACTATAATTTTTAAAACTTTGTGATACATAACTACACGCTTATATCAAATCAGGTTGGTCATTATTCTTTTTTCTGTATTGTTTTAAACAATAGTCCTGGTCTTTTTTAACATGAAATTCCAATCTGATATTCTTCTAAAGCATATTTTTATAAATCAATATGCGAAATCAAACAATGCACGCGCAAATATCAACGTTTTCCCTCACTACACACTTTTTTATTAGCAACATGAGGGTACAACTAATAAGCAACAAGCCAGCCTTAGATGGTCAAGCAGCAAGAATTTGAAAATGTGTAATACATTGCTTTTGCTTTTTTTAAACAAGAGCTACAAGTTATAAAAATCCTATCAAACTTGTTTCCAGCATACATTCCGTTTTAAAAGGATCAGGCTAAGGACGAGATAGGAGATAAAATTGAAGACAAATCTTGAAAACACTACGTGATATCAGCTATGAAAGTGTATTTCTCTAATCCTCGGCCTTAATTTAAAGTAATGTAGGTCAATAATGTATCCAGGCTTGCACAGCAACAAAAAAGTCTTCTAAAATCGCACATAGTAAAAGAACATAGACCTTTATTAAGGCTGTAGGAATTAAAATGTTTCATTAGGTTTTTTAGTTGATCTAAAGTTTCTCATCCAATGTATACACTCGTGTATTTTACTATTACCTGTGTTTAAAATGTGTTTAAATATGTTTAATATGTCTTTTTTTTCAAACTAGTCGGTGGTCCGTGGAAAACTCCACGGGTGTATTAGGCAACATTGGTTAAAAGTCTTAAAAAAGTGAGCAACAGCGAGTCTCGACCGAAAATTAATGTTGCTTATAAAAAAACATGTATGTCATTATTTTCGTGGATATAGATATTATATTTTGGTTGTTAACACCTTCTATCTAGATATACATCCGCCTTGCATCTGAATGTGACACTGAAACCATTGAAGGAGAAAAAGATCATCTCTATTACATTACAAAGGCTAAAGAGAAGTTATTAACTTGCAACAGTAACTCAGATCATTCACCAGAATTCAAACAGACACTTCTTGATCTGCTACATAAACTTCAGAGCAGCAACGCTTCTATTGTCACTGCTCAAATGAATAAAACATTTCTACCGGATCAACTAACTATAAAAGAGTTAGAATACCAAAATTTGCGTCAACAATTTGCTATGTTAAGGACACAAGCTTTGCAATTTCAACAAACAGCTATGCAATTTCAACAACAAGTTATGCATCCACAGCAGCTCGTCCAAGCCAATGTGCTTTCTTCTGAACACCTACCACACGCACACAAAGTTATGTCTAACACATCATCAGGTCCTTATACAATGACACCTGTTCAACGAACAAAAGCGATGGAGACACCTGTTCAACAAACAAACGCGATGGAGACACCTGTTCAACGAACAAACACGATGGAGGCACCTGTTCAACGTACAACCACGATGGAGACACCTGTTCAACGAACAAACGCGATGGAGACACCTGTTCAACGAACAAACTCGATGGAGACACCTGTGCAACAAACAAATGGGATGGAGACACCTGTTCAACGAACAAACATGATGGAGACACCTGTGCAACAAACAAATGGGATGGAGACACCTACAGATCTCTGGTGGGAATCCTTCTCCCCACAGGCATCATTTGAAAAAGGTTATTTCGCTGGTCTTTCAGAGCATGTAGAGCAGGTTAGGGAAGAGAGTGGAGAAAGTGAAGCACCAACACTTCGTGATCAAACAGAGGCAACACCTACAGGAAAAACTTCTGACACAACTGATACTAAAGCGAAAAGTGATTTAGAAACAGGAGAGGAAGATGAAAGCACTAGGTTTGTTCACCGTTCTAAACTTTATCGCTTTGACAAAAGTGCTGCTTCTTGGAAAGAGCGTGGTGTTGGCGATGTGAAAATACTGGTCAACGAAAAGACGAACAAAGCTCGTATTATTATGCGGCGAGACGTTGTATTTCGTGTGTGTTGCAATCATTTTATTACTTCAGATATGATATTAGAAGCAAAAGGAGGCGCTTGTTGGACCTGGTTTACTTCTGCTGATGCTGTAGATGGAGAAGTAAAGCCAGAGCAGTTTGCAATTAGATTTAAGACTGAAGAAATCGCTGACCAATTTAAATTATCATTTATTGTATGTCAAAATCTGACTAATCCGTTAAACACCACGAGAAAGACAGATAAATTGAAATCAGCTTTTAAAGATGATACTGCCAGTGCTTCATCCAATGATCAGAGGTCGTCCTCAGCAACATCCAATCCATATGTAGAACAAAGTAAAAACAGTGATTTGAAAGTGGTTTATGCCCCACCTACAACTTCTACGCAAATCTTTTAGGTTTAAGACTTCAGAATATGCTATCACAGATCTTGAATTTTTTTATTTTTTTGAAAGTTGTTCTGATTGAACCCCAAAATATGTTTGAAGATTTTCAGTATGTGTTGACGATTGCACGAGAACCGCTCCTTAGAAATTAAAAACAATCGTTAATAGAAAATATAGACGTTGATGTAAAAAATGTTTCCTGATATAGAAATATAGAAATAATTATCGTTTCTGTAACTTTACTCACACTGCTTTAAAAAAGCGAAAAAAAGCTTTATTGGAAGACACGTGATCCCGGGATTGCTGTATTAGCAAAAGAGCAGTCTGTTCGGGACGCATTAGTCTATCGGTCTACATTTTGTTTAGAATCCAACAACCAAAAATTGTAAGCACGTGTTAACAAAACAAGGCATCCAGCACCGTTATGCCCACCCATAGGTAAATCTCTACTCCCCTGGGTGTGTCGGTGGTGATATGTCTTAATTTCTTGGAAACAAGGTATATAGCTAGTTACCTAGCTAGCTACAATCACCCACAGAAAATATGACTCTCCCCTTCCCTCACTGTGCAGTATGTGTAGCAACTGGCTAGCTCAAAAATTTGTCTCAAAGAATTCTAATTTGTTTAGCACAAGAGAATTCTTTGAGAACTTAATAGGTATAGTTTTATGCTAGTTAAATTGGTAGTTTTATGCTAGCTAGCTTTAGGTGTAAGTAAGGCTAAAGAAGGGGTTCATAACATGTAAAAAATAGTGATATACTAGGTACAGACTCCCACTTCTTTCTTGAAAAATCTCATTTCGTTTCTACAACCATCCACATAATCTTTGAGACAAACTAGAAATTCTATCAAAAAAACAGAAATGGCCGTTGACGCAAATGTCCATTTTTCCAACTGAGACGGTTTAAACATGTAAAAAGCTATAATTAGCCTATAGCAGCACTGTAAGGCTTCGTTCTAGTGAACTTTTCGGTTTCACTAGTTGAATTCAGAATTTCCTAAGACCCTAAGTCTTACGTCGAAGCTAAAGTTCCGTTAGGGCTGAAGTTCCGTGAGCCTGGAGGCAGTACGTCGAGTTTGAGAAGACTTGTGGTGCGAGTTTGTGAATTTGTTTTTGTCAAAAATCGAAAAGTCTCAATATATTATGTGGCTGATTGTAGCTAGCTATGCTTAGCACCATCTTTAAAAAACAACAAAAACTCCATCTCGGTGTTAAAAAAATACGTTGTCTCGCTCAATCTGAAATTTACGGAAAAAATTACCAGATAAAGTTACTGGGAAACACAGTCAAATTTGTCTGAATTTTACCGTGGGAGGACAGTGCTCGATATTTTTTAAGTATAGGGGCGAGACGCGGAAATCCTATACAGCCTTATATTTGGCTTATTTAATGAGAAAATGGGCTCCGCTACGCTCCGTTCGCTGGCGCTCACTTCCCTTTGCTCCGCAATCAATATAGAAAGTGTTGCGGAGAGGTTGCCAAGGCAAAGGCATTAAGGATACGGTAACCCCCTGAGGCACATACTCAGTATATTTAAAATATCTCCTCTGCTCGCTATATTAACCCTAACAGATATATATATTCTGAAAGCCAAATAAATTATCTCTAGAGTGATGATAAAATATTTCCATAAAAAAAATCCAAAAAGGAGAAAAAAATTTATATACAAAAATTCACCCTTCCAGTTTATTTTGTCGAACACTCCCCTCAGTAAAATCTTTGTTCTTTGAAAAACATATGGTTGCGAAGCTCTTATTCAGCTCTAAAAAACTTTCCTTTTTTTACTCAAAACAACACGTGGTTCCGAAAATATAGCATATTTTGTTTTACAATAGCTGTTTTATAACTGATTTATCTATTTTTAAGCATGATAGATCGATAACTCGATATTTCCTCACTTTCTGCGTTAGAAAAAGCAAAGTTCTGTAGCCAAAGATATAATTATCGCAATAAACTTGTTTTCGTACAATTTCGACAAGATGGAGGGGAGTGTTCGACAAAAATATATACCGTTACGACTGAAAATTTTATTTCAAGAAAAAGCAAATTAAAGATCTTTGCTTTTACCTGCAAAAATCATGAGGAAGAAATGTTACACCCACTTAAACGTTATGAATAATTAAAAGCTCATGAATATTTTATTTAATATTAAAGTATTTTCGCAGAACTTTGGGTCTTGTTATTGTTAAACAGACAACAGGATAACATAACATAACAGGATAAAAACGAAAAAAAATAAATAAATAAATTAAAAAGGCATAGATAATAACTAATAATAAATTTGTATAGATTATTAAAGTGTGAACGTTTCCTATGTTATGTGTAGAGATGCAATTTTTTATTCGTTCTGCAAAACTCTCTTTAATTATCATACAGATTAAATATACTTAAGGAATTTTAAACTTTGAGCATACTATTGAAAACACTAAAAGATAAAATAGATTTTTCCTCATTTTATCCCTCTTAACAATAAATATTTTTTATTCTTTTTTTAAAAAATATCAGGAAAATATGCCAAAGAATCAAAATTAAAAAAAAAATTTTTTTAAAAAAAAATGACCCTAAAGGGGGTTACCGTATCCTTAAGCATGACAAGGAAAGGTTATATACATGTTTGTTTTTATAAGAAACCAGTTTATAAGAAACCTTAGGCTCAGAAAGACCAAATTTTTAGAAATCTCCAACATTAAGAAACTTTTATACATATAGCTAGCGTATCTGGTCCATATTCCGTTATATTTCAGTTTTATTCTTGCTGCCACCACGAACAGCCTCCCCTGGTCATATTTCTTGCTGTTTCGAGAAGTACGGTAACCGAGACAAACAATCATGGCTCCCGAAATGATATTCGACGGCGAGTTGGCGAGAAATATTTGTTTCACTCGACGACATAATATTCCAAATTCCGTGATACTGTTCCAAATTCCGTGACAGAGAAATTTCAAGTTTAATCGAATTAAATGGGTAAAAATCTTCGTTAAACCATTGTTTTACAAGATTCTGATCATTAAAACTAACTTAAAATGGCTGGGCACGACGAAAACGATGTCACGTAATTTGGACCAACTTGTGTATCCAGTCGGTAAAGTTGTTACAGGAAGGAAGTAATGGGTTGTAGGGATGAAAAGGGCTTCTACAGTAAATATAAATAGGTCATACTAGTATTTTTATCAGAACAAGGTTTATTTACAACTAGTACAATAATACTCTTCCCACTTTCATCGACATTTTCACAGCATTGTTCGTGGAACCAACGATTGCAACTGTCGCACTGAATCCAATTTACGGTTTTTTATTTTTATTTTGGTGGGTATTTCGATTAGACACTCGGAACACACGTTATTGGGGTCATCATCATCAGTGCTAAGGTCATCTCCGCTGCTTTCTTCACTATCCATTTGCAACAATTTAATTGATTTTCTAAGGCTTTTTCCAGCAGCGGCCGAAGACTTGCGCTTCAAACAATGCGACGATCTCAGTGAGACTCGCAATTCTCCTTCTTTACTTGATTCTCCTTGTTCTTCACTTTCTTCTATTTCCTCTTCTTCACTTTCTTCATCTTTTTCCACAACCGCGCGATCATTTCCTTCTTGCTCTTATTTAGCTCCTTCTCCAGCTTCTTCTCTTCTCGTATATGTTCCGGTTTGTTCAGCAATACATTTTCTTCCAAAGTTTTTTTTAACATTTCAAAATATCGCGCCATAGCAGTTTCATTACACATACGGGATCTTCCACGATCCAAGTTGTCTGGCTTCTGTAATGTAATTCCCTTTGCGTGACGCTTCTTAAACCCACGCCACCATTTCCATGTAGGACCTGTATCCTTGTTGAACCTGCTCGGCCTCCCACTTTTGTTGACAATGGCCCAAGCATATGCTTTTATTTGCACAACCGACAAAGGGTGGCTACTTTTTGCCATGAAAACAGTAAAATCAACCAGAGTTTGTTCTTCCTCAGCTGTTAACTCGCTTGGTCGCCCAGCTCTCTCTCTTTCGTATCTTTTACTGAAACGATCCTTCAAAGTCTGTCTAGGGATTTTAAATATCCGCGATGCTTCTGTTAAATTAGCTAGTGTAGAGCTAGAATATAACCAGGAATTTCCAAAAGCCACGGTCAAACTCTCATAAAAATTATCATACAGAATTTCACTTGTGACGTCACAGCTTTTTCGTCACGCCTCATTGCACAAAAATCTATTGATATGCATGAAAAATCCCTACCATGCGGTGTTGAGTCATGCATATCAAGGTTAAGTCCCTAACATACAAAAATGAGTAGAAAGGGGGGGAATTCTGCTAATAATCAACGCATGCGCAATAAAGAGGTGCAACTGTTTTATAAAAATACTAATACTAATACTAATAAATGTGCATTAACTGTCGGCAATCAAAATTCAATATATTTGAAAGTGCAGTATTCATGACCTTTATGGCCGGCATTGGTATCTCCCTACCACTTTTGGTCCTAGCATTAGTACAAGAATCAGAGAAGGATAAGTATAATAGCCGGAGGATTCAGGATCTATGGGATCACCTTAATGACCTAGATAATATAAATGGAGGAACAATGTAGGGACTGTGAACGTATGCTTAATGAATATGACAGATGTACCTGTGGACGGAGACTTATGATAAAAGCTAAAATGCTGTGCTGGTACTGCTACCAGGAATATATCACATATAACGGGGGTGGATGTGTATGTACGATGACATGTAATTCTCTAAAGTCGTTCGAATTACAATAAAACAAGATGCTACAATTTGAGAAAGAGCTTGTCAGCCCCAAAATTTTCTACTCATTTGCCGCCAATTTTAAGGACATCAATGATATCAATGTGGACTGCCTGACAGTGTCGGATCCAGTACCAGCCAACGGGGGCAAGGATCAGCGGTACATCATAGGGTACCATACAATAGACCTCGTGGTAGCACTCAGGGTAAAAACACCTAAAATCTGGTCCCCGAATGGAGTGACCCGGTACAATGCCAATGCCGTACCGGCGATGAGTCTTGATTTTGAAGAGTACCCCGACTGGGTTGCGAAATATCGTCAAATATGGAGCAAAATCGAAGAGTTGATTTCTGAGCAATTGACGACGGAGCCGGTTAAAAAGGACCGTTACGTGAATGCCAAGCTCAAATATTACAAGGACGTGATAACGACCAAAATCCACGGTATGCCGGTATGCCGGTAACAAAATTTTAAGCTTCTCGAGCAAAGACGTGTCATCTCCCGCAATTTTCAATAACGTCTCCTTGATATGTCTCAGCTGGGGGTATATGTCGGTGGATAGCGTGCCATGTGCTTCCCTTAGGGCCTTTTTTTTATCATTCAGATCCCTAATCTCTTTCTTCACCTTTTCTATATCCCTCTCAAGGTTAGCTTGTTGTCCTTCATCTGCCCCGGCCTTCTTCTCCTCAAGTTCTTTCATATTACCCTCTGCCCTGATAATCTCGCTATCAAGCGAAATCATCTTGCTTGTCAAGCTTTTCAAGTTACCTCTTAATGTCTGAAGTTCGAGGTCAAGCCCCCTTCTTTCACGTTCAGTGGTGCCACCTTCATCAGGCCCAGCAAACGAAGTGTCTTGTATCAGGCTCTCCGTGGCATCTACAATTTCATCGACCTCCTCCAACGATTCAATCTCAATATTTTCAGCGTTCTCAGCCTCCTTCTCTATTTTGCTATACCTTTTCAAGAGGTTCTGGGCCCTGAATTTACCACCTTTATTGGGTGTAACATAGTCGGCAAAACCCAGGACCTGCAGACGATTACTACTTAGCAACGTTTGTATCTGGCCAACGGTTTTTAAATTACCATCTTGATTTGTAATCACTATTTCCTTGAAGGTTGTTTTTTCCTTTCACTATCTCTTTAACAATCAGTTAATTCCCCTTATCCACCCTGAAGGCATCGTAATATCTCGCATCAGGCCGTAACCTCAACTTCTCCGTAAGGAGATCGTAGAGGCCGTTGACCCTATCCTCTAGCAATTTTTTCCTCTGATCCAATAGGAGATCCCCTGGAGCACCTTGTTGTTCTGTTGAAGGCCCCGGTGTTGATGGGAGCTTTGGCGTTCCGGGGAGTTTTGACGTAGTATCATCGGGCTTATTTGGATGGCCCTCATCCTCATCATCCGGAAGATCAATATCAGGTAAAAATACTGGATTAGTTGGCATCTTTTATTTAAATTTTTTCTATAATAAAACATGAGTGGATTTAGAAGTATCCTAGATCCCTACGCAGAAACGAAGCAGCTCCTTGCTATCAAAGGGAAACGGCAGCGCGTCAAGGTAAGCCATATACCTTCCACAATCAACCAGAATGAAGACCTGTACGTGGATATTTCGAACCTAGGACAGAATGATGTCATATTTCCGGGCAGCATCAAGCTACTATTTGACTTGGTGCTGACGGGGACCAACACGAAGCGTACCATCGTCTCGAACATAGGCAAAAGCCTGGTGCGAAATCTACGCATCACCTTGAATGGCAACGAGGTGCAGAATATCAGCGACTACAACAAGCTCGCGGCCTACAGAGACTTGTGGCTCCCTAAGTTTGATAGGGAGAACAATCTCATCCTAGAGGGAATCAACCCCAATGATAGTACCATCAGAGCCCTGCAGGTCAAGGCTACTGAGTACGTCGGGACTGATGAGGAAAAAGCCATCGCCGCGGCGTATGGCAACACTTTTTGCATCCAATTGGGCAAGATGTTTGAGCTTAAAAATGATCTCCCTTTTTACCAGACAGGGCTCCATGACAGATTACAGTTTGTACTACATTTCGCATCGTACAGTGACGTGATCAAAGATGCGGGCACGGCAGCCGTGGGAAGTGCGGTAGCCAAGGCAGCCGACACTGCCTATAAAATAAACAATATTTCATTGGAGTTTGACAAAGTCACCCATGAGAGTCTCGCGAGTGCCATGATGTCGCGGTATAGTAGCCTCGCGCTACCCTATGAACGGATACTTTGAAGTAATGTGGTGACCATGAAAAAATCGGATACTAGCTACAACCTCCAAATCGATACCCCTGCCAAGAGTCTCAAGGGTGTCCTGCTACTCTTTATAGACCCTGGGAAAGTGAAGGCCTATTCCGGTGTAAATGAAGTCTTTTACAATCCCAAGATTGAGAAGATCTCGATCACCTTGGAGGCTGAGCCTAACGAACTCTATAGTCATGCCATGCTTCCAAAGGATCACCTGGAGCAGATTACCAACCTCTTTGGTAGTCACGACTCGAATGTGACAATTGGCCAATTTTTCAATGAACGGTATGCGTTGTTTATCAATTTCAGAGCATCTCCCGACCATACCCTACATGGTAGCGGGAGACCCTACAGAGGCTTAGTGACGGCATTACTCTCCATATGACCAAAAAAGCCGACGGAACCGGGGATTTCAGATGCTATGTGTACTTGCTTCAAGATGCTCAGTTAAACATTCTGGGTGGTAGGTTTCATTCTTTGGTGTATTAGTGACCATAATTTATATTTGTCCCCATGAGGCAAATATAAATCAATATGGAAGAAAACAAGATATGCCCAAAATGTAAAAAAGTGTTGGCCCTGGATGCATTCAGGGTGTTGAAAAATGGCCAAGCTACAAAGGCATGCATATGCTGCCTGGATAAAAAGAACCAGCGGCGTGCCAAAAACAAATGCCCCCATGGTAGGCGGATGAAGCAGTGTAAGGACTGTGGGGGAAATCAAATATGCCCCCATGAAAGGGTGAGAGCCTACTGTAAGGAATGTAAGGGCAGTCAGATTTGTCCCCATGAGAGACAGAGGGCTTTCTGCAAGGAATGCAAGGGCAGTCAGTTTTGTAAACATGAAAGGGTAAGATCCCAGTGCAAGGAGTGCAATGGGAGTCAAATCTGCCAGCATGAAAAAAGGAAAGTCCAATGCAAGGAGTGCAAGGGCAGTCAGATATGCCCTCATGAGAAATTGAGGTATCGCTGCAAGGAATGCAAGAAGGGCAAACATTTGGAAGAAAGGAGATGCCCAAATTGTAAAAAGAGTCTTTTGCTAGATGCATTCAAGGTGGTGAAAAATGGTCAAACTAAAAAGACATGCATCAAATGCCTCGATATTAAGAAGGCTTCAATTGAAAGATGCCCCCATGAAAGGGAAAGGCCTAAATACAAAGACTGCAAGGGCAGTCAGATTTGCGAACATGAAAGGATAAGATCCCGGTGTAAAGACTGCGGGGGTGGTGGTATCTGCAAGCATAAAAAGATAAGATCAATATGCAAGGAGTGCAAGGGCAGTCAGATATGTGAACATAAAAAACAGAGGGCTTCTTGTAAAGACTGCAAGAAGAAGGGCAAACAGTCGGAATAAATACGGTCTCATTCTGTGGAGTAGACCACAATTTGTATTTGTCCCAGGGACAAATACAAATCAATATGGAAGGAACCAAGAGCTGCTCAAAATGTAAACACTCTTTATCTTTTGGCAATTTTAGGATCAAACGTAATGGTCAACTGAAAGGACGGTGCATCAAATGCTTGGACTTAGCCAAGGTGTCACGTGAAAAAAACAAATGCCGTCATGAAAGGGTGAGGTTTCAATGTAAGGATTGTGGGGGTGATGGTATCTGTGAGGAGCATGGCAGGCTGAGATCCCACTGCAAAGAGTGCAAAAGCAGCCAGATTTGTGATCATCAAAGGGTGAAATTCACCTGCAAAGAGTGCAAAGGCAGCCAGATTTGCGACCATCAAAAACGAAGGTGGGAATGCCCCATTTGCGACCCTCCTGGACATCTCGCCCATAATGTACGCGGCCGGGTCCACAAAGCCCTGAGGGGAAACAAGGAGCTTAGTTCTCAAGAGTATCTTGGATGCGATATCGCTACACTGCAGGCCCATATCGAGGCCCAGTTTGTTGAGGGTATGACCTGGGACAACCATGGGGAGTGGCATATCGATCACAAGGTACCAATTAAATATAAGGAAAATGGGGATGCCCCATCGCTTGCTGAGGTTGCCAGTAGATTACACTACACCAATACCCAACCTATGTGGGCAAGTGAGAACATGTCAAAAGGCAACCGTTTCGTCTCAGAATAAAGAGACATGGCAACAATAGCTGTTATAGTGGCCGGGGCGGCAATAAACGCATTAGCGTTCAGTGGATCAAATTATCTATTTAGCAAGCTCTCGGGACACGGCGAGGCGGAGCGCAAGAGGCATGATGAAGCCATGGAGAAGTTAAATACTGCGCAGGCCGATTGGATTAGAACCAGACAAGCCAAGCTCGATTGGTTCAGTGAGCAACGTGAAATACAGATAAAAGCAGGGAAGAGCCTTCGTGAATTGGATGACGACATGTACAAATTCTATATTGCTTCGAGCAAGAAGGCCCCACAATTGAAAGATTTTTACACGCCTTCAAAGGAGCAACAGGATGGGGAACTCACTTTTATCGTTGGCTCGTTATCTCTGCTGGGCTTTATAGCCTACAGGTATTTGTAGGAATGTTTTCTGACATATAATAAACATGTCAGAAAAAGCATCACATAATATTACCGAGGAGGAGGCTGAAAAACTAAGCCAAATATACTATACCCCAGAACATTTGTGGACCGGACGCAAAGCTATCAGACTGCTTGCTAAAGAGAGCGGTGTGTCAAAAAAGAAGGCCACCCACTGGATTTCTCGTCAACTCTTATGGCTACGACATATCAAAGGCCCTAAAAGGATCGATTATCCGCATTTTACCATTACAACACCTAATGAGATGCATCAGTTTGATTTACTGTATATGCCATATGACAAGCTATATGGAAGCACCTACAAGTACATTCTCACGGGTATTGACGTAGCTTCAAGGTACAAGGTAGCGAGACCCCTACGTACCAAAAAAGCCGGCGAGGTCGCGGATATGATCAAAGACATCTATAGGGCAGGACCTTTACGATACCCGAAGATTTTTCAGTGTGACAATGGTGCTGAATTCAAGTCAGCAGTAACGAAGCTGTTAGAAGGTAAAGGTGTTGAGATTAAACGGACCACCACCAAATACCACCATACGTTCACGGCCTTTGTCGAATCCTACAACAAGGTACTTGCCGAAAGACTCTTTAAGCCCCAAGATGCACAGGAGTTGGTCTCTGGGGAGTCTAGTACCATTTGGGTCAAGCATCTCTACACTATCGTCAAAAGTCTCAATAATACCAAGACTGTCATGATTAACTTGAAGCCCTCGAGGGCTATTAAGCTCCAAGATGTCCCACTTGCAAAAGGTCAGCAATATCCCGAGGAGAGACCCCTTCCCGAGGATGGTTTGTACTTGTATCTGCTACAACCAGGAGAGGAGCATGCTGACTCTAAAAGACGTGCAACAGATGCTTTCTGGAGTAGGAAAATGTATAGATTGGATCGTATTGTAGCGGGTAGTCGCGTGCTATATTATTTAAAGGACGGCCCTGATCGCAGCTTCGTGTCAGAGGAGCTGATGCTTATTCCTGAAGATGTTCAGGTACCTCCGGAGGAGGTTAAGGCTTGGTAATATTTTTTATGGCTTATCAAGGCCATTAAAAACACTCCTATTCTGTAATATATCGGTTGCCTTTTGAAAGCTCTTCATTCGTCATCATCATCATCATTCGGATCTCGCAGATAATCCAAAGGATGTAGGGTATAGAACGGGTATCCATAGACGATACCTTTGATGACATTGGGTTCATTTTCCAAATCAATATCGACTAGACGTCTATCTGGTATCGGAAAGTTGAGTATATTGCCTATTGTTGATATATCAGCCAAATCTGATAGCTTCAAGTCCCTATCCTTGATAACCTGGTAACAGAGTGCACCATAGTTGTTCTCTTTAGCCGCAACGATATAGAGCCCTAGGCGTTCAGCATCATCCTCAAGTTCCTCGTCAATCTCGCTTCTTACAAATGTACCCCATGCTTTTTCACCTGACGCTACCCTGTTTAAAAGCTCTTCGTCCGTTTTATATTCAAACCCCTCGTAGTATACCCCATCTCGATATTTAAAATTTTCTAAGCAGGTAGGGCAATATCCAGCCACCGACCCTGCCTTGATACAACAGTGCAGTACAGGTATCTGGATATCGTAGTTGATTGTAAATTGATTTTGTTTTATGTATGCTTCCATCTTTTGATATTTCACTGGTTTTTAACATACAACCAAAAGAGTCAAAAAAAAATATGATAATTTTAATACCCTTGTGAGTATTAAAATTAGTGCCCGTTTAAGTCATATCATTCCGCAAGCTCCAGGAGACGTTCATGGGTGTAATGCTCACCAAGCCTAAAATGTCTCACCCGCTCGGGGTTTACCTCGATACACCCACGTTTTCGAAGCCAGTTGTAATGGACGATAGCATTTGGTGTCTCTGCCAGTACCACATTATCGCCCCTGGGGTAGTCAACAAGCTTATTTCGTATTTTTTGGGCTACATATCCCTGTTGGCCACAGATGGCAAGGTATTGAAAGGGATCACCGTTGTTCTTCTGGATAATGACCATACCGTTATCCCCAAAAGGATCTTCCGGGTAAGGCACAGCCCGTTGCTGTAGCTCCTCGAGCTCATCCCCAAGAAAGACAATTTCATCATCCCTATCCTCCAGATCACCCGCCATCACCGCCATGGTCGCGTCTCTATCCTCTAGGGCCTGGCGATGCTCTTTTATTACATCTTGTAGTTTTTGGACACCTGCCCGAGCAAGCCATTTGATGACCCCCACGGCCTTTAGTTTCTTGGAACGGCGAACGATCTCCAGGGCGCCCTCAAGCGTGACAAAGACGTCATGTGGATTTTGGCCTTCATTTAGGTTGGGGGTGGCATCCCCAACCCCTACCTGTATATTTTCTCTTGTTGATATCATTTGATTATCGAGGCTACACTGTCTAACATTTTCAATACCTAAAAACCGTCCCAGGTCAGCCCTTTTGAACATGGGCTGATCCTGGTTATTTGATAGGGTCTCAATGGCTCCTGTGTTGAACATAACTTGCGACGACATCTTTCTATATACTAATGCTTACCCAGAGGTTTTCACCGTGGTCATAAATGGTAATTTTACTACTCTTTTGTGGGTAGTAAAATTAGTGCCCGCTTACGACATATCAATATCAAACATGCTCTCGCGTATCATCGTCAGGTAGGGTGAAGTGGTTTCTGTAGAATTTATCCTTGGTAAGGACATCACCCTTGAACCTACACCAGGCATGCACGGCATTGGGATCGTCACATTCCGGTTCCCTTACAGCCATATCGGGGTACATTGCTCTTAATATGTTTATTCTTGTGCCGAGCTCCTTCCTTTGGCATCGGATCATATAGCGTGGGTGCCTTCCGGATCTTCCATGCTCGTGGGGATCATTTTTATCAACCACGCATAGCACGGTATCATATTGATGACGGTATGGAACATGTCTTTCCTTAAGCCTTGCATTTTCCCGGGCCTGTACCATGAGCTGTTCATCCCTGGCATCAAGATCGTCTTCCAGGATGGCGATGGCCGCGTCCTTTTCCTCGATTGCTGCAGCAAGCCTTCGCAATTCCCTGGGTAGCACCTCCTCTACAACCCACTCCAAAAATGATTCTGCTTCGGACCGACCACATCTCAATAGAAAACAATAGAGGCCGGGTTCAGTCAGCAAAACCGTGTCTGAATGGAGGTGGACACCGGTGTCCACCTCCTGAATACCAGCGTCGCCTATCCTCATTTTATACTTCTTAGGAACATATCGTTGAATGGCTTTTACCCCCGCTGCTCGTGTATATCCTGCGGCTCTACAGACATCAGAGGCCACGATACATTGACCTTTATCCTCGACATAAAATGATCTGACTTGTTTTCCTTGGAAATAATCAACCATTGTAAGAGACATCTTTCTAATATAACAATGTTCGGCGGAGGCTTTCACCGTGGTCATAAATGCTAATTGTACTACCCCCGCGGGATTAGTACAATTAGCGCCTGCCTGTCGATAGGTGAGGGGTTTATAACCCCTCACCTATAAGGGTAATGCGTGGCCTAATATAGCGATAAATTTTGTTAATGACGTGAAAAATAGAGAAATCGGGGGCATCAGGGTTATATCGTATAAAGGTGCATCCCAAGGCTTGCTCGATATGCTTTTGTCTCTTTACCTCATAACCTATATCCCTATCGGTATGTCCAAATTCATCACATTCGATAGCTAGCCTATACCTCGGGAAGTACATGTCGATCCTATATCCATCAACAATGAATTGATGTCTCATATCTTCACACTTAAACACTTTGAAAATGCAACCTAGCGTATCCTGTTCCTTGGAGAGACATATGCTGCCTTCGACGGGCATCCCAAGCTGTTTTGCTATTTCTACAGCTTCGGACCGACCACATCTCAACAGAAAACAATAGAGGCCGGGTTCAGTCAGCAAAACCGTGTCTGAATGGAGGTGGACACCGGTGTCCACCTCCTGAATACCAGCGTCGCCTATCCTCATTTTATACTTCCTAGGAACATATCGCTGAATGGCTTGTACTCCCGCTCCTCGCTTATATCCTACAGCTCTCCAAACATCGGATGCTACAATACATTGACCTTTATCCTGAACATAAAATGATCGGACTTGTTTTCCTTGTAAATAATCATCTGCTGTAAGAGACATCTTTCCCCTATGGGATAGAATCAGATTTTTTGTATGGTCACCCGAGAATCTTCCAACTCCTGGGGTGTTCAAGACGCACGTACAAGCAAGCATGTTTGGATTTCCTCAGTTCAATTTTAATCTCATCCCAATCGGAGATGAGATTCGTTTCCTCGTCCAGCAGCCTCATGTCACTCTTCTCATGAGGGTACCAGGCAAACAGGGCTTTTTTCTGTCGTCTCAGATTCTTGGGGAGAGCTGTATAACTCTGCGTCAATAGCCAAAGACTATGCTTGCGGTGCCTACCACTGATGGCCAGCTCAAGTAGGGATTGTCGCCGCTTATCGAGGTTTTCGTCGGTTATCATGTCGTCAACTATGAAAAGACTATCCTCGCCTGCTAATAACGACGACAATTTCGCTATCCATTCAAACAGCTGATCCTTGGGGTCTATCAGGAACACGTAATCATCCTTCCAGAGCGAGGCCCTTTCCAAATAGGTAGTATTCCATCGTATAGTATGACAAAGTATGACTATGTTGTGATAGTGCTTTTTATATTCGTTTTCAAGTAGGTCTAGAACACGTTGCATTTTTCCGCAACTTGTCGGGCCTGTAAAAATACAGGTATGTGGGTCCCTTACGACATCCATTTACTAATAATATAACCACTTTTGATTATGGATTTTTGAAAATACACCAGCACAGCCCAAACATATCAACACACCGCTGTGATTGTTCACCAAAGACCCCCGGCAGGCAGGGCATAGCTTGGTATTTCGAGCCTGATATTCCATGGGTAGTGGAGTATATCTTAATTTTCCCTGTAAGCATCGTAGTACCTTGCGATATTGTTTAATGAGTAGCTCTTTTTCAGCCTTCTCATCAGGTGGTGCCTCAATGAGTTCGATGTACTGGGGTATGATGTTGTATGTCAACAGGGTGTAGAGAAGTAGGTAATTTTCATCCTGCTGAATTTCCCTAATTTCGACATCAGTGGCAAGAATGTCTACCTTTTGTTCGATAACAGGGTCCTTGCATTTGGTACGCCGCCTCTCCCTCGCCTTAGCCAGGCAACCTATACAACTCTTAGTTCGAGTATGTCCCCTAATCTTGAACATCTCAGGGGGAAACAATTTTTTACATTTATAGCAACATTTTGAATCAATTTACTATTCCGGGGCTCGCCTCCTCCATTTCTATTTGCCTCTTAGACAAATAGAAATTTTACTGGGTGGTCTATTTAGGCTTGGGAACTATGGATGCGGGTAACCACCCTTTTTTCACGGCCATCTCTCGACTTGCCCTACCTGCAGAAAAGTACGCCGTCATCTTAAGGACGTCATTCATGTCCATTTTTGCAGATGGGCGTGAAATACCCAGGATTTTCTTACCCCCAAGGGCATATGCAAAGGTGAAGGATAGATCCACGACGGTTTCATACAACATGTCTAAAATCTCCTTTTCTTTGGGTGATACGTTGCTTGCTGACATTTATTTAGTGTAATTTTTTGAAAAAAATTCTATAACATTTTGAACATAGAGATATGAGGCTGAGTTTTGCCCTTTTGTTGAGGCTCTGGATTAGTCGCTGGCTTATTAGATTCTCCACCATTTTTAGGGGCAAATCTGTACCAAACCCCAACTCCTATCGCAAGCACGGCAAGCGTACCTACACCATACATGTACGGCATTGGGATCATCGACTGTACGGAACTAGTCCCAGAAGAGGCTTTGACTGCAGGCTCTACAGTACCCTCTTGTTGTTTCATTTCCTCCTTTCTTTTCTTCATCAGTGCTGCCAACTTGTGACTCTGGGCCACACGCCCCGGATGCTTTACTGGTTTTGTAATTATTCGCTCTTCTTGTTTCTGATCTTCTTCACTCATTTATCTTATGGCACCGCCGTCCGAGGCTCTTCCTTAGTCTCCTCCTCCTCCTCCTCCTATTCTTTTTTTTCTTACCCATATGCCTCGCAGTATGTCCCGCTACCAAGATGGGTGCCAGACACCTCCCAATGGTACAATACACAAGAATCCCCAAGTCTGTCATGGAGTCCCGGATTATGGGGTCTTCCTCAATATCTTTTCGGAGCTCCTCAACACTGTCGATATCCACAATATTTCCAATCATGCTGGCATATAGGCTGATAACATGGGTAGACAGTGCCCTGGCAGTCTTTTCACCTTTTTCGTGGAGTTCCCGCTGAAGGTACTCAGTATGTACCTTATCTATAGCCTCTTCCGGGGCCTTTTCAACAAACCCCTCGGTACATTTTTTGGGTAATAGATGCCCCTTGCCCTTACGTAGGGCCTCCTTCAAAGCCTGACGTTTATCGATGGGTTTCTCTACATGTTCATATTCTGTAGAGGCTGTGTCGAATACTTGTGCGATATCAGACATCCTGTTTATTAGTAGTCGATATCGAAAAAGTATGTAAGCTATCATGGCATAGGGTAGAATTATAGTGATTAGTAAACACACCTCCATTTTATTCCCTTTAACCACAAGCGGAGAGGTATGTACCCCATCGCTATGTACAACTCTTTTGTCATATAAAGCAGAGAGGCCGAGCTTGTTCTGTTCGTACGTGATCATACCCTGCTCATGTACCCGAAAACCTACGTTTTTGGCCATGTCTAAACCACCCTTTAGCGCAATCAGGTATCTACCCCAGGTCAAAGCATTTTGTCTCTTTGACATGCCTTTGCACGAAAATTTAGTACCCTTTTTGCCCTCCACAAAGTAGCACTTGGCTGTCAGGGCAATCATCCTAAAACCAATAAATTCCGCTTTGAATAACCCTCCTGTTCGACTCGAGTATTTATCGGTGACTAGGCAGTTTTTCACATCCTCATCCTACTCGTCAAGCAGTTCGGGGCGAACGACATCCCTCAGCTCTTCCCCAGAGATGACAAAATACGCACTGTCGGTGTCCATGTAGATGTACTCAAAGTCTCGACGATCCACGTACTTGTCGAGAAAATCATAGTAAAATTCGAGCATGCGCAACTTCGCGAGCTGATATACTGCAATACCACACTGGTAGGCCCTATCAATAGTACACTTGTGTTTGCCCCTTCTTACCTCGTACGCATCCCCAATCTCTTCAAGATCCTCCAGGTACGGGCTTCGCAGGGCTGCATCAACCTCCTTTTCATCCCTCGTAAACGTAGTATTTGCGTGTCTCGCTAGGTCCTCAATCATCTTGCCATAGAACGAGTTGCCCTTTAGCTTGGCGGTATCTCCCGCAATACGTTTATCGGGGTCCTTATCGGCTTGTCGTTGTGCATCGGCAATCTCTTCAGGGAACCATTCAAAGGGCCTACCTCTAGCATACTTGAGAAATTGGTAAAAGGCAGTCACCTTCAAACCATGATCGAGGTACCATTTAAGCACGAGGGTATACAGTAGGATCTTTTTAGTCTTTAGCAACCCCAAAAGCTTACGCGTGCCTGGAACACGCTTGCGGCCCGTACTTTTCAGGTACTCGTGCATATGCTCGGGGATTTGATCATCAGGTATCTCCTTGACGACAAACAGGGGAGTCATTTCGCTGAATTTGTCACGCAGATACTCGGGTACCTCGATATCAACCTGGGCAAACCCAAACTACGATCCATCCATCACACCCCGCGCCAGTAGCTCTAAGTTATGTGCCGATGTCGGTGTGACCACCTTGATCAGCTGTTCCTTCCCACAAGGAAAGTCCTGCATAAGGGTACTAGGGTAGAGCATATTTGCATCATACCCTAGAATGGTCCTACACCTGTGGGGTTCGCCGTACACGTGAGATCTGATACCCGTCAAGTCTCGTTCGTGGTATCGACAGAATACGATCGCGGGACCGCCCACCATCCCCGTCCGCAAAAGGTCGTAGGCTTCATTCCTCGTACAGTTTTCACATGCTTTCCGTACCTCCCTGCAGGCCTTACAAGTCTTGCTATAACAAGAGTCCTTACACCTATGCCTGCATGGGTCTCCCGGGGCGTATAGCTCTAACTTTGGGTTCAACCGTAGGGACTTGTTCAACACGTACCGCATTGATACACCCGGAATACTTACCGCGTCCTTCAAAATGTCTATCTCGTCGGAGTAATACTGCAGCCTCGTTTTATCCACGGCTTCAATGAACGGTTCCACGTCGGCTATATTGTACTCACGCAGCCAATCCATCATGGTGACGCAGCCTCGTTTGTAAAATTCGGCGCAGAATGTCTCGTACTCTTCGCGGGATAGTGTGTTTTGCCCACTTAGCCGGCTATAAAAGTCCTCGTGGGCCACAGGTCCAGCATGGTTCAGCTTGTCGTGGCTTGTTAGCCACTCATATGGAAACATGAGCTTCTCGAGCTTACATTCCAACGATTTGCACCAACCGGCATAGGTCAGCCCTGGGCAAGGAAATTTTTGATGTCGAGAAATTTAAATCTTGAGGTGGTGAGGAACATGTAGTCGTTATCTTTTTTAGCCACCTTGATCTTATCGTCTTGCGCGATCTCTTCGACAAAATACCGCTTGATCAGGTTGATGTCGTACTTGCCAGAATTAAACTCTATTACAGATACTTGGTTTACCCACTCGTTCCACAGCTCCTGGTTCTTTTTGGAGAGCATGTCAAAGTCGTCGGGCTTCGGGTACATTCTCTCGACCTCCTTCACGATCAGAGTATGCCTCTTGTCCAGCTCCCCCACAAACTGTTTGACCAAGAGCTTGGGATTCTCGTGCTCGATGAACGTCGGGTCCCCATTCAAGCTGTCGGCAATACCAACACTTATCGGAACATGTCTCGAAAGGTATGTTAGATCAGAGGTTTGCTGGTAATTTAAAGGTGATAGGAGGGCTTCGAAATCAAATACAATATAGTGGGGGTAGGGTTTGAATTCCTTCTGAAAGTACCTCTAGATTTTGGGTGGTTTCTCACATTCCCAGGCTGTGACGAGGCTGTACCCCTGTTCCTCTATCATCATTTCTTTAGACTGGGTTGCAGCGTAATGGATCTTGTCCGCCTTGGTTCTCCCAGATAGACAGGGGCAGCCGTGCCACTTACAACCCTTGTACTCGTAAACAGTTTTTGTGATAGGTTCATAGCCATCAACTTTCCACTCCTTTTTACCATCACGAATAACACGTTCACCACCATGGCCACATAGGGCATGGTGAATATGTCTTCCGGTTTGTTTTGACATGTATTCAATCCATTTTGATGCATCATAGCTATACCCCTCATCGTAAAAGACCTTCTCCGCCCTGCTTGGTATACGTTTGACCTTCCCCCCTCTCTATTATAATTCCGTCTGTCTGTTCAAAAGGGTTACCGATATTCCTTTGATCTTTCCGCGAGTTTTTAGAAACCAGGGGGTTGTTTAATCGGAAATCTTATATTGATTAAAATAAATTCTAAAAATTAATTTATTTCTTTAATTAATTGAATTACTTTAATTTATTACCATAAGTAAGAAAAATAAATTTAGTGATAAAGATGAATGCATTATTTTAATACGCCATTTTTAATAATAATTACCCCCGTGACCTCAATCGCCGTTTTTGCTCAGGAGCTACAGAAAACAAATGGGACAGTTTACTGATAGTTTTACTGACTTTGTTTTGACCGCTCGCACATAATACACCAATCAAAACGCTTGATTGTTTGAAAAACCAATCCAAGACTTCGCGGCCTGGGCATGCCAACGAAGAAACATGAGGACCGAAACATGATGGCCATTTTAGTTTTTAAAGTAATGGTGGTTAGTGCTGTTTGTAAGTCTGTTTCACCTTTTTGTCTTCTATAAGCTTTTTATTTTCGTAATATTGGTTTTTTGTATGTTCTAAAATGTTAAGATAAATATATTGTCACGTTTTTTAGCCATGTACAAATCTTGAACGCACCATTTTTAAGTTTTTTGGCTTGGAACGAAGATTTTGAAGGCTAGCTAGCTAGAGCTTTACTTATTACTAATCTGTATGGTATAAGAGCTTTTTATCCTACCCAACATTTATTTTTATGTTGATGCTGTAGCCATTTAGCTAGCTCCTATATTTGGCTAAAGAGTGAGAGCATAAAGATAAAAATGCAGTTTGGCTACAACAATATTCTTAAGCGATAATTCTTATGCTAAATGCAGTTAGCTAGGTAGCTAGCATCTTTTATTATTTTCCTGAAACTTTTTCTGCAAATTAAATGGCTGAGCAATTGTTTTAGCTGGACGGGTAACGACAGGCTGTTCCCTGTGCTTTCATTTAAACCGAAGTTGCAATGAAGTTTCTTTGAAAAAGGGTACTTCTATACGCCTGTTCAACTCTGTTTAACTGTACTAAGCGGTTAGCCCAGTTTTAACCACATACTGTTTTTTGTAAAACCTGTATATACTAATTTTTAAACTTTCTCGAGTATATCACGCCTGTACGGATGGGCAACACTGTTTACCTGAACTAACTGCTCAGCCCTGTGTTAGCAATGGACTTTTTCTTGTGTTTTAATTTAAACAGAGTCTGCGAGAATGTTTTTTCAAAAGGGTATTATCCCTATACGTCTGTGCAGCACCGTTTAACTCTACTAAGCGCTCAGCTCGGTGTCATGATTAATTTTTTAACTTTTACAAAAACTTATTCCGCAAAATAAAATAATATTGTTTGATTGTTTTTGCTATAACGGAGTAACAACGCTTTGTAAACTCTGTTTTTATTTCAGCTATTGTTGCGTTAAAGTTATTTTTTGAAAATTATGTTACAGTCGCAACACCATAATGGTGTATGCGCTTTACTTGATGTACGACACGCTGTATACCTGTACTAAAGCGTTCCACCTGATTGTGTGACACAGTTTACGTCTCTTATTAAGCGCTCCTCAGAGTATTCAACGCCGGATCACACCTTGACGTTTGGCTTACCCTGGCGTTTCGACGCTGGGTTTCCCGGCTAGTTTGCAGATAATCGTCGTCTTGACACCCTCGCATTCGTTCCATTTATGCCGCGTAAGAGAAGAGGCGTAATTAAACTTCTGTTTACACACCTCGCATTCCCAGTGTTGGGTCAGCACATCTAATTCTTTGATGTAAAAACAGTGCCCGTCCAGCATACCAAGATTGATGCCATCTAAACCCTTTTTGTGTTGCTTTTGACCATAGACGAGTCGCCATGGTGCTTTCTTAGAGTTTGTCTTGGGCTCAAAGACTTTGATGTTGATCCTGAATTGTTTGGCAACGCCCTCCAGATCCACCAGCCTCGTAGGCCTGACGTCCTTACGCTTAAGCTTGGGGTCCCCGTAGTACTCTCGGGCTAGGGCGAGGGCTGGCCTTGTTACAAACTCTGTTCCTCGCTTTACGTTAACCCTAGCCCTTACAGCTAGGCATCTCCAAAAGCATAGATTGTCCGTTCTGGCATCCTCACCATCCATGGCGTAGATGCACCTTTTCTTTCGCAACCAATCCGGGAGAGGGCCGCATCCCAAAAGAGGTTCACGCGTACTTATCACCTTGATCTGTACGTGACCAAAAATAATTTTTCCCTCATATGCCCTCGGGGTCTCGGTGGTTCTAGTGGGTGGTAAATAAGCCCTGGTCCAGAACTCGTGATCCTCCAGATCGAGGCGCTTCATCTCGCATTCTTCTACGAACGATTCGATTTCGGCGATGCTTGATAGTGACCCGGAGCTCTTAGTTTTGTGATAATCAGACACATCGGCCCCACCCTTGTAAATATTACAACTGAAGCTGTACACAACCTTACGCGCATTTCTATGTGGGTTTCAATTTTTCGCATGATCGCGTCCCCAGAGGTTGGTTTAGATGCTTGTTGAAACGCCATGCCTTGATCCTATTTCCATCCTCCAGCATCTGGATATCATCCCCCTGGATATCCTCCGTGTAGTCCTCCCTTGCCTCCTGTTCAATCTCATCGTGAAGCGTTGTACCTCCCGAAATTTGTTCCTTTGCCCTGTGGTAATAGAATGCAACGGTATTCCGCACACTCTGTAGTCGATCGGCAAGAGCGTCACCACTGGTGCCGACACGGTGCTATATAGTTTGCTGATGGCATTCTTAAACCAACTCATCCCTTTCTTATATACAGATTTTAACAAAGTCCGAAGATTACATTTTTATTGCGCATGCGTTGATTATTAGCAGAATTCCCCCCCTTTTTACTCATTTTTGTGTGTTAGGGACTTAACCTTGATATGCATGACTCAACACCGCATGGTAGGGATTTTTCATGCATATCAATAGATTTTTGTGCAATGAGGCGTGACGAAAAAGTTGTGACGTCACAAGTGAAATTCTGTATGATAATTTTTATGAGAGTTTGACCGTGGCTTTTGGAAATTCCTGGTTATATTCGAGCTCTACACTAGCTAAATTCATTCCGTCTTCAACGGCTTCTAACGTCCTCTTGACACCATTTATTGTTTACCCTTTTAGGGCCCATAGTTTAGATTCTAAATATGTCCGAACAAACACATTTTATATGACATATATGGACATTTAATCGATCTTAATTCATAAAAAAGTAAAATTTATGAAACATATCTGCGGTGGAGCGTGGTTTTACAATAGCATCTAAGATGGAGAGCACTCGTATATCAATACAGACATGTACCAGGACTAGACAGATGTAATATAGCTTCTTACTAGTTGTTTGTTAGGATGTTGCTACAGCCAAATGATTGAATGTATCTGTCAAATGGTGAAAATTTGGTGAAAATTCAAATAATGATCTATGAGGAAGAGAGCGAAATACTTCAAAAATAATTTCAGAAAAGGAAACCTGGGTTCATGTATTATAAGTTACAAATAACATAGGAAAGGGTTTGGTAGCGCTTACCAGGATATTTCTGGATATAATTCGTCACTGTCCAAGCCAATTATCAGACGACAGAGAGACCTAATTTAGATTTCCCGCGTATTTTCTCTCGATTACCCGATTTCAATCCAGTGAAGTTATTTTTTATGAAATAAAGCACCCTAGGTTGACAATAAACAATCATAATGGCGAAATAGAAGTTAGAGATGGTTACAGGAGCTTTGAAACATTAATCACGGGATTTGGAACATCATGGAATATGGACCAGATTAATGTACAACAGAAAAAATACGTATAAACATAGCTAGCAAATGTTGTTCATATATATCAAAACCATAGTCCAAACGCTTGAGGCTCAAATTATCAAATTTTAAGAAACTCCATCCAGGCTCAACCAAATGCTTAGGTTTCTTTAAAAAAAATATGTAGCTAACTAGCTATGGCAAGAAATATCTCACTGAAGGTCTGCTAGCTACCTAGTATGTGGAACTAGCACTAGCTAGCTAGCTAATACATAGGCTAGAAAATATCAATATAAGTCTGTTAGCTAGCGTTAGGCCATCATCAAATATGTTATATGTTCGCGTCCTAAAGTTCCTGTAAAAATGAGTCGGTCGGGCGGTCGGATTTTTCCCAGGATTTTCCGATCGGATAATATAAAGTCGTTCACAGGACCAAAAAACAGTATAGCCGCGCTCACAAATATTTTTCCGGATTTTTTCCGACTTGCCGACTCGGGTTTTTATTACCACAAGCGAGTCGGTCGGTGGACGTGAACATAACATATTTTTGATGGCGGCCTTAAGAGGTGTATGTAAGTAATCTTTCGAAGGCTTTGTATTAGCTAGGTAGAGGCTAAAAAGGGATTCATTGCATGTAAAAATAATGATATACTAGCTACTACATAGATAGCTAGCTAGGTTGTTAGCTAGGTATTCATAAAAAATTCCCTTCAGCTTTCTTTATAGCTAGCTAGCTACAATCGTGGTCACAATATGTTGGGACAAGACAACGAATTTCGCCACCACAAGTAATTGCGTAGGCTCATTCTATATTAGATTCACACATCTTGAACTTGTAAATGTTCAGAGTGGACTAATCTTCAGAGTGGACTTAGGACTTCGGATGTTAGGTTATTTGGTAAATACGAAATTCATAAAATGTGCTAATTGTTGCTGACGTCAGCAAGGCCATTAATCACGAATTTCGGGGCCTTCGTGGTCCCCGACGTGAATTATTTCGGTGTACGGGCGTGCTAAAGAATGTAACTAGCAACTTTTCAACGCTCTCTGCCTGGCATACTTGTGTGCAAAAGTAACGACTTTGCAGCCTGTCGGCTGCAGAGTATTGACTATTTGACTCTTTTGTCCATATTTGGATAATGAGTAAAAAACTGCCTTAGTCTCAATATTTTTGTCCCACAATTATAGCTACGCTGGACAAAGTTTCCATATATAACGAAAAAAAGGCAAGCACTAAAGTTAATAACTTAAGATAAAGTATATCTAATGAGAATTAAATAAGGATATTACTACCTGAGATTGATGGATATAAAGGTAAACTTTTCCAGTAAAATTCTCGTGGTCTTTTCTCCATCCATCCATCTCACATCGTCGCCATATTTAAATAACAACAAAAACTCCCCCATTGCTGTTTTAAATTCATGTTGTCTGGCTTAATCAGAAATTTACGGAAAACGACCAGATTAAATTGCTGGAAAACAAAACCAAAATGGACGAAATCGAAACCGTGGGGAAGAGTGCTTGATAATTTTGATGTATAGGGGCGAGACGCGGAAATCCTATACAACCTTTATTTGGCTTATTTAATGAGGAAATGGACTCCGCTCCGTTCCGCAAAAAGCCTAACAGGTCCTGGGGACGAGGTTGACTAATATCCAAAAATATTCCGTCAGACGCTCCCGCCTGAGATGCATGATAATAATTATTATGTATTGTCACACAGTTGTGATGCATGCGAATGTTTGCTGATGAAGTGTGGACTTTGTGCTGGATAGCGCGTGCAGTAGTCCAAAGTCCAATGTTTGTAATTTGTTCTTAGAGTTTCTATGGCTGAAGATTTATACACATCATTGGCGTCTAAACTAGCTTTCGAAATAGTTATCTTGAATTGATTCGAGTTGTGTTTGATCCATCCATCTCACATCGTCGCCATATTTAAATAACAACAAAAACTCCCCCATTGCTGTTTTAAATTCATGTTGTCTGGCTTAATCAGAAATTTACGGAAAAACGACCAGATTAAATTGCTGGAAAACAAAACCAAAATGGACGAAATCGAAACCGTGGGGAAGAGTGCTTGATAATTTTGATGTATAGGGGCGAGACGCGGAAATCCTATACAACCTTTATTTGGCTTATTTAATGAGGAAATGGACTCCGCTCCGTTCCGCAAAAAGCCTAACAGGTCCTGGGGACGAGGTTGACTAATATCCAAAAATATTCCGTCAGACGCTCCCGCCTGAGATGCATGATAATAATTATTATGTATTGTCACACAGTTGTGATGCATGCGAATGTTTGCTGATGAAGTGTGGACTTTGTGCTGGATAGCGCGTGCAGTAGTCCAAAGTCCAATGTTTGTAATTTGTTCTTAGAGTTTCTATGGCTGAAGATTTATACACATCATTGGCGTCTAAACTAGCTTTCGAAATAGTTATCTTGAATTGATTCGAGTTGTGTTTGAGACTTGGGTGGTTTGGAGGGGCTTTTTTATACTTTTCTCCATTTGTGTGTGTGTGCAGGATACACACATGTGAAGCGCAGAGCAGATTACATTTCTGATTATAGAAGCTTTGTAGTTAATAAGAGAGGCGTATTTGTGTGTAGAACAATTTACAGCAACGTTTTTTTTTTTAAACTTTTGTCCATTACTTAATAAAAAATTGTTATGTAAAAGACTTTAAACACAGTAAAGTAGACAAAGATGGAATGTATTGTATATCAGCAGCGAAGGAGTGTATGACCCTCAAAACATTGTTGAAAATTGTTGTGTTCTGTTTTGTCGCCTATTCATCCTTTTAATGTGCATAAGTTATTATCTTTGGCATTTTATTTTTATTATTTTTATTCTGTATGCGTCAAATTCATTTACACACAAGTTATGTAAGGTAAGTATTCTCTTTAAGTAATTTGAGAAGAGAGTGCCAGTTTAAATAGGTTGTTTGTAATTTGATATGATTTTTTGTTTCCCTTTAGATAAAATACGAACACATTTCCTCACGAAAGCTCCCATTGTATTGACATGGAGAGAATGAACAAGACGTTCATTTTGAAGAAGCATTTTGTTGGCTTGCCAAAAGAAGATGATCTTGAAATCGTGGAACGGGCGTTGCGCCCTCTTTCTGAAGAAGGTAGGCTAACTAGCTTTGCTCACATTTGTTTTTTATCCAAAGCTGTTTAGCCGTATACCGTACAGTCTAGCTGAAGAAGACACCAGTCTAGCTGGAACGTCTGAGTGTTGTTCATAAGTTGTTATTTTAGACTTCAAATTGTTTAGTATGAGCTCGACGTGGCGTGGGATATTGTTTGCAAGCTTATGACGCCTGTTTTACCTTTTTGTGATTGAATTCAGCTTTATTGAACTTTTTAACGAAGCTAACATTTCGAGTTATATCGTTTCCATTTTTACTTCTCACCGTTATCATAGTAGTACCGTTTAATATTTGTAATGGTGGACAAAAACGGGTAGAAAATTGATTCAAATTTATTCTTTCTCTCCCCCCTTTTTTAAAAGAACGGTATCACCGGTGGTGTAGTGAAAATCAGAGTGTTTTGAAAAAGGATAAGAAAGTGCATAACTACGTTTAACGGACTTTTTATCTTGTTCGGACATATTAAACTGCTGCGAAAGTCACTTTGTAGCAAAGGCGAAGCCGGAAATATGTGCGGCGACCCAAAAATTCTGCTATTTTCCATGTTCTAACAACAAGTGTTTCGTAAAAAGCTTTTAGCAAAACTTTGCTGATTTCTTTTGTTAGCCCTTATTAATTTATTTTCACGACAAAACTCTGTTCAAAGTCGACGTATGTTACCAAAAAGATTTTCCACACCGAATAAATAAATGCAACTTCTGATCTTTTTTAGAATTTCTAGTTGAAACTCATTACTTAAGTGTGGATCCCTATATCAGGTAAAAGTAAAGTATTTTATAGTCCGAATAAAATAATGAAATTTTAGCACTATTGATGTGGATTTGTTTTTCAGACCTTATTCAAGAAGTTTAAAAGAAGGTACTCCGATAATGGGTGGTGGTGTCGGCAAGTAAGTAAACGTTTACCATGAAATCGGCCGCATGAGCTATAAGCTACGACTTTATAAAGCGGCAAATAGGCCTTAATGCATACATGACATGTATTTGGTGCCTTCCGAATTTTTTTTCTGATTGTTATTTTACCAGTGTGTATGGTCGTCACTGGTTCACGTCTAGCAAACTCGCGGATATATTTTCCAAAAAATACTTCTTACAAAAAAGTGTACAAAGTCGAATTGAAAACAGATTATAGAAAAAACAGTCTAAAAATATGTTATTAAGAATTTTTGGACTGTTTACGTGATGCTTCCGAAGTGCGGCTCATTCGGTCGGAGTTTCACGTTGATCTTTTTAACAGAAGTAAAATGTCGCTGCGGGCGAAAAAATATGATAAGCGCAGACATTATGCAAGCTGAAGTAAAATTAGGCGAAGCTTCCCCTTCTGTGCAACTATCATATATTCGGGGTAAAACGGGACTGTAGCTCAAAGACGACGAAAATCTACTTCGGCTTGAGATTTTCTTTGCACGTAGTAAAAATTTTATGTACACGCCTACTGAAATGAAAATAAAGTGTAAAGTTAAAACTCTCAAAGTCGCCATTGTTGTATATCAAAAACGCACGTTTCACACAGATCACTTTTCTAAACTCCATATTTACATTCTACTACTATACTATGACGTCACATACATAAAGTACAGAACAGAAGGGTACAGCACAAACACGACATAACATCCCCCCCCCCCCTTTCTTCCCTAACCAGTCAACATAAGATAACAAAATAAACAAACATATTCATATATATTCAAAGCAAAATAATAGTCTATATATACATAACACCAGTCTAGCTGAAATGTTATCTCGACTTTTGTTGATTTACTCTAACTCTTTCTTAATACTTTGATTTGGCTGTACTAATGTCGGGGAAGAATGTTCGCACGTTTCTGTTCAAAAACAAACTTCCAGGCAAATAGCCGGTGACACTGTGAGGCGAAACTCGATAGTTCATTAACTTTTATTGTAGTGACACTTTTCAATTTTTGTTCTCCATGATTGCTGTTTTTATGCATTTACCAATTGACTGCATAAATCTTTCAGTTAGGCCATTTGCACGCGGCCACAGAGGCGTAATTCTTTGATGTTTAATGCCACGTGACTTGAAATACCTTTTAATAAGATCACTCTTCCACGGTGGTCCATTATAGTTAACATGGAATTTGGGAAATCCATTGACTGCAAAAATTTTGTTCAAACAAACGATAACGTTCCATGCTGTGGTAGTTTTCATAATTTTGTACTATCGGATATTTACTAAAATAGTCCAAGATGTAGCTTACCTCCACCTGAGGTTGGACCATAAAAATAAGCGTCAGTTGCATCCCATCGTTGGTTTGGCAGTACACTAAATTGAATGTCGGGTGGTGGTGCCACCATGGATAAAGTTAATAGGCTATTTTCATACAAATTTGGCCAGCAGTTTTAAATGACACAAAATTAAGATTCAAGTACTTAACAAAATTTAGTTTACAAACCTTTTCTTTTCCAACATAAATACAAAATCAAAAATGTCAACTATAATGTTATGATGTTATATTCTTTGCATTTTTGAGCAAAAATAAAGTGTCTGCCTTAAAAACATTACATGTATAGCTAGCTACCTAGCAATATTAATATGCATAGTTCTATAGCTATAGCTATGCATAACTCTCAAAAATAATGACTTCACTCAGCATTTGTGTGACTAGCTACTGACTATTTTAAAGGGAAGTTTATAAATATTTAGCTCCCTGAAACTCTATTAGGTAACTTAGTGTGCTAGCTAGCTATGCATATATATTTTAAAACAGACATTTCCCGTTTTCTGTCACTGTACCTTCTTCAATATCACTACCACAATGATCAACAGTTCTTGTACTATCCCTTTCTGTCAATTTATTCTATTAAAATGGAAGTTAAACCAAAATTTAGCTTTAACCTCCATGTAACAACCTATCTTTGCTTATTTCCATGCATCCCAAACAAAATGATCAACACTTGCCTTGTTTTAAAAAAACCCGGCCTAGTTTTTATTTACGGCAAAATGGATATGGAAAATATCTTTCCCACCTTAGTGTAACAGACCGCTTTCTTCTAGTGCTTATCGGTAACTCCAGCTGCAACTAAATATATCTCTAATTTGTCTCTCCATGTCTCAAAACGTTTATACAAATTTGTGCTATCATCATCATCATCAACAGAAAAAGGTTCTACACAAAATTTCAAATACGGTAGTCGCTTTTTTTCTTTTCCAGGTGAAAGTCAGTTCTTTGTAAAGTGCAGGGTTTATTTCTCGTTTTGCTGTAGTTCCACGTCTCTTTACCCAATACAACGATTTTAGAATTCCACGAGCCCACTTTGCAGTGAATGTTACGTTCCCACTATTCGTTGCCAATTTTTCTGGACATCTTGAGCTTAGCACCCCGTTGCCAATTTCTACAACAGTTTTACGAGTGATTGCTCCACCATTCACAAGATTATGAAGGATTGCTTTAATTTTTGTTGCTATTTCATCACTAACCATGGCTAGCCGTCCTTGTCGTGGCAAAGTGAAATATTCATTTTGTTCGCGTTGCACTTAAGTTCTTTTGGTACTGCATTTTCAAATCCCGAAAAGTTTCTCTTTTGAACGTAAAGTTTGAGTACTTTTGCGTTGCCCACCTTCTAGCTTCTGGGATTCCATGTTTTCAATTATGAAAAGCTACTGCTTTTTCGAATTTCTCCGACATAACTTGTATTTTCTTGGCTGCCGTAAGTACTGAAGAAGACGAACCAGGAACAGAAATGTTAAGAACGCGACCATCCAATTTATTATTTTTTTTAATGCACAGAAATATTTTGTTATGTCTATGTTTACGTTATGCGTTGTTATAATAAAACGCAACCTCGTTCCCAGGGCATGTTGCCTTGTTGATGAAGTTGATAGCGGCGAAAAGGCCCTGGAACAGGCTGGTCACATGATCGCTTATAATTTATGATAATTATACCCGAAAACTAATTTATGAACATTTATTGCCCTGCAAAAAGTTAAATCTGCCCCGCGCGGGAGTTTTATGTAAACAAGAATACAACAAATATGGCGGTCAATTATTTTGTAGCGTGGATAAAAAGACTTTGCATTAACTTTAGGGAGACTCTTTCGAGAAATATGTTAGAAAAAGATACCATTTTTAGTTCTACAAGATATAAAGCAAATTTATCGCGATAATTAAATTGATATATGTGAGGTGTTTGTCTTTCCCTGTAGAACTGGTAGTTAACTAGCTAGCCTATACCGTCCAAATGACGTGAGCATCTTAATTAATAGCTAGTGGCCATATATATCGATGTTGTTAATTTATTACCCTACTTGGATACAAAACTCAATGTTGTTAGTCAACGTTTGAGTCTATTTTGATAAATATTTTGGTGACAAGCTGGCTGTGTTCTCTTTAAATCTTATGTGGGCGGCAAATTAGCTAAATTATCTGTCACATTTCTAAGAAACATTTTGTTGGCTAAAAACCATGCAGCTGACTTTCATCGTGATATGTGTTGTTTATAATCCCCAAACCTCTTACGCAAATCGACAGGCAAAATAATCCAGTGGTAAGCCGTGTACTAGTCCATTCCAAACTTTATTTTCAGGTAGAGGTATCTTTTGAACTTGAAATAAAAGTATATATATAACTTGCATATAGTCTAGATTTGAACACATCTCAGCGCAAAGATGCCAGTGGCCACAGTACGAAAGTTTTTAACCATAATTTGACTTCCTTCACCTAATGTCTGTATATTTTTTTGGCTGTCGATTTTTCTGATTTTTTCCAGGCATGCGCAAGAATCTCGTAAAAACATAAACATTGAAACTTGTGTATGTAAGTAGGTAAGTATGATGAGCTTATTTGATACTAATCAGGCTCATGAAATGTACATTAAGTGAAGCACTAAAATGTAAATTTTATTGCGTTTTTTAGCATTGCCTTTTAAATGAAGAAAGCTCTCGCAAATTTGTCATATCACAAATTTTATTCCTATTTAGACATAAAGAAATATTTTGAATTTGCTATACTTTCTAGGTTTTAGAATTTGAGCAATTTAAATAAGGATAAAGGTTTTGTAACAAAACTTCTAAATCTGGACCAAATAAGAACAAACAAGTAAGGTTTTTTAACAAAATAATTCTTCTAAGGCCAATGTACCATACTGAGAAAATTTAACATCAAAAGGTTCTATTATTATATTTTAGGCCAGCGATTGATTATGCTCCACTGGCATATTTTCACATCGTGGCTAAGTACAAATAGCATTTTAAGAATTAATACCCTGCACGTATATAATAAAACAGCTTTAACTCAGCCCATTATTTATATATACCATTAAATGATATCAAATGTCCCTTTTACGAAATAAGATTTTGCAAAATCCGTAAATATTAATCTGCAAAAAAAAAAGAGCTTCTTGTCTTGCTAACAGTTTATATATATAATTAAGAACAACATGGCAAAAGTTTACATTTTAAAACTGGTAGGAATAGAGTTTTAATTATCAAGTCTCGGTTATGATCATTTTAAAAGAGAAAACAAAAACTTTTAAGGAAAATGAGTTGCACATTTGGATTTACAGCATAAATTATATATGATGGGAAATTTTGAATAATATATGATTATTAGAACAGGCTTTATTATGTTTCAAGTTTTATACTGTAGTGAACGATTTTCACTGCAGTTGATTTATGTAGTCATTTCATCATAAAACATTAAGGTGACGTATACCTTTTGAGCATGGTTTTTTAAATCGCGATTTTTTCAGCGATAGTTAATCAAAGTTTTTTCATTCATACATCACCAAAAAGCATTTTTTGAAACACACCCTGCCTTCAAAAAAGTGACTTCATTTACAAAACTACTTCGTTTCCAACTCTCATTCGATGTTTTTTAGAATCGTGATAGATGTATGTAAAAACGATTTTTTAATTATTTTCCACAAACTCCCCGATTTTGATTTATTTTACTTTTTCTAAAAAAGTCATTTTTTAACTTAAACTTTCGTCTTTAAGATGTAATATCTAGAGAATCGTTGATTTTTTGAAGATAAAAAAAATTGCTTTTAGATAAACACGTTGGCTTCAGCACAGTAGCTTGTAGAGCTTCTGTAGTTTTGTAAAAGAGATTTGAAATGTAATAGATGGTATACGAAAAAAACAAAACTACGAAAAAGTGTTTTAAAGATTTTTTAAAATATCACACCTTTCAAGCATACTCATAATGATGGTGATACTTTCACACTTCCGAGGCGATGAATATTCAGAAGGTTGTCCTTTTAAATATTATTATTCGCAAAGACGTGACTGAGTATACCATAGAAATAGAACTTTCTAAGTCGTTTAACATTTTTCTGTGACTTGCAGAAACAGAACAGGATGGCATAGAAGAAGATCGATGTTTACTTTGATTTCTAATCAGTCTCCTTTTTGCTGGAAAATTAATTTTTTTTTTAATTTTTCTTCTTCCGTTTTTTTTTGAAGACACGAACGGCGTTTTACATTAACTTGACATTTTTAGAAATAATAGATTTGAGGTGGTTTTTTTTCCAGATGGTCATTTCTTTTCGGAAAGGAAATATAAAAGATTTTTTTATTTTGAATAATTATACTCAGTGTTAAAAACATTCACCCGTAACTCCTTTTCAATTTGAAGGTGTGAAAGACCGATCAGAAAAAAAGTTATTTATTTGGATAAAGTCAATATTCCCTTTCGAAAAAAAAAAATGGTTTCACCATTGGAAAGATCGTCGTTTCTTTAGTATAAATAGCTAATAAAAAAAGATTTTTTGATACAATAAAGGTATACCGTCACCTAGTGCATAAACTTGAAAAATGCAGGATTCCATAATTTTTGATGCGGAATTATGTTGGCCATTTTTGTTGAAAATGATGAGAAAATGTCAAGCATGTTAACCCAGATTCAAGCATTATCCATAAATTCAGCACTATAACCTATCCTTCTTAGTTTTGATTTTAAAAAATAGGAAAAAATTGTTGTGCATATTAAAAAAAATTTGTGTGCAACTAGAGTACCCAGATCTTCTCCTACAATTTCTAACATATTCTCAACAAAATCACCCACCTGGATAATAATAGCCATTGCATATGTCGTCTTTAAATATGTGGTTAAGTAAACTGTCCCAGGATGTCACGTTAGCTAGCTAGGTACCTATATAGTACACAGCGCAGCTAGCTAGCTACAACTCATGAATTTTAATTCTTGCGGTCGGTATTGTGTCTTTTTCGCCCGCCACCTCTAAACTTGCTATTAAGGCGAGCGCCAAATTTGCATCTCATTATCTTGGAATTTCAAAAATGCCCAGATATACTGGGCATTTTATCACGTGACCAGCTTGTTCCAGGGTCATTGTTGGCCACTCCGTAATGTTAAAACGAAATTAGGTTTTACAACAGAAGGATTATATTTCAAAAGATAATTCAAATCAGTTTAATCTTTGCAACTGCAAACTTAAAAAAAATCAAGTGGACGTAAATATTTTTCCTTAATTTGATATTCGATATGTACTCTTTCACAGTGGAAATTGGAAGTAGGGGATATCATGTGTATAGAGACACCACTTGGAAGAACATTGCCTTACATCAACAAGTCACCGTTTTGAAAGAGACAAATGATATATCAGTTGAAATTGATCCATACTCCTGCAAAGTAACAATAAAAAGAATCGATACAATAGGAGATGTCAATGTTTGTCACATACCGCGAGAGTTATCCATTTCGTATTTTATTTCATTCACGAAGGAGGTTCAGTTACAGGAACAGTCGCAAGTGTAACCCACAGTGTGTCGCCCATCCCAGAAGGAGGACTTGAAATTCTGATTCTAATGCAATTTGCCCATGCAAATAAGGTCATATTTGAGCAAATCAAGGTTTTAGTTAATAAGCAAGTTCAAAAGATGACGAAAAAATTCGATTTTGAACTGGAAATTGGATCAGAAACAAGAGAAGAAGATGAAGAAGTAAACGAATTAAGCACAGAAAATGGCATAGAAGTTCAGTCAGATGAGGAGGAAGACAGTTTTTTTAGAAAAAAATTTGCAAACATCAATTTTTATCTATTTGCTATCCCAGCAGTGTAAACAACGGCCCTAAGTGGCGTTAGACCAAAATTCGGGACTGGCGGGATTAAGGCCGGCGTAAAAACGGGGGCGATAAGGTTTGACGTCACATACATTAAGTACTGAACAGAACGGTACAGCACATGCACGACATAACAGCCACTACCTTACTGTGCCTCAGAACTAACATTTCTATAGTGACATAGCCAACAATGGGTCATATAACATTTTTTGTAAGAAGATTGCCTACATTTTAATTTAAGACAATGTTATACATTTCGTGTAAGTGGACGACTATAATACGTTCTTAGGGCTATAAAAATGAAAACCAGGGGTTCTAGAGTCGTGTTTTTTAGGAATAAAATATAGCATATTTACAATACTCTGTCTTTCAACCTCGTCCCCAGGGTCTTGTGGCCCCTGAGCTGTTATTACGGAGTGAAATGCCCTGGGAACGAGGTTGTCTGTCTTTAGCCTTTTTACACACTGCGGTTGATTTCACTATACCTTGATAGTCTAGAGCAGGATTATGACCAATTGAGAAAAACCTCTATGTAGCGGACACCTGTCTATAATGAACGCTTTTACCGTCCCGATTGTGTTCGCTGTAGAGAGGTTTCACTGTATTTGTTTGTACTCTGGTTGAGAAATAAAGGATTGAAAATTGTGTTTCAGTACATACACGTCCAGAAAAACACTCCTGTGTGACGTGCCAACGTGATATGTGTATATTGTTGCACTCTGCTTTGCATCTTCCCAAATAGTTTTCGTCAAACACGCAGTGGAAGAAATAATCTTTTTAATTCTACATTTTAAGCATCATTTTTTTTTAATTCAGGGTGGTGGAGAGTAAAAATGACGAATATCCAGTTGGAACAGTTTGTCACAGGTCCGTTTGGATGGTCAACTCGATGCATACCAAGTAAAGCCTTAGTCCAGTCCAGCATGTTTCGAAAAATGCCTTCAGATGTTGAATTATCTCATACGCTGGGCATACTAGGGTTGACTGGGTTAGTGAGACAATTTGTTAAAAAATATTACTTTGAAATGTTTGCATTTCTTTGATCTGGTTCAATTTTTTGAAATTCTTAAGAGCGTTTCGAAATTAATTTTTGTTACAACCTTTCTAACGTGCGTATTAGATTGACAGCCTACTTTGGTCTGCTCGACATATGCAACCCTAAACCAGGAGAGACCATGTTTGTCAACACTGCTGCTGGAGCAGTTGGTAACGTGGTCGGTCAAATTGCGAAAATCAAAGGTTGTCGCGTAGTTGGTTGTGCTGGTTCAGATGAAAAACTTGAAAATTTAAAAGAGATTGGATTTGATGCCGTGTTTAACTATAAAAATGCTGATTTTGAGAAAACGTTTTCCGAGCTTTGTCCGAAAGGAATTGATTGTTTTTTCGATAACGTAAGTTTTTGTTTGTCGTCGTTGTCGTTGTCGCTGTTGTCTTTGTTACTCTTATTGTTGTTTTTGGTTTTTGCTGTTGTTGTTGTTGCTGTTGTTGTTGTTGTTTCATTTCGCGAAATATTTTTTTAAAAAAAATCTGATAATCGGCGAACAATGTCTTAACGTGGGCAATGCTAGGCCTGTTAATAATTCCAAATGTTGCTGGACGGACAATTTGATAAATCAATGTGAAATAGAATTCCATATAATTCGATATAATTTTGGATAGACTCACTAGTGCCAAATGCACTAGTGAGTTTATTCAAAATTTAACAAGCCTATAACGTTTTCAGAAAATATAAAACTTTCTTTGTAAACTAAATTCTAATAAAAATATATTTCAATACAAGAATGATGTCGGACGGACGAAATAGAAATCTTTATTTTCTAAAATACTAATTTTCTTCAATGTCATTTCAAAAATGGTTCAGCTTCGCCTTAAATTATATATTTCAAATTAGTACCTTGCAGGATTTACTTGAAAATACAGTTCCAATCAAAACTAAATCTACTTTGCAATGACCAAAAGGCCCCACACTATAATCATGCTGGATGGACATATGTTGGATATGGACAAAATGCAACAAAATTCTGACCAACTAAATTCAGAGTAAATTTTTAAAATGATATGTCCATCTAACATGATAACCCTTAACAAGAAATCGTCGACTTAAAAAAATTCTTCACATTAGCACTACTTTCAAAATTATTCTAGCGCCTAATTACAAACATTTTTAAGGCATTTAACTCTCCAACGGTTCAATGAACTTTCAGAAGTGTCCATCCGACACGATTTAAAATAAAAATGAATAAATCAATTTTTACAGCATTTACAAAGGGAACAACAGAGCCAGAGTGAACCAGTGTCACCTTGAAGGCAACTAGCACACGTTTTATTGACCCCAAACCAAGGGTCAGTTAGGTCCTCAGAACGGCGATACCAATGTGTGTAGAATGGTTTTTTTTCTGTGGCTATTCTGTGAAACACCATATAGAAGAAACCAGCTTTCGTTTAAAATGATTTGACGTAATCAGGCACTTTCAACATCCCCATTTTTTTTACAGAACTATCCTACAGCGCAATGTCTTCTTTGCGCATAAAATGATGATTAAACGAGGAAATTATGTTTAAACGGGAAATATAAAAAGAATCAAGTTGGTATTAGGCGTTATTGACATGTTTAAAGGATCCCAGTTAATATCTAAACAATAACCCGGCGATATCAACGTATATTACAAACATGCCGGACAGATATTTTTTAACATGTTGGATATAGCTTTAACTTGGGCTTTTGAGCTGTACTCCGAGATAGCGTTCAAAAACTGAACTAATTGACAGTTATGTTGATAGCTGAATATGCTTATTACTCGATACATATTCAACTTAACTCCACCCAAAAACTGAAAATTCAGTAATCATGTAGATGGACAAACTTGCCATACCACAGGGAAATATTTTTGGTAAAGTCTTATCACAATCATAAACTTTTGCAGTTAAAAATTACTTGGATTCCTCATGACATTTAACAAGCAGATAAATTGAAGCGGCCCTTACTCAGATGAGCTAAAATCCCAGTGTCCATCCAACACGATAAAAAAACAAATAATCGAATTTCTTGACTTTTATAACACACATACCGTAAATGATCGATTAAGCCCCCGGGGGCTTATTTCTCAAAATGGGTTTTGGGGAGGGGGGGGGTAAATGGGAGGGGGGCTTATAAAATTATGCAAAAATCTAGTGTGCTAAAAAGTAAAAACAACGATTTTAATAAACACAACATATCTTTCTAAAAGTATAATAAAAACAAACACTAATTGATCTCAATATCACTCTCGCCTTCTTCGTCCTCGTCTACGATCGTCTCTAAGGGAGCCGCATCAATCATTTCCTCGGCATCTGGGATAAATGGGTTGTCTTCCGTCTCGTTTACCAGTTGTATTTGTTCATTGAGCATTGCAAGACCAGCCTGACATGGCTGATGCTCTTTGAAACAATGGATCTCTTTATCCTCGCTCCCATCAGTAGCCGATGTTAAGGCACACACTTTGAACGATTTACGTATTAATTCAGCTGGCAGCTCCTTCCAGGAATCAAGAATCCAGTTTACAATTGTGCTGCGAGGCGGAGGTTTCAAATTCTCGCCATCGGTTACTTGATGAATTCCGACGGTTTCAAGCCATTCATCGTAATTCTTTGTGCAATATGCTTTAAACGGCTTGTTCCAACTAACATCCGGCGCGTGAATATATTTAGTGCAACCTCCAGGGACCAAAACGGTGTCAATCTTTTTAGCTTTAAGAGATGCTCCGACAACTGGCATTAAATGACACTCATCTGTATCCCAAGCTAACAATCTGCGTTTAAAGTTAACCTGTCCGAGAACAGTATTTGTCCAACTAACTGTTAGATCGGTATTCATCCATCCGTTTGTCGAGGAAGCTATTTATGTACCTATTTCCATACTCTTTCTTCATTTTTTCAACATCACGCTTTTCTCCCTTAAATACAATGAAGGGCTTCAGTTTTGTTCCATCGCCTTTCGCAGCCAGTCCAACGGTTACACGACATTTTTCGTGTCCGGTTGTCTTCATACTAACAGTTTTTTCCCCAACAACATCTACTGTTGTGTTGGACATCTACCAATAGAAATTTCTTGTTTACTTACAAACTTTCTAAACGCAGCGCCTGAAAACAAACTTGAAGCATTTGTGGTTGGAAAGAGAAAAAGGGAGGTCGGACTTGTTGTTCCAGCAAAGTATGTTGCTTTGACAGGGAGCAAGATATTCGGAAATATATTGTTCGACAAGTTGAAAAAAAGAAAAGAAAAACACCCTAACTTTGAATTGGATATTATAACCACGAGTGTTATTAATACCTCAACCTGCGAAATAAATGCCATTTAATCAATTGTTTATAGTAGTATTTTCTCGGTCCCTATCAACTATATTAAAATTACTGTGAATTCGAATAAGCCCCCATAGAGGGCTTATTCGGGAGTGGGGGCTTATTTGTCAAAATGGATTTTTTGGGAGGGGGCTTATTCGGGAGGGGGGGTTATTCGGGAGTGGGGGCTTAATCGATCATTTACGGTAACTATACATTTTCTGAAAACTAAATAGTAGCTGATTACAAATAACATAAAATGATAAACACAAAGGTAAAATATTTTTCACCTGGAAAATGCAACCAATGTTGTAACAGGCCTTGCTATTTTGCGTTCGGATGGTGATAATATACAGTGCATGCATCACGCAACGAAAAACAACAAGATTAAACTAGCTTTTTAGAGACAACTACCTAAAATATTTTACAAGACGTTTTCTTGAAAAAAATTAAGTTACATTGTGAAATTTTCCACCGCCTTAGTCCACTTTTACGCTGATACGCAGGTTAGCAGGATATAGTCGGCTATTAATTAAGATGTAGTTTTCTTGCACTAAAGGTTGGTGGTTACATGTACGACGTAGCAATGCAACACATGAACAAATATGGTCGCATTGCGCTGTGTGGATGCATCTCTATGTACAATAACGACGACTTAAATCAACAAAAAGGTAATTTTCGCGAAGATAAATTTTCGCAAATTTCGCGTATTTTACCTATATTCGCAAAAATATTTCTACGCGAAAATACCAGGAAAAGTCAATTCGCGAAAATAAATTATCAAAAATGACTAATTCTCTAAAATTACTTCGCGAATTTTTTAAAAACAGATTAATCTTTTTCGTTTGTTTTCTTTTTCTTTCTCAATAAAACCATTTTACAAGTTATTGCGTTTTTCTGCTTTATTGAACATTTCGCGAGTATCTTTGCAAGCCATTTGCTAATTTCACTAATTGCTTTACTTTCCTTCTCCGCTTTGGGCTAAAGATCCTTGGCAACGTCAATATTCGGTTCTTTTCTAAGAAAAGCACCCATGATAATCTCCTGTTTAGGCTGACAGTGAAGTTCTTCAACCATGTTTTTGTACCTTTGTACGTAAAACCGAATAAGATAAAAGATAAAGCATTAATACGTCATTCAATCGGCGTTGCTAGGTAAACGATGAGATCGTGTACAGTAATTTAGTGTGACCTAATTTCTAAATTAGCATTTTTTATTTGAACGTCCAAAAGAATGTTTCATGAATAATGTCATCGTTATTTCTTCTTGCTACCAGGTCCTTACATCCATTTGGCAGCGATACATAAGGAATTGAAAGTACAGGGCTTCATGGCACCATCTTTTTATAGCAGATACGATGAAGCGTTTAATCAACTCAGAACCTGGATAAGCCAAGTGAGACATGTTTTGTAGCGACCATTGTACGTAAACTCCCAAACTGCAGTTGATGCGAAATTTCTTCTACTGTATAAAAACTCTGTTTGGCAACTCTCTTATTCCATCGAAAGGCGTTCAAGTTTAACCCCGAAATATACTTTAATTAGTTTAATCTTACTGAATTTTAATAATTGTTATAGGGCAAGCTGATAGTCCGCGAGCAGGTTGTAGAAGGATTTGAAAACATGCCGAAAGCTTTTATCAGTTTGTTTCACGGAGACAACATCGGAAAAGTCGTTGTAAAAGTAAAGTAAGAATGCGGCACCCTGAAATACAATGTGTATATATATATGCAAATAGGAAACTGTCACAGACAGCCCAATATATATATATATATATACAATGTAAGCGATACTGAAGAAGTCAGTCGATGAACTGACGAAAATTTTAAATAATAAAATCTTTTCACTTAATTCTTGATGTAGTCATTTATCTTGTTGGTTATTCCTATAGCTACAATTTGTGTTCATATGTATATCCTTTCTGGAATAACCGGATAAAGAAATTTGTGTTCGAATATATATATATATATATATATATATATATATATATATATATTGGAAAGTTAAGCAACAAAGGTTTCATTCATTTAACAATACATCAACCTCCTACAAAACAGTTCCAAATGAAATTGAAAAGTAACTAAATATTTAAAACTGGATTTTAAGCAACTTCTTAAAAGCTATAAGATTGGAGTCAAAGTTTTGCCATTCGAGTTAAAAAATAGAGTTGCTTGTAAAAAGGAACTTGTATGTGTTATTTTTTTCCTAAAAATAATCACAATAAAAAAAATTACTGGCAAACATATATTCTCATTTTCCTGACTTAGTTAATTTTCCTGACTTTGTTCAATGAAGGTATCAAATCTCATGCTTTTACTTAGCTGGTCAATTGTGCTTAATATCTTCAAATCGTGTCACACATCTTTTACAATCTTTCGCATAGATGCACATTATTACATTTAAAAGCAACATTTTTTATTCAAGTGTAAACTTTTAAAATTTAAAAGGCACCATATCACAGTGTAAAAATACTTGTAATTTTATTATTCGTACTTATTTCCGCGCGTACAAATTTTCGCGCATTCGCGCAAAAAACGTTAGTGCGCGAAATTTAGTACAGAAAACGCGCGAAATATACTGTAAAAAAAAACTGATTAGCATTGGGTTACATATTTTGCATGAGCAATCAGTACCCTTCCAAGACATACGGTCTGCAAACGAGAACTGCAAAGCGAAGGAGAGTTTTTGACGGAAGATCGGACAGATAACCATAAAATTCCTGTGCGATTAGCAAGTATATTTAAACCATACGATAGTGTGTGGTATGTTGAGCGCTTTACCACATTAAAATTTCGTAAGTTATAATTATTTTCTCTAATGCAAAAATTTCAGACATAAAACTAGGCTACATTCTCTTTAAAAATTTATATAATTCTTTTACAAGACTTCTTAAGTTAATAACGTGGATGGAATCATTATTTGATAACCTAAGAAGACCTTCAAAACTATGTTATCATTATTAATTATGCGTAGACAACGTTCATGCATACGATTATTAGCTGGGCATTCACAAAACATCCATACCAAAGGACAAAAGGTGAATTAAGAAAGAAGGTATTAAAAAGGTATTAGAAAAAGAATTCTCCTCTTCTTGGAGAGATATACAAAGAAATTCTCTTAACAACATTTAGCTTCCTACTGCGTGTAGAACAAATGTTTCTAATGTGTGCTGTGTATGTTATATGGGGTGGTTAACATATATTTCTTTATCCTCTTACCCTGCCTCACCCAAATTGACAAAATTTATTATCTGCCGTGTGTTATGTTTAGTCATATTCTTCGGGAAAAAATTGGAACAAGCAAGCGAGAAACAGAGAATTGAACCTGGATGTTCCAACAAGAAACCTATCAAACATAAAAGCTACAAAACAGTTACTTTAAGCTTTAAGAACTTTTGCGCTTTGGCAAAATAGTGCTCTTATAGGTAAATATCTAACTACGAACAAAATGATGCGATGGTTTTGGGTCGATACAAATGATTTTTTAGGGTGCGCCAAAAATTCTTGGTCAAAGTAGCCACATGAGCTGACGGCAGCAATTTTCTAGTCGGCAAAAAAATTTTTTTGCATTTTTTTTATTTAGATGGATATGGCACCTTACACAAAGTATAAATTACAGACCGGTATTTACAGCCCGGATACAAATTTTAGTATATTTCAAGTTATACTGGGAGCTTTACCTTAAATTGGTACATTGATCAGTTTCTAAATTTTAAGGAGTGTGCAGACCATTATTTGGCAGACTAAAATATGAAATAATAATTTCCAAAATATATTTATCTGAGAAATCTGAATCGTATTAAAAATCGTCTTTCATCTAATTTATCTGCATCTTTGTTATTGCCGCAGTTTTCGCATTACAGGTCTGTAAATGTCAGTTTGTTTTTTCGACACTTGCACCATTTAGCGTTATAGCTGAATTTGCAACCTCACGAAATTAGTTCAATCCATGTTAAAGATGCTGGAAGGTTGTCGGTCATAATTAAAACGAGCGGACTATTAACATCCTCTCAACCATAGTTAACTGCCAGTAGTAATTCTTAAATGAGCAAATTAACCAACGCATGGTCATGGCATTGAAATGCGAACTAAAGACTTTGTTTAATAGAAGAAACACGACAGCGTCGAGAGAGATAACAACACACTTGCTAAATGGATCTCGTTGTGCAACATTGAGAGCATTGGGTATGAAAAAGTGTTAGCCTCTTCGTGATCGTGAGACACCATGTGCAGCTCCAAATCTGGTATATTTGTCATAATTGTTCAAGTCAAAGGTTATAACATACCTTAAGTGGATAAATTTTGGCGAGTATTTAATTTGGCGAATGACCAAAATGAAATATTTGGCGGGAATTTAATTTGGCGAATAATAAATTTTATAAAATTTGGCGAATACAAAAAAATGTTTATTTTGGCGGGGATTTATTTTGGCGAGTGACACAAAGAAATGAATTTTATTTATAAAACTTGTTGTGAATATAAAAAAAGTATTTAATTTGGCGAATAGACAGTTATCAAAATTTTGGCGGGTATTTAATTTTGCGAATTTCGCCCAAATTCGTCAAATTCGCCAAATTTAATCCTCGCCAAAATTTAACCAGCATCGCTTAGAGCTTCAGCAATAAACCTCGACAAATAAGTGGTCAGCAATAGACCTGTTTCGTTTCATGACAGGAATTGCTTGATGGTGATTTTTTATGTTGGTGCTGTTTGTGATCAAGACATATCTTGTTTCGTTACAAGATGTACGTTTACTTCTTGTTTTGGTTTTTAATAACTTTTTAGCATATCTGTCACAAACTAAACGTATCTCATTGTAACCCTGTGATATTTTGAAACACTCTTTCAACAAACCTTAAAGCAAAATCCTAAGAAAAAAAAATATTTAAAATTTTACAATTTTTTTCACTGGGAAATGTAGTCAAGCTTCCTGATGATAATACAGTATACTCTCGATAAGTGGGACACTCAAGGGACCGAACAAAAGTGTACTACTTAGCGGGCGTCCTACTTATCCGAATTTCCTTGTAAGTAGGGTTTTCATACAAAGGCTTAATTTGTCCTAGTTATCGAGAGATTTTTTGTAAAACTTAGCGAACAAGAGGACTTTGAGGCTAAATTCATAAATAAGATATGGTGATAATTGCATTTACTTATCTATTCTATTCAATATAACATAAGATTACACTACATTAAACGGAAAAAAATTCTGTCAATTTGCTTTGCCTGGAACCAGCTATTACTTCATTTAAATATGAAGTCATTCCATTGCATGTCCCACTTATCCGAAGTTTTTGCCTCAAGGGACCGAGAAAAAGTGTACTACATAGCGGGCGTCCTAGTTATCCGGGGTCCCAGTTATGCGAAGTTTTTTTGCTTGAATAGGGTAAGCAAGTTCAAGGGACCGAGAAAAAGTGTACTACATAGCGGGCGTCCTAATTATCCGGTGTATCACTTATCGAGAGTATACTGTAATTAACAAGGAAATGTTAGCTAGGTGACTTGCGCAAGGAAAAGTATAATGTCAGATTCAACCTTGCATGTTTTAACATTTTTCGTTTTTTACACTTGGTTGACTACAGCCACGAAATAATGACTTTGTGATGATCTGAACTGATGCTACCATCCCGTTTATTGGGCGTGGTTTCGACCATGTCTTTTATATGATGCATCATTTTGACTTATCGGAACAAATAAGTGGTATTCCATCGTTGCTGAACATTGATTTGGGCACTACAGCAAATACGAAATTTCCAAATGCTTTTTGCATATCAAGCTCCAGTCTATTCCTCGCGACAATCAAAGTCTTGATAAGAGAATTATCTCTTTCTGTACTTGAATTAGTTTCCCTGCAACTGTGGATTTCATTGATTTTACTCCACTCTTTAACGAGAATAATTTTCGCGTTTTCAAGATGGCCCAAACAATTGTTGTACCAGTAATTTGCTCAGCGACATGATTAAGAATCTCGTTTACTGAATTGGCAAAAAAAATGCTTTTGTCACAAGACTGGGGAGAGAATTTAATTTTAAAATAGATTCAGTGTAGATGGCTTTTGGGTCAGACCAATTACGCCTCCAGTCATTTTCATTGCTTAATTTTCTTATTCCATCGTATGGCGATCCTATCAGGGTTTTGCTTTTATGAACAAAAAAATTTTTTAAGGTAATTCCAGGTTGCTAGATCACTTCGTTGAAGGTAATTGATATTGGCAAGGTATAATGAAGTGAAGCGACCATAGTTGATTTAGTCGCTGTCAAAAAAGTATTTTGTGAATACATCTAAAGATAACAGGTGTAGGGTCGAGAGACACGAACGAATGTAAAAGGTGTGCTGAATTGATAGTTAAAACAATACAAGACATGAGAAGTGTAGATAGTTTCAGTAAATTTTCCCAGGAGGTTGTTGAGAAGGCCGAAGATCTTTCTGTATACGATCCAAGGCTACCAAGAAAGCGGAAAAGGCCAAATTACTCCAGCCTTCAGTTTATTGAAAGCCATGAAAGTAACAGACAACTCATCACCCAACTACAGCAGATGGAGAATACCGTGCGATTTATTATGACGCTTTGGACAACATCATCACTGCTATCAAAGATCGATTCAGTCAACCTACAATCGTGGACAAAAATATTGAGACTAAGGCAGTTTTTTACTCATTATCCAAATATGGACAAAAGAGTCAAATGGTCAATACAGCCGGCAGGCTGCAAAGTCGCTACTTTTGCACACAAGTAGACCAGGCAGAGAGCGTTGAAAAGTTGCTAGTCACATTCTTTAGCACGCCCGCACACCGAAATAATTCACGTCGGGGACCGCGAAGGCACCGAAATTCGTGATTAATGGCCTTGCTGACGACAGCAACAATTAGCACATTTTATGAATTTCGTATTCATATTTTATGAAGTCCTAAGTCCACTCTGAACATTGACAAGTGAACTTTGACAAGTTCAAGATGTGTGAATCTAATATAGAATGAGCCTACGCAATTACTTGTGGTGGCGAACTTCGAACTTCGTTGTCTTGTCTCGACATATTGTGACCACGATTGTAGTTTTGAAACCTATGAGAAACTTGTGAAACTGCTACTTCAAGGTGTTTAAGGAAAAATCAATGCTTCTGAAATAAAAAGGTTAAAGATTTATATGAGGATAAAGTTGATGGTGATGTCACAGTACTCGAATCCGAAATGGTAATATTTTTGTTTTTAAATTTGTTCGAAGAAGACCGTGAATGTTTCGATGATATCCATAACGAGCTAAAGAAACGTAGCAGAGCAGAACGGCGGCTTATTCGAAACTTAGCGCACATCTGCAGGTTACTGCTCGTAAATCCAGCAACTAGTGCCACTGCAGAGCGTTTCCTTTCAATGGCTAGAAATATAAAAAGATGAAACCATGAAAAAAAAGATGAAACCATTAAAGCAAAATGTTTTAATGCCCTTTTTTTGCTGTATCACCACTAGCAACTGACGGACAAGGTTGACCTGATTGCTGAAATAAATTTGTTCCGAAACCAAAGTAAGTAAAACTATAAGTGCATAGATCTTAAAACTATAAAGTACTTGGGCCTTGAGCATAATCAATTCAAGAATGGTGGTAGTTGGTGGTCTGTAGTTCATACTTTAATAAGTGCATATAACTTGGTTACGTTATCACATAGCAGACCTCATAGAACTGATCAATGGTTTAAATCTGAAGTGCCCAGTATAACTTGAAATATGCCAAAATTTGTATCTTTTTCAAAGTGCCATATGTCGAGAACGGTAAGGCTTCTAACAAGTAAGTAAGTAAGTAAGTGTGTAACGGAAAATTTTAATGTCCTTAGGGATTTCATCCTAATTACTGGCTCTTTCCCCCCTCCCTCCGAATGTAACTGTATTACATTACCGCCAGAGATACATATAGCATTGCTTTAACTTGCTTGCCCACACATGCCTACACTACATTTAAAGTGCACCGGAGTAGGGATTTGAACCTGAAATCTTAAAATTACAAATACGCTACCACTACACCATCTCCGCATAAACAAGTCTGTGCACACGCGACACGAGATCGTTAAACGGTGTGTAAGTGTAAGAAAGATTTTGGATAAAGGGCCAAATGGTATTTTTCGATGTAAGGGTGTTTAACATAACCGCTAAGGGGTACTCAAACCAAAGTCTTAAGCAATGTTATGCCAACAACGAGAGAGAGAAGAAACGTCAGTGCAACGAACGCATGATAATGCAAGCAGATCATGGGAGTTTTACGCATCTGGTATTTACGGTTAATATCTTGTATTTGCGTATTATCCCACCACATTCGTCCCAGTGCTCTTTGAGAATTTGAGGTTTTATCTTAAAGGGCTCTGGGGACAAGAATGTGGTGGGATGGCACATACATGCAAAATATTCGTCTCCCCGATTTGCGCGCAGATGATATCGCGAAAGCGTGATTTAGAGAAATCTGTCGTAACGAGTTCTATTCAAAGAAAAATTAATTTCCCTTGGATCTATCTCAAATTGCATTTGCAATGAAGTGAAATCGAATTGTGTAAAAAAGAGCCGTGTAGGGGGTGTTATCACGGGGTCCCCTTCCACGGTTGAACCCTAAGCTGACTGCGGGAACTGTATATCCCAATCGCCCGGAAAAAGTGACTTATTTTGTTTTTACAATCGATTCGGATGTAATTCTCGCGCACAATTTTTACTCAAAAATGTGAGCAGAAATGATGGCGGATTTGAAAACGATAGTGTAGGAAAACGTAGAGGTGTTTTGTTTTACAAAATGCGATACTTTTGAAACTTACATTGTAGCCATGTTATAAACATTTTCTATTTTTAACGATGCCTTAATTTTTCGGCGTGAGTTTCAGAGATTTTTGCTGTCAAATAGTTGCATTAAGAAAGAAGTTTCGTTTTTATCTAGCTAGCTAGCTAGCTCTAGCTTAGTATTAAAAGAAAAGATTTATGTCAACCAGTCAGCAGCAGCTGACTGGGGATAGCTAGCTATTATCAAGTGTCTTAGACTTCTTACTCAGTCCTAGTGACACCCCTTTGCAAATTTGACTAAAAAAAAGCCCTTGATTCGCCTAGTGTGTCTGCATATCTGTTCTGACTTGCATGCAGCTAGCTGCTAGCTAGATTTTTAGCTATATAACTAGTCAATAAGACCCGTGGAAAAATCCACTTAGGCAAAAGGACAATAAAAAAATAGGTTCTTTTAGAATTTTTGCTGACGTCAGCACTGCAGATACCAAAAAAATTTGGCGAAGTTTAGTTTATTCCTTGCCTGCAATGTGTAGAGGTTAAAACGCTGATCAAAATAATGTATAGGATCATATGTTTTGGACAAACGCCTAAGGAGATATAAGGTTTAAAAATTTTGCTGATGTCAGCAATGACCCGTCAAAAGCCTAAAACTTTTTTTTTGGAAATTTGTATACATGTTGCCTTCACCGCATAGATCTTGAAACGCTGAGCAAGAAAATGTAAAATAGGATCATGTACTTTTGATAAACGGTTGCAGAGATATTAGGGTTTGAAGGTTGTTTTATGACGTCACCAACCCGTCCATTCCGAAACCAATTTGGGGACCCAGGTTTGGGAAAATTACCCAAATTGGTCCCAGGTGGTCCCTAGTTACCCACGCGGTGAAAAATCATTGACGTCACCAATTAGTTTATCAATTAAATCAAAAACCGACGGCAAAAAAATAAATTAACACTTGTTGTTTTAATTCGTTGTCATAAAGCTAGCTATATAATAGATTTTAATCGTTCGTGAATCAAAATGCGATGTAAAAAAACATTTCTATCGCCGCTTTTCGTTTATAAACTTTCAAAATGCGATCTAAGAAAACAATTCTATCGCCGCTTTTCGTTTTTAAACTTTTAAAATGCAATCTAAGAAAAACATTTCTATCGCCGTTCTTCTTTCTTTAACTTTTAAAACGCGATCTAAAACAGCATTTCTATCGCCACTTTTCGTTCTTAAACTTTTAAAATGCAATCTAAGAAAGCATTTTTATCGCCGCTTTTCGTTTATAAACTTTTAAAATGTGATCTTAAAAAACATTTCTATCGCTGCTTTTCGTTTATAAACTTTTAAAATGCGATCTAAAAAAACATTTCTATCGGTGATTTTCGTTTATAAACTTTTAAAATTCGATCTTAAAAAACATTTCTATAGCCGCTTTTCGTTTATAAACTTTTAAAATGCGATCTAAAAAAACATTTCCGTCTCCGCTTTTCGTTTATCAACTTTTAAAATGCGATCTAAAAAAACATTTCTATCGCCGCTTTTCGTTTATAAACTTTTAAAATGCGATCAAAAAAAACATTTCTATCGCCGCTTTTTGTTTATAAACTTTTAAAATGCGATCTTAAAAAACATTTCTATTGGTGCTTTTCGTTTTTAAACTTTTAAAATGCGATCTAAAAAAACATTTCTATCGGTGCTTTTCGTTTATAAACTTTTAAAATTCGATCTTAAAAAACATTTCTATAGCCGCTTTTCGTTTATAAACTTTTAAAATGCGATCTAAAAAAACATTTCCGTCTCCGCTTTTCGTTTATCAACTTTTAAAATGCGATCTAAAAAAACATTTCTATCGCCGCTTTTCGTTTATAAACTTTTAAAATGCGATCAAAAAAAACATTTCTATCGCCGCTTTTTGTTTATAAACTTTTAAAATGCGATCTTAAAAAACATTTCTATTGGTGCTTTTCGTTTTTAAACTTTTAAAATGCGATCTTAAAAAACATTTCTATCGCCGCTTTTTGTTTATAAACTTTTAAAATGCGATCTTAAAAAACATTTCTATCGCCGCTTTTCGTTTATAAACTTTTAAAATGCGATCTAAAAAAACATTTCTATCGCCGCAGACAAATTTAACTTTTCTAGACAAATGACAATTCGTAAAAATACAATCGCGTCCATGACGAAAAAGTATACACCAAGCAAAAACTACAAATATGCTTTTTTAACTTGATAAAACCTGAAACAAACAAATTAACTTTAATCAAAGACTTTTTTGAAAAGAAAAAAAATTTAATTATACTGGCTATAAAAATCGTGGAGCTCGCGAAAATAATTGTGGGACACACTGTCCTTCGTGGAGATAATAATATTAGCATGGTGGCCACGATAGAATGTTTAAATGTTTGTTATACATAAAGACCACGATTTTATTGCGGTTCGTGTGCACCACGCTCGTTACACGAACACGATGTTAACAAACCTTTTCACAGTACTGTACCTAGTTCTGAGAGTGACAATAATATATTTACAGCAAATATTTCCATGAAAATGCTGTCTCTTCTTGACAGTACAGCCCTCAAAATAATTTTTGGAGACTCGTCGGACAAAATGTCCGCCACATCTCCAGCTTGGTCGGACATGTCCGTAGCTCGTTTCAAACTTTCGTTGGACAAAACGTCCGATAGATTTCCGTCTTGGTCGGACACTTAGATCTCAGAATTATTGAATAGTCCTTTTAATCCATAAGCAAGCCTATTCATAGCCAACCTGACCATCCTAGCTAATTCACCGACTCCTGACTTAGTTAAAAGAACTACGTAGACATGAATCTCTATTGCCTGGCCCCTTCGTCGTTGGTAACCAGGTCTTACACAAGAAATCCAGCCATGCGGTTCTTAACTAATGCGGAGGTAAACGCCGACGGAGCACGGATGAAACAAGTCTGCAAAACTGCACCTACAGGCGGAACAGACATTATTATATCATGGATTTAATTGTAGATAATTTCTTCATTTGACAAAACAATTGGAAACCATAGCAGGTCCCATGTAATTGATTTTTTCTTTATGCCGCAAGTGTTATTTTCATTAAACAATTTTAAAAACGAAACCCACGTGCGGTATAATTTTTTTTCTGTATAAATTTTGTTAAAATGTAGCTGAACTTTCTGAATGAATTTTGAAGTTTTATTTGAGCCACGTGGATAAAGATTTTTTTTAATTTGAAAACGAAGCATATTATTTCCCATTCGCTTGTGATGAGTTTACGAATAATAATAATAATAATACAAACTTAAAAACTTATTTTATTTTATATGTTTTAAATTTTCTTTAACGACGGCATTTTTTTGCGATTTAATTGGCTTATTAAAATGCGCAGCCTTACTTTGTTTTTTAACGGCGCCGCCCAACACATTTATTATTTGTGGTATGTGTGATCATGATTAAGAAACTTCTATGATGGCACATGGCAGATGAAAACAAAACGAAAGAGATGCGGAACGAAGATTGATTAAAAGATACAAGATTATATTTGAATTATCTCATTATTTTTGCATGTTTTAATTTTTAATTTTTGAAGTTATAATAGGGGAGATGTATAGCTACAGAAACGTGCCGGACAAAATGACAGGCCAGAACTGATTTTCGTCGGACATATTTGCGTCTGGGTCGGACAATGTCCGATGTCCGACCGCTATTTTGAGGGCTGCAGTATAAAATCCCTTTTTTTCTAAAACTGAAGTCTCTAAGTATATAACTCTTGTATTTCTTACATGGTGCTAAGGCTACTTTAATAACTGCTATTTCATTTTTTTATTTTGTTTTCTCTGCATACTTAAATTCTAATTGCCTAATTTCAGAATTCCACATGGATAATGTGCATGATTTGTTTTCGGTTCATGTTGCCAATGTTCCATTCAACATCACGGATGAACGAATTTCAAACCTTTTTGCAGCTGCAGGAGATGTAAAAAATGTTTTTATTGCTTCTGTGACACCTGGTGGAAATTATACATACACATACGCTTTTGTGCGTTATAAAACACTTGCAGAAGCAAGAAAAGCATGCACATTGCTAAATAACAGTCCAGTAAATGGTGTCTTGTTACGGGTATCTTTATCGGATTCTAGCCGCAAAAAATTAAATGGCCATCAAAATAAAGAAGAAAAGAGTATATCACGGGATCCGCATCCAAGGATGGAAAGTAATAAATACACAGTGAGCCATGCTGAAGAAAAAGCTTTGCATAAACAGATCAAGAAGAGTTTAAATTGTTTAAATAACAAAGACAGTTTTGCAAAATGGCTTGGTGTTACTGATGAAAGCAAGAAAAATGATTTTCTTGCAGATTTGAAAGATATCATAGTTGACATGGCACATGTTCCAACGGCTGTTGGCATTGATCCAATCAAATTTACAGAAAAACCTGTTGATAAGTCAACATTAAAGGATTTAATATTGCGATATCATGAAAAGAACGAACCCAAAAATATGTTTAAGAAAATAGACCTGGATCTAACAGAACATACAAAATTGTCGCATGAAGGAAGTGAACAATATTTTCCTTCTTGTCCTTACCGTAAAACTTCATCGGATTTGTTGGATAAAAGTATTTCTATATCCACTTATGATGAGTTTTGTAAAATGAACCATTAAGTGCTGTGTAATGCAGATTGCGTTATCTCTTCTTTTTTATAGGAGATATTATTTTGGTTTTAAATAACAGTATGCTTTGTTATACACATAAACAGATAGTGTGTAATTCAGCATTCTCAGTAGCCATAAAACAATTCATTAAAAAAGCTAAATGTTTACTACAAAGTATGGGACTTATAACCTAATTCGTAAAAGTGTTGCTTTTTCTGTTTGTTTGTTTGTTTGTTTGATAGATGGCCCTGACAAAATCTGTATTAGTCAGCTGATTTGACAGACTGTTACCATGCATTTAATATTTTTTGGTAGAAAAATGTGTTGTTTTTATTACAATTAAAAGAAGTTTTAATGTAAACAAAACAGAATATTTTATTATCAACGATCCTAACAAGAAGTCAATTTTAGGTGTAGAATGTTAAAGGTATTTTCTTGCAACTCCAATTTAAATAAAACACTGATAGTTAACTAGTTAATTTAACTGTGACACAATGCAATGTAATACAGCCTTTCAAATTTAGATTTTTCCTTGTTGGCAAAAAATTTTTATTTTACTTGCCTGCCTGCTTTAGTTAATACGTTGGTAATTCCTGACTTGAATTAGGAGAGCTGTAATATATGTACCAAACAACACAACTACCAGTAAACACAACTGTAGCAGCCGGTGTTGTTGCAAAAAAACGAAACTACATCCAACGCTATTATAGTATTGTATCCCAAACTTTTTTTTATTGTAACAACATTTAAAAGTATTCTTTTTGTTTGTTTTCTCTAACTGCATTCACACTCCTACACACAGTCTCTTCATAAAGGTATAAATGTTTTTGTTGTTTTAGGCAAGTGTAAGTAATGTTTAAGGCACCTACCAACAGAAGTTTCACACCAAAACGAATCATAACATCACATGACGTTGATAAATATGTGCAAAAAGAAGAAGAAAAGACACAAAGCCCTTTTCAGGTAATATTTCGAGTAAAACAGTCAAGCAATCGTGGAAATTATTTAAGACATAGGGTGGTACATGCCATTTTGGAAATTTTTACTAATACTGACTCAAAGATTTTTTGAACTGGTAAAAGCTAAAAAATTTTGTTGAAAGGTAATTTGTGGATTTCCTTTTTTAGAAAAAAGCTAAAGCTTTTGCATTTTCCCGGTTATATTTTGATGCTAAAGACTATGTACAAGCCAAAAGGTCAGTGTTGACATAACATTTCTTCAATTAAAGTTTGGCAGAAGTAACATTAATAAACAAATATATATAAAACTTTTATTGTAGACAACTTGAGAATTACCTCAGTATCCAAGAGCGAGATTTCAAGTATGTTGGTCAGATTTATTTGTATATGTTAAATGATTTTGCGGTACATGTCATTTTCTATACTTCATTGTCTCTAGGGTTCATAATTTAATGGGAGAAATAAATGAAGCCATGCATATTTATCCTGATGCATTATCATCTTATAAGAGGTATTGCATTAAAGTTCGCTGATTGGCAACAAGTTTATTTTGTACTAATTATATGTCCTAATTTGTTTGACTATTTTGTGTTTGAAATTCTTTAAGATTTATGAAAGGCATGTCTATTGCAGCCTTTTTAAATTCAAGTAAGTACTCAGCAATTGCCAAGGCAAATGCTGTGTTTCTCTTTAAGTTGGATGTAACTTAAACTTACAAAAGTTTTGTTCACATTTTCTCTGGTAATTTATATGTTTTTTGTGTATTTGCAAAACAAATTATATATGAATATATATAATATGAATTACATTTACCTTACATTGCAATTTTCTTACAGAATATATGAGCACTATTATGTAATAATTATTGTGTATAGGTTGAATTTTTGTATTTAAATAAATTACATTTTAGGTCATTAGAACTCTGCAGCACACAAAAAGACATTCTCATCAAAGGTATATAATTGATGTTAATTCATTCTTATGTAGTTTTCGTTCAAAGGTAGCGCAAACAGAGAATGCTCTCTTGTAAAACTTTTCTGAAATATTTCTTTTTTAACATAATTTTTAAAATAAAATAAGCAGCCACAGTTTTGTCATGTAAAAATTATTTCCAGGTGACAAATTATGCACCTTAATGATGATAAATGCTATTCATTTTTCGAGCATGCTAAGCACACGTTCATGCATGACAATTTTTGTTCCCGCATGCACTCAAATGGTGCCTGTGATTTTTTCAACTGGTGGGTCATTCATACTTTAACAAATGACTTTAATATTCACTGTTTTTTTATGCAACTTTAACTCTGATTTATTACATAACATTTGTATAAGCAAAATAAGCAAAAGATTTGGATACTGTATATATTTGAAATTTGATAATGTAAAAAATAAAAAAGTTTTAATAGTACTTTGTTTTTAAATAAATATTTAAAATTGTTATCTGTCTAAAATTCAATATTGGAGAATATTGTAGTGAATTACGTGCACTTTTGTCACCATGCACGTACTTAACAAAGGTCTGCTATGTTGAAGTGATCCTGGAGCTTTCAAATTTCAAAATTCGCATTGGAAAAGGAAATATGGATTGGGAAGATTCTGTTTACTGTTCTCTATTTCCTGCTAGCTATTATCCAGATTGCTTTATTTTGTTACAAAACATCAAAATTTCATTGTACTAGATTGTAAAAATTTGGCTAACTCTCCAGTTTTAAAAAAAAATTAAAGGGTGGAAAAGTTGTTTAAATAGTTACTATTTGAGTCTGTCTACGTGTTTTTATGTTGCAACCTTTTTAATCACAAAGTCTGATATTACCTACTTTTAGCATAAAATGACTACTTTTTTATTATTATTGAAATTGTTTACCCAAGACAGCTTATTCAGTTCCTCCTGATACTGCTATCCACGAGGTTCCTGCAAAAGGGGGTCCTATAATGTATTTGAAGCTCCCATTTGAGCTATGAAAGCCGAGTAAGCACAGCAATCGCTCATCCTATGCTGAAGGCTAAGCAGAAAGGATAGATTCATACTTTTTTAGTGTCTTGCATGATTCTGCCAGGGTTTGAACCAAAGACCTCCCGCACTGGAAGCGAATTCTCTACAACAAGACCAACAGTCATTTTAAAATCTAAATAGCACAATAATCAATGTTAACCAGGATCTGTTAATGTGATATTTCTATTTATCTTATTTTTTAGTGATATCTTTGTGCAGCAAGTGTCCAATAGATCCTTTGCGTGCTAAGGTAGGTGTTTTCTTGCTACCTTTTTGGCAAATCCAAGTAAATACATAAGCCTTAACGGTATATTACTTCTTCGCTCATACTTTTTAATGTTGTAAAATTGTCATTGATACTCTGGGTATTAATGTGTGCTTATTGTAAAAAAATAATAAAATCTTGCATTTTAATGTGACAAGAAAGCTTTAACAGTCAGAATTTCCATTGTTTTTGATGTTTTGTATAATAGAGGGAGATGGCATAAATTACATTCCCCCAAATATTCTCCATTCTTCCATTCGCGCCCTCTTTCTGTCACTTATTACTTGTTCAAGTTCGCTTTTGGCATAACCCTCACCGTACATACATACTTAAGACTGGACCCACCCTCGTTCCTCAAAAAAAACCTCAATGTTACTGTAAAAAAATTTGCCTTCCTGTGCAATGTAAAGCAAATATCAGACGGTAATCAGGCTTACACATGCAGCTATCATTATATTCCACCACTTGCTGAAAATAACAAGAATAGTATCATAATCAATCATAAAAGAAAATAGTGAACGAAACATGCACAAAACAAATAGACCCTCTGACTCCTGTGTGTTTGTCCCTAGACAAAATGAAATAGGAGTGTGATGATTTTTCCAGGGTGGTAAACAACTCCAGGAAAAATCAAAAGCAAACTTTAAAAAATTAATAGTCATCGAAGGGTTAACCAAGATCTGAAAAAGGGTCAATTTGTGAAAATATTATAAGTAAGTTGGATGGGACATCTCATCATAAACTTTTAGCATGAAAGTCAAGTCTGTTTGATGTTTTTAATCCTTTTTGATGGCTTGACTTTATAAAATTTGAACTCTTATTCACATTTTATTTGAACCCTAGTTGTGTCTAATGCAAACCTTTATCTAGGTATGGGCTGATAAGGGTGCACGATTATGTCCCGGTCATCCTGCTGTTTTTGAGCTAAAGGTGAGTTAAACCTAAACTTTAATGCAAGTTTTGCTCAGTAGAGTAGCCGATTGAATTCTCTTTTTCTGGTCTGTGCGCTTTCCCATTCTATACACTTTATTGGAATCGAAAAAATCAGAAAACAACATGTACAAAATTTAGGCAATTCTATTCTGTTTCAGAAGTATCTGTTTACTTTTAGTGGCATTTACAAAATGATGTTCCTGCAGAAGAAAAAGATTTTGAGCAGATGGAATTACTCATTGCCGATGAATTGGTATGTAGGTTTATTATCCAAACATTGCGGGTTTCTTATTTTACCTAAATTGTACTGTCTATAATACGTATGTGTGTTATTATTTTATTTTTTTTCGAATAAAAAATATTGATGTTATTGTCTAATTTTGTCTACGATTCAGTAATCAAATAGAGTTTAAAATATCAACTAACGAAAAAACTTACATATATGTTTTTTTGTAATAAAAACATTCTTACATATCCCTAAAACAGCATTTTGTTCCCCAAAAACGATAATTACATAAACGATTGCCGCCATTATGGAACAAAAGCCAACTTGGTTTGTACACATGTTAATTTGTGACGTCTCACTGTACATAGCTTAACAGGAGTTGTGGAGATTCACTCACTTCTTGTTCTTTCCAGAGTAATTAAAATTTATTGCGAGGTTTGAGCGATGAAGGACAGTATTGTAGAAAACTATTTTTTAAGAATTTAGCAACATGCGAAAGTAGGTAAAAAGAGTAAAACTTTGAAACTGTTTTTGCTTTCACAAAATCGCAAGTAGGTAAACAGAGTAAAACTTTGAGACTGTTTTTGCTATCACAAAATCACTTCCAGTACACTTTTTTAAGCATAATCATTTTAAGTTTTGTTTTCAAATCTGACAAATTAAATGAGGCACTTGTTGTCTTTCAAGATGTTTACAAAAATAACACAGGAAAAATTTATAATAAATACACATACTTATTTTTTACAAGTGATAACTTATGTCTAAAACTCTAAAATTATATGTGACGATTCCAGGGAATTTGATAACAACCTATAATTATCGATCACTATTTAGCGATAATTCATGAAAAAAAGAACAGAATTATCGATAAATAAAATGGATTAGCGATCAGGTCATTAGCGATAAACAATGCTGAGCTATAATTATCGCTAATTTGATTTGCTTTGTCAGCAGATTATCGATAATAGTGCAATATGGCCGACGCATAAATTTTTTAGCTTATTATGCGAAAAGCAAGCTAGACAACATTCTTTTAATGTTTGTCGATTAAATAACTTGCAAAACAGCAAAAACGGTTTGCTTGATGTTTTCATAAAGTGTATTAATATTCTTTTTAGAATTGTAAATATAATTTGTTTGATCGCTGTAAAGAATAAAAAAATAATTTAGTTAGTCTCTTTTAATTTTTTTCGTTCTGCAAAATATCGTACGCTGTAAACATGCGGCGCTGTCCAGACCCCTTTTATTTTAGATTCTTCTTTTGGATGCAATGGCTGCGCTGGAACAAAACGTTATTAAATTAACTTACTACTTTATAACAAGTAAGAAACAAGTTTCTTTTTGTATAAAAGTCTACGCCAATAAATTTACAGCTTTTTTAAAACTAAAACAAGTCTGAGTTACGGGAGCTAGCTAGCCTCTAACAGTTGCATTGGAATAATTTTAATTGTGATCGTTTATAATTTGCCAAACTTTCAACAAAAAGCTGGAACAAAACTTTATTAAATTAGCTAGCTACTTTATGACAAGTAAGAAACAAGCTTCTTTTTGTATAAAAGTCCACACCAGTGAATTTATAGCTTTCTTAAAACTAAAACAAGTCTGGATCAAGGGAGCTAGCTAGCTAGCCTCAGCTGTTGCTTTGGAATAGTTTTAGTTGTGATCGTTTAATTTGCCAAACTTTCAGTCTGAAAAATTATATTATATCGGCAAATAAAAAAAGAAAATCTGCTTAAATGCAAATTGATACAGCCAAATTAGGGGGTGTTTTTGTTTGTGCCACTTAAAGCCCTGTTTACACAAACCACACAACATACAAAACACTACTGGAAAGTCCTGTTTTTAACCATGTTAGATTTTTTTCACTGCTTGCATGCCGGGAGATTTCTTTATATTATATTACACAAAATTGCAGTACCAAAAATATCATTTTTAGACACTGACACAATAAAGCTAGTGCGTGGTCATTCTGTAACTAATTTTTCCCACACCTGTTGAATTACGTAACTTTTTGTGTGCCAGTAAAATCCTGTATCGGACATTTCATTTATGGGAGATGGTGTCGTCAGAAATTTGATATTTTGATACCCAATTTTTGGGCGAAAATTTGCATTGCATATTCCTTTATATTTAGAATTATGGTGTTACATGGTGGAGAAGAGTTTTGTGTGCTTCAGAAATCTTGATGGTTCCCATGGTCCACTGCTGAGTTATATATTTATAGTAATATAGTTTAACCAAAAAATAAATTTAGCCTCTTATTTTTGGTCACACGCGATAGTGAAGTTTCAAAATTTTTTTCACATTTTCTTAAAATTGATAAAATATAACCTGAGAACAAGATTATTTACCAATTTCAGTTGATTTAATGCTACCACCCAAAATTAACCCTAAATAAGGTTTTCATGTTTGTCTAAAAATTTCATTATTTATTCTCATGTTTGATAATCGCGTGTGAGCATTAAGATGTAAAGTTGTTTCACTGTACAGAAATAATTTTGATATGGTTTACATTATTAGTAAGTAGCACAATTTAAATTTTAGAAAATTTCTTTGTTTAAATATATATATATTTTTTTTTTTAAATGTTAAACTGTTGTTAACTATAAATTATAATAAATCATGAGGAAAGTATTTACATCCGTAGTTTTTGCATTTTACGTTACAAAATAATATGAAATGGAAATGTTTATGTATTCATTTTAGTTTTACCTTGTGTTACCAAATTATTTCTTAAATTAGAAAAACAACTGTGTTGCCATTGGCTTCATAGGTAACATCCCCTCCCCATGTCCTTCTTGATGTGGTCTTAATAATCCTCTATTTCCCCCCAAAGGACAACGAAATCAATAAAAATACAAAGACCCTCTTCCCCCAAAAATTTGGACGTCCTTTTAAGGATGACTCTATGCATTATGAAAGAAAAATAGCCAATGACCCCTTCCCAGCCTTGTTACAAAATTTGTCTGGGATAGAAAGTGACACATTTTATTTATTTGTAACAAAGAGTACATGAAACGCGCGCCCTATTAAATTCCTTGGTTTACTGATTTTGTTACAAACTTTGTTTTGAAAAGAAAAAGTGATACAGTTTCCTAGAGCAAGAACTACATGAACACGTGCTGTTGAAGTAAACAAAACACATAACTATCCACATGTTCGACGGCTATCCTCTTGCTTTATTCTCTAGATTATGATCCTATAAAAAATAAAATTTATCCTGACTAAAAATCAAGGTAACTAGCTAAACTTTCTTGGTCAATTTTGAATCTTCTGATTGCTTTCCTTATCTAGGAAATAATTATCTAAAAAGAAGAAAATAACACAGATCAAATATCCCCAAAGTCCCTGATTCGCTACATAGTTTTATTCTGAAATTTTTAGTATTTTTATTTCCATTTCTACTAATGTTAGTAAGGGTTGGGAGCAATTATATTATAAAATTATATTGCAATTTAATTATATTACAAAAAAAAAATAAAGAATTTAGCTTTTTCCCCGTGCGCATGAAACTTTTCGCAGCAAGGGATCAAAACTCGGCTTCATTAGCTCGCTAGCATTTATCAAGTACCGCTGTCATTATTATTTTAATTTATGCTAATTTAGCCCTAGCAAAATAGCGTTAAATAGCGATAAATAAAAAAAGAAAATCCCTTAGCGATATTTATCGATAATTTTATATTTTTAATCTAAATTATAAAACTTTGCGATCAGGTGCTATAAGTGATCGATAATGAAAAATTATCGCTAAATAGCTTGTTATCAAATTCCCTGGAATCATTTCATTCTGTGAAAAATATTTATTTCAAAAGATGATAAATAAAATTAGTCTTAAATAATCACAGGAGGCACAGTTTAGCATTCCCTTGCTTCGATCATCCAGAATGCGTTTGTTTACATCCCATGGACTTACATCACACAAGCTAGTATTTTGCCAAACACAAAGTCATAATAGACCCTTTAATGGCAGCGACAGTAGGACTACTTTCACCCTAAATATCTCGAGAACCAAAGCTCACGAATATAAAAAATTTACGCAGTTCATATTCACGTTATAATGAACATTTTAGGCACAACTTGTTATCAATTGTTAGTTCTCCTTTAAAAATATTTTATAAACTGCATGCTTCTTTTGTAAACACTAGACCTATTGTTTCTGACTGAGAATCTCACACTGATATTCTTATAAGATATGTTCCTATACAAAAAAAATTTGAGTAATATTTATTTTTTATTTGATAGACACGTCGGGCGCGTGATCCTTTGTTACATGTAAACCTTGTTGATATGTATTTGGATGCAGGTATAAGTACTAACAATATTTAGTGTACCACCTTTTGTTTACATTAGTGCAATTTTTGAGAGCAAAATGGATATTTGTGGTAATTATCATTATTAACATTTTAGATTCCCCAAAACGTGCATTCATGCATTGCCAATCAGTCGAAAAGACAGGAGCTTTTAACGATAGTCTTGTTTGGTTGGAATGTGCGTGTAATGTTTTTGATGAACACAGACAGAGAGACAGTATGTTTTAATTTGTTAAATTGTTTAGCTGAGAAAACGGCAACTTTATCTTTTTCTAAAAAAACTCTATAAGGGTTATAGTGTAATTGTTTGTATTCCATTGTTGAGGGTTTGTTTAAAAAGTGTTCAATTCCATAAAAATCCTGATACCTTACCTTGTAAAAGTCTTATTCTCAGTCTTCATTAATTTTCTTTTCAGGTGGGGAAAAACTGACTGCTTGTTTATTGTTTGCACTCACACTGTGCAAGTTAATAAATTTGCATCTGAGACATTCCAACACAAGAGAAATAAGAAGCATTTTAAATAGGTATGTTTTGAAGGAAATTGGTACCTGAGTGGCATGGAACATGTGCCTGACTGTGCCAGTATGTGTAATAAAACTTTGTAAAAACGACTCCTTTTTTAAAAAAAATCAACCTCTGCTTTTGTTAATTTACTTTTTATTTAGATTTGATAAATCTGTAAAAGAATTTCGAGAAATGGAAAAGCACGAAGTAGCATTTGAATACATGAAAGAGTGGAATGATTGTGTCGTTGAAATGAGAGGGCAGCTTTATCTGAATGCAGCTGTTTATGCTATGAAACTTGCACAAGACGTACATGTTTTAGTTTATTTATTCTTATTTTTATTATTCTTATTTTTGTGGTGGAAGGCAGGATTACATTACATAATTTTCTGTTAATCAAAATAATTTATGTTAGTACAAACCTCCCGTGTTTAAAAAAAATATTTAAGGCTTTTCTTATATTAAACTTAAATTGGTACAGGAAAAAATTACTGTATTTTTAACAATAAAATGGAAGAAGCAAAGAAAAGATTAAATTGTTTTAAAAATGCATCAAAAAACTTGTTCTTTGATTGCAGAAAAAAATTAAATTCTCTCCGAAATGAAATTTAAAAAGGGGTTTGTTTTATTCTGTGTAAATGTCACCACCCTTATATACAAATGTTGTTGATGTTGTTACTGTTGTTGTTTTTTTGTTGTGCTTTGAGTACCATAGTTATTATTTACACAATTTCTATGTCTTGTTTTCACATTTAGGAATTTCTACCATGGATGAAAGCCAGCAGAATAATGTGTGCGCTTATGTTCACTTCATGGAGTGTAAAAGCACCAAATATGACGCAACAGTTGTTCTCAAGACACTCACCATTGAAAAGGCAAAATCCACAAGCATATGAATGGTCTGTTTTAGCATGCGCACGCTTGTCCCAGGCTGGTGAGTATTTCTATGATAATATTTTTATGCTAAAATGCTTTGTATTTTGTTTAGTTTGTTTTTAACAAAGTAACTACATTTCCTGTGGTTTTAAAACCAATTTAAATAAGCATATACAATAAAATTCCAAGTTGATCAAATCGCTTTATTTAATGTAAAAATGCAAACAAAAGTTATGTAATATACAGAATATATTTTTAGTCAATGTTTTGGTTACACTGCTATTAAGAATTGTAGAAATTGAAGTCCGCTTTGTCTTTTATAAAACTTCATATTTTTGGACAAAAAACACTTATTCTTAAAGTTTAAAATAATATTTTTATTTCTTGTCTAGGTCATATAATACTATCTATGTCATCTCAGTTCGGTGAAGAATGGCTAAAAAGTTCAGTTACAGACTTTTGTACAGAACAGGTTTGGTTTTGTTTTTAATCTTTTTATATTTTGTTTTTTAAAAATGCATTTTCTGTCATGAATGTGCAAAACTTAATTTTTTTTAGGGACGTAAAACTGTGTTGGATGCAATTTTTGATGGAATTACCAAAGAGGTTTGTTTAAAATGTTTTTTTAGTGCTTTTTCCATATTTTACCATATTCATGAATGTTACATTTTGACAAATTTGTAAAGTTCTCATAAAAATTAAGTATACTGCTCGAAATGCTCTTAGTATTCTATGAGTAAGTATTGGTGGATTTTTGATTTACTCCCAGGATTGTTGTTAGTATGGAAACGTTTGGTATTTTGAATTACTAGTCAACAGATCTTGTCTTGCATGGTAATCCTATAAAAAGAAGTTATATGTTTTATAGTCGTTTATATCCACTGATCAAGATTACATGGATGTAGATGTTAAAATACCCAATATTGGCATGTTACTGCAGTATGATGAAGGTACTGTATTCTCTCTTGTCATCTTCATCTTCACAATCATGGTAGCCAAACATATCTTCTTTAGCACCTTTGTACTGTATTTATAGTAACAGTAGCTGAGCATGCACAGGACCTACATCATATTATTTGGCTTGGATTGCATTGGGATGAGTTCAACCAACAAATACGACCTGGAGGTAGGAAAATTTTTTGTCACTTCAAAAGAGATGTAATTCGTTGTTTATCATTGCCATTGCTTGCTTAATAAGATCAGTGTAGAAAAAATGGTGATATATCCATACTTTTATGATGTTGTATCCTTTATGTCAAATTACAAGTAAACAAATACGAGGCTATTAAATTTCCTTTTATTATTGTTGTTATTGTAGTTGGTGTGATGGTGGGCCGTCTTTTTGAAGGAATATCCTTGGATGTTAAAAACATGAAAAACTGTCATTTCTCAAGCATGTGCTTGCGAGATGTTGAGGTTAGAGCCTGTGTTTTCGGTAATCACAATGTAACCTGAATTTAATACTATTTGGTTTACCCTGACACATCCTTATACTTTTAAATTCTTTAAAATATTAAGAAGTGATTAGTTTCTTTTCCAATTTTATTTATTTGTTATTTGTTAATTTTAGGCTTTCATATATGCTGTGATTAGAAGCAGCAAGAGTATTCATCTTGAATGTAGCAAAATTGAAGATGAGATGAAATTGCTGCCTTTACAAATTTGTAACCGACTTGTAACCGAACCACAACAAGAATGGTGGCAAGCTGCATATGGTCTTTACACAGGAAAAGTTGGGTAAGGAATATACAGAACAATTTTAAGCCTTCATCAATTGCCTGCATGGTGTTGACTATGCGCCCAACATGCATGTTATAGTTAAATAACGTACATGAAACAGAACAGACAAGTAAAACAATTTATTTATTAATCTCTTATGTAGGGGGGTTTAGATATGTAAGGGCAAAGAGACACAATCGCATACATAAGTATTAGAAGCCCAAATTATTAAGCTTTGATTTGTCATGGGTAAGATAGAATGACAACATGTGCACAATGTGCCTGTCTGTTTATGCAGACCGCAGGGTACCTCGGATACATAGAATCTTTATAATGAAGACCTGCTAGTTGCGGAATCTTTTATATACATTTGTATAATCTATATAATTATTTGTTAATTTATTTTGTCATCTGTATGTCGAGTCAGCATAATTATTACCAACTGTCATGTTCTCTCCTAAAAAAGATTTTCCTGCATAATTCTAAAACATACCTCTATCGCCATGTGGTCAGCGCTTAAGAATAGAAGTTTTTATGTTAATTTTCATTAAATGTAGGTGAAAATAGTTAATCTGGCTGTTTATGAAAGATGTATAAGATTAAACTTGTATTTAGTACTCAAAGTGCTGCAAAATTGAAAGTGGTCTTGCAAAAAGGGCTGGAGACATTGCGTTGTCTAAGAGATCATGGAATTGATCCCAGAATACTCATATATATGGCAGTTGCATTCTGGGAGAAGGTTTGTGCTTGATTATGCTTAAGTTGCTTTTTCGTTTCAACAAAACATAGTTGAGAAAGTGTGATCACCACTTAATCATTCCAACATGATAATGTAGTTTGTTAAAACTTTAGATGCTTAAATTACACAAAGTGTTTTGCATTGTTAATATGCAACCTTTGTACTTGTGTATTATGTCTCAACTATAGAAGTACGGTGAAATAAATTAAAGGCCATGAATTCGTGTAATTTTGAGGGGCAAAGTGAGACGCATGCCGAAAACAAGATTTTATTGGTTTACTCGTTAAACTGGTTAATTCATAAGTTTGAAGTTTTTAATCAGGTGTTCAGAAGGTTTATTATGGTATTATTATGGTCTACTTTGAGACAGTAGTACAGTTACAAAATTCATATTAGGTGAAATGTCTAGTGTGGGAACTTATACCTGCATTTTCGCCCAGATCCATTCGTTTATCATTGAACCTGGTGTACTTCAATTTCTCTGTGTATACCCCAAAGCACCCTAAATGCAGTATTTTCTAGCAAAATGTTAAAAATTTTGCTGTCACCTTTCAAGTAACTTATCTACTTTTTAGAAAGCTATCCAATGATTTAATTGGTTGTTTCAAATAAAAATTTTAATATTTTAAGCGTCCTTTAGGGGGAGGGGTTGGAGTGAATTGTGAAAACTGCCTAAAAATAGCACATATGAGCATTTTCATTAACTTGTGCTGTAAAAATTCTATTTCAAAATTATTATTTTTTCCTTCTCATGCTCAACTTCAAGGGAGTCTATTATACTCCATTAGCAGTACTTAGCTCTGCGTTCTTGCCTGTACTACATGTAATAAATTGTTGTTTTTGTTTTTAGTCACAGTCTCTTCAGAATAAAAAGCAGGAGGAATATGATTATCAAGACCACTGGGAGGTACAGAACATATTATGTAACTAAATTTCTATGAGTCATTTGTAGAGATTTTTTTCAGCATTTGATGTTACGTCTGATTGGCCTATTTAACTTGAAAGCTTGCATGATTGTCTGTCCCTGAATGAAATCTCTTTTTTCATTGAAGTACTAACCTGCAAAGATGTAGATGCTACAAAAGCAATGCAAAATTTTTATGATGTTTTTCTAAATTTTGCAAGGGACTTTTTTCAATGACCCCAAAGCAATTTTTTGCTTTGTAGTTGAAAAATTTTTAATGATTGTTTTATTTTAATGATACAGAGCCTTCAAACCCGTGCAGTTTACTATATCAAGGAAGCTATCAGAATTCTTGAAATTTACAAAAAGTATGCTCCCATTTGTGTTATTTTTTTAAGAACTGGATTATTTTCAGAAGACGTATTTTGTGTGTTGTTTACACTGATGTGTATTATGTGATTGTTTATATTTAGCAACAAAACAATAACAGTGGTAGAAGACCCACTCATTTTGGCGTTATCTGAACCATTGCTGGTAAGATCCTACTTTTTCTTAACTATATGGTCTGATAATCACAGGTTCTGAAATTACCTATACCGCATTAACTTATCACCCTACAATGTGTAGAAACTGATGACTTATACCTCGCAATATTTCTTCAGCATGTGTGGTGTGGTACTGAAGTAGTAACACTTTAATAAGAAGAGTATTGTTGGCACTATCTCGTATCTAGCACAATATAAAAGAGATTGAAAAAGTAAATTGCATGGTATTTCTAGGGTACAGAACAGAATTTAGGCATCATTTTTAAGATTTAATTTTCACATGTACCTATTTGACATTTCTTATGTGTTTTTACTGTAAAATGTGTGCATTTACTTTAGCCAAACGACATTGCAGCAATGTTGAATAAAAACTATTTAAAACTAGCAGACACAGAATATTCTTCTGGTAACCTGTTAGAAGCATTGAAATATTACGCAGAAGTGAATAGTTTGCTATCTTTGTACAGCCAAGCTCAGGTAAGACAAAAAACTATATCCTACTTAGCCTATACCCCGTCTTAAACTTTTCATGAAAATTATTGCGTGTGTCTTTTTTTGGCAGTGTGTATGTCATTGTCTGTGTATTTTGTATTTTTACACTTAATACTGAAACAATTTAACATGTATCTAAAAAATTCTGTCGTTAATACATGGCACAACGTAAGGACAGCAAAGCAGTAAAAAAAAGCAATAAAAATAGAAATGATGAGCGCTTCCACATTGGCACCTTTGTTTTAAATAAACTGTAGTGGTGGTCAAAATAAATATTCTATCAATTATAAGCTTTTCAATGATATAAATATAAAAAATCCTTAATGCGTATTTTTAGATATACATACGCCTTGCATCTGAATGTGATATCAAAACTATTGAAGGGGAAAAAGATCATCTCTATTACATTACAAAGGCTAAAGGGAAGTTATTAACTTGCATCAGCAACTCAGATCATTCGCCAGAATTCAAACAGACACTTCTTGACCAGTTGCACGGATTACAAGCCAATAATGCTTTTGCTGCTACTGCCCAACCTTCTAGCAAAAAATGCCTTACTTTTCAGTCTACTGTACCTTCTCAAGATTTGAATATTAATGACCCGTCATCTTCCTTTGCTGATGTATCTGTTCTAGTGGAAAAAAGTATTTTAGAAGATCAACTAACTGCAAAGGAGTTGGAAAACCAAAACTTACGCCAGCAATTGGCCATGTTGAGGACACAAGCTGATGTGCAATTTCAACAACAAGTTATGCACCCACAGCAGGTTATGCATCCACAGCAGTTCGTACCAGCGCATATGCTTGCTCCTCAACAGTTACCACATGGACACCAAGTTATTCCTAACACACCATTTGGTCCTAACACACCATTTGGTCCTTATACCATGACACCTGTGCAACAAACAAATGGGATGGAGACACCTACAGATCTCTGGTGGGATTCTTTCTCCCCACAGGCATCATTTGAAAAAGGTTATTTCGCTGGTCTTGCAGAGCATGTAGAGCAAGTTAGGGAAGAGAGTGGAGAAAGTGAAGCACCAACCCTGCGTGATCAAACAGAGGCAACACCTACACGAAAAACCTCTGACACAACTGATACTAAAGCGAAGACACCAACTACTCCTGTTGTCCATGACGCGGATGATATTTATGTTGAACCTATAGTCAAGCTTACTGCCAAAAGTGATTTAGAAACAGGAGAGGAAGATGAAAGCACTGAGTTTGTTCACCGTTCTAAACTTTATCGCTTTGACAAAAGTGCTGCTTCTTGGAAAGAGCGTGGTGTTGGCGATGTGAAAATACTGGTCAACGAAAAGACGAACAAAGCTCGTATTACTATGCGGCGAGACGTTGTGTTTCGTGTGTGTTGCAATCATTTTATTACTTCAGATATGATATTAGAAGCAAAAGGAAGCGCTTGTTGGACCTGGTTTACTCCAGCTGATGCTGTAGATGGAGAAGTGAAGCCAGAGCAGTTTGCAATTAAATTTAAGACAGAAGAAATCGCTCACCAATTTAAATCATCATTTATTGAATGTCAAAATTTGACTAATCCTTTAAACACCACAGCAAAGACAGATAAGTTAAAATCGGCTTCTAAAGATGATATTGCCAGTGAGTCATCCAATGATGAGAAGTCGTCCTCAGCAACATGCATTCAAAATGTACAACAAAGTCAAAACAGTGATTTGAAAGTGGTTTCTGCCCCACCTACAACTTCTACGCAAAATTCTATGGGAGCTTTTAGGTTTAAAACTCCAGAAAATGCTATCACAGAATCTCCTGAAGGAAAACCAATATTTAGTTTTGCTACGACACAGGCTCAAAATTCGCAAGAAAAGGTCAACCCATTCCTGACGCCACAAGCTGCACCAGCTGATAGTTCTACTGGATATCCTAGCTTTGACAGGTTCAGTTCAACTACGTTTAAGGAAGAAGATGCAGTAAAAAGCTCGCCAAGTCCTTTCGCAGGATTTTCGTTTAAAATTAACACAGCAACTGCAACATCAACTAGTACAAACCAAGTTACATCAACAACCTCACCGTCATCCAGTCCATTTACTGGATTCAGTTTCTCAGAAAAATCGACAGGGAATGTAATTCAAAAACCTAATGATACTAGTGCTCCTTTGTCACAAAACTTTCCATTCATGTCGTCGTTGCTTAAAGATACAGCATCAACTAGCTCTCCACCTTCGAATTTGAGTGCTCCTCCTACCTCTAAACCAGGAGACTCGCCTGTTATTATACCTGGTATGAATACTCTACCTGTGTTTGAAAAAGGTGTTGTTAACAGTGGTATTGATCCATCCTCTTTCTGGACATCAGCTTCACCCCAGAAAAACTTTTTTACAGGAAATACATCTGCTTTGGGTACTATTGGTCACCAAGAACCAAGAGAAGTGGACGAAGAAGAATTCTTCAAAGAGAACTTGAAAGCAAGTAACGAAGACGAGGAGTACTATGGTGAGGACAATGACTTTTATGGAGATGGTGAAGATTACTATGGAGATAATGATGAGCATTATGGTGATGTAAATTACGAGGATTATGGTTACGACCCAGACGAATATTTTAGTGATGGAGAAGGGTATGAGCCGTCAAAAGCAAGTAGCAGTCGCAGAGGTTCATCTGATGATGACAAGAATGAAAGAGTCGCTAGTGGTAATAAAACAGTGGAAGACAGGTAATGTTTTCCTAATGAAATGGACTGTGAAATATTTTCTGCAGTTAATTCCTTTTGTCTTCAAATAACCAGCTTCTTTTAACAGGATTTCAACAATACTTAACAATATGCATTTGTGTGGATCATCTTACATTTGTAATATTTTCTTTCGTTTTAGATTCACAATTCAAAAGAAATTAGCTACTGTTGTTAATGAAGATGTTATTGATGATGAAATAAGCATACCATTTGAAAGGAAACCATCTTTTGCCCAAAAGATCAGAGCTACTCGTCTTCAACTACCTCGTACGTTTTTCTTATACGAATCAAACAGGCCTTGTCCTGGTTGCAGAGGTTGTATAGAATCTTATGACGAGAAACCTCTTTCTTCCAATGAAATAGAAACAGAATCTCCTGCAGAAACGAAAGCTGCAGCGGTGCCTGGCACTACACATTCAAGTTTACCGGCATTTGGTTCTAAAGTAATTTCATCAAGCCCGACTTCTTTTGCACATCTGGCAAATTCGTCTTCTGGCTTTGGCGGAGCAAGTGGTTCATTTTCAGGTGCAGGTGCACAGTTGTTTAGTTCTAAATCTGAGAATACCGAACAAGGAGATAATGAATACGATCCTCAATATGATGCAATTGTTCGAGTGTCAAAACTTGAAGATGTTAAAACAGGTGAAGAGGATGATGACATTTTGTTTAAACATCGTGCTAAGCTTTATCGATTTGATGGACAGTGGAAAGAAAGAGGTGTTGGCGATATAAAACTCACAAAAAATGCTAAGACTGGATACTGTCGCGTTATTATGAGAAGGGACCTTATTTATAAGTTATGTGCTAACCATGCTGTCATGCCCAATATGGACTTGGTACCTCTTACCACTTCAGATAGATCTTTGGTCTGGTTTACACCATCTGATTATTCGGAAGGCACACCACCTCTTCCTCAACAACTTTGCGTGAAATTTAAAAACAAACAAGTAACTGATGAGTTTAAGGATCAGTTTGACATCTGCAAAAATTTGATGGCTGTTAAATTAGAACAAGATCGGGTGGAGCAAGAGAAAAAAGAAAATTCTGCAACTGCCAGTAATAGTAGCAAGGTGGATCAGGAGGAAATAGAGAAAGAATCTGAGTGTAATAATTCTGTTGGTGGATTTTTTGCTAAACCAGCTCAATTTGAATGCGTACCATGTACCCATAGACCTTTAGGAGACAGATTTTTCGCTAAACCAGGTCAATGGGAATGTTCAACATGTCTTATAAGAAATGAAGCTAAGGTAACTAAATGCATCGCTTGCAATTCTGCTCAATCAATTATACCTAAAACAAGTCTGTTTGGAATACCTGCAACGGAAAAACCAGATATTGTTATTAGTGATTCAACAGAAGATAGTAATGATCAACAAACTACTTCACCCTCTAAGCATAAGGAAGAAGAGCCAGAAATACATGTTGAAGCCATCGTACAAGTTTCAAAATTAGACTCAATAACTACTGGAGAAGAGGACGAAGAAATTATTTTCACACACAGAGCAAAATTGTTCAGATACGATTCCTCTGTCAAACAGTGGAAGGAAAGAGGATTAGGCGACGTAAAGTTAGCTCATAACAAAAATACCAACAGTTGCCGTGTTATCATGAGGAGAGAACAAATACATAAACTTAGTGCGAATCATGCTATTATGCCCTCCATGGAATTGTCTCCACTCAACAATTCAAACAAAGCGTGGACCTGGTTTACTCAAGCAGATATCTCTGATGGTGAAACAAAGGCTGAACAGTTTGCTCTTAGGTTTAAGACAGCAGAAATTGCAAATGATTTTAAGGAAAATTTTGAGAAGTGTAAGAACTTGATCAGTAATGACTTACCGAAAGAAGTTAAAAAGCCTGAAGGTTCTCAAAGTAAACCGAACTTCTTGTCTAAATTTGCTCCAAAAGAAGGATCCTGGTCTTGTCCCACTTGTCTAATCCAAAATGATGGAGTTGCAATGAAATGCCCAGCGTGCCAAACTGCTAATCCAGATGCAAGAGTAAGTGCAGTGCAAACTTCAGGAATTGCTTCTGCAGGGAGAAACAGCACTGGAGTATTTGAATTTGGTAAAAAGTTGGATAACACGCCTACTGCGGTGGCATTTAATTTTGGTACTAAAACAGATGACATATCAGGAGCTTCTCCATTTAGTTTCAGCAAGGCAAAAGAAGACACCCCTGCTGCTCAGTCATTTAATTTTGGTAATAAAAAAGAAGTTACTTCAACATCTTCTCCATTTAGTTTTGGCAAGAAAACTGAAGACTCTGCTGTCGCTTCATCGTTTAGTTTTGGTAATAAAAGCGATGATACATCAGGAACCTCTCCATTTAGTTTCGGCAAGAAAACTAAAGACACCACTGCCGCTCCGTTATTTAATTTTGGTAATAAAAAGGATGATACATTAACATCTCCATTTAGTTTTGACAACAAGTCTAAAGAGACAGCTACCGCTCCGTCATTTAGTTTTGGTAATAACAATGATAAAACAACAACATTTTTTCCATTTGTTTCTGGCAAGACATTTGAAGACACCAATGCTGCTCCATCTCTTAGTTTTGGTATTAAAAATGAAGATACATCCTCAGTTTCGCTCTTTAATTTTGGCAAAAAGTATGAAGAAAATTCTGGGGATTCGAGACTTGATTTGACCAATGAGCAAAAACCTGCAAATAACCTGCAAGTAGAAGTAACTTCAACAAATAACGCTAGCACAGAACTGGAATTCATCCGTCCGGAAGCTGATAACAAGCAAGTAGAAATTTTAAATGCAGGTTTGTCAAAATCGCCAGAGAAAAGTGTCACACAAATTGAAACAAATAGTAATGCCTATCAAGCTTCACCCTCAAAGCTCAACGAAGAAGAACCAGAAATACATGTTGAAGCCATCGTACAAGTTTCAAAATTAGACTCAATAACTACTGGAGAAGAGGACGAAGAAATTATGTTCACACACAGAGCAAAATTGTTCAGATACGATTCCTCTGTCAAACAGTGGAAGGAAAGAGGATTAGGCGACGTAAAGCTAGCTCATAACAAAAATACCAACAGTTGCCGTGTTATCATGAGGAGAGAACAAATACATAAACTTTGTGCGAATCATGCTATTATGCCCTCCATGGAATTGTCTCCACTTAACAATTCAGACAAAGCATGGGCCTGGTTCACTCAAGCGGATATCTCTGACGGTGAAGTAAAGCCTGAACAGTTTGCTCTCAAATTCAAGACAGCCGAAATTGCAAATGATTTTAAGGAAAACTTTGAGAAGTGTAAGAACTTGATCCGTAATGACTTACCGAAAGAAGTTAAAAAGCCTGAAAGCTCTCAAAGTAAACCGGACTTCTTGTCTAAATTTGCTCCAAAAGAAGGATCTTGGTCATGTCCCACTTGTCTAGTTCAAAATGAGGGAGAGGTGTCACATTGCCCTGCGTGTCAAACTGCAAAGCCAGGTAACACTCCAAATCAAGTAAAACCATTTTCGTTTGAAAGTGCGAATAATACAAGCTCTAAATTTAGTTTTGGTACTACTGATAAAAATTCTCCTTTTACCTTTGGTGAGAAATTGAATACATCGTCTTTTGAAAGTAGTACTTCACCCTTTGTGTTTGGCCAAAAACAGAGTGGCACTACTGATCAAATTAACATACAATTTGAAAACAAAGAAACGTTCAAGCCAAGTACTTTTGAAGCTGATCCAAACACTTGGGAATGTCCTTTCTGTCTTGCGAGAAATGCTGGTCAGAGGGAATTCTGCCGTTCCTGTAGCAAACCAAAAGAAAAAACGCCTGTTGTAAAACTCGACCCCAAAGAATTTTCAACTCCGATTATGTACAATGTGGATCCTCTGCAACCAGGGAAATCTCAAGCTCCTGCGTTGGTACAATTGGACAATCCTGGTTTCTTCTTAGCCAAGAAGGACCCAAGTACGTCTGGATTTTTAATTGAAAAAGCTTTAGATAAAGAGTTAATGCCTCCCCCAGCTATACCAACCAGCGAAAAGAGTACTAGTGACTCAGCATTTACATGGAAACCGAAAGGGTTGAATATTGACAATTTGTTTTCCTTTGGTTCTGCTCCATCACCTTCATTATCAGCAGCTAGTAGTGTTGACGACGTCAGAATAAATACCGAAATTCCTTCTGCATTTGACGGAACATCATTTAACTTTCACATCCCAGTGAAAAATCAAAATGCGCCTAAAACACCTGAAAGTAAAACAAAGGAAGGTGTTTTATCAGCATTAAGTCCTCAAACGCCTACTGAAGAATACGACGATGAAGCAGACACATCAGGTTTTGTACCTCTCGTCACTCTCTCACAGGTGTCTCATTCCACAGGTGAAGAGGGGGAAGAAGTGCTGTTTGAAGAGCGCTCGAAAATGTTTCTTTTTAATCAGCAATGGAAGGAACGAGGTATAGGCGATTTAAAGATTCTTAGAGATAACACAGATAACCACCATAGGTTAGTGATGCGTCGAGACCAAACTCACAAAATATGTGCGAATCATTTGTTAGTGGCAGAGTTGACCATTAAACCTATGAGCGGTAGCACGAAAGCCTTTGTGTGGAAGACCGCAGCAGATATTTCAGATGGAGAACCATCCGAAGCGATGTTTGCTGCGAAATTCAAAGACGAGGAGAAAGCTAAAAGGTTTGCTGAGGTGTTTACTACCGCTTGCCAGGCTGAAATGTTTAAGACGAAATTAGCACAGGAAGAGCAGAAAAAAATTGACCCTAGAAAACAGTCGGAGGGGATAGATTATGAAAAAGAGGTCATGTTAAACAGAAATCAAAATGAGCCTGAATTCTTAGAACAACAGGAAAAAGGCCATCAAACAAAGATTGATTTTGAAGAGCATGACAAGGATTCCAATGATAACAAAGACGCTGATTTGGTAGAAAATCTAAAAAATGATGATTTGAAAGAACATCATGAGTCTGAATTGAAAGAAAAACAAGTTGCTGACATAAAAGTTGCTGAGTTGGAAGAACTTGACAATGAAGCTAATTTTAAAGATGATCAAAAAGAGGCAGATTGTATAGAGCATTATGACAAGGGTGGGGCTGAGAATTGGCTTGGTGAATATGATCCGGAAAACGGCAAGGAAAAATCCTATTCAGCTGAACATAAAAATCAGGCTAAATTAGAGGGACTCTCAAAAGAAGCTGGTTTTGAAGAACAACAAAATGAGGGAGTGTTCGAGAAGCAATTTGACTCTGAAGAAGACAGGAACGAGGGTGATTTCGCCAGTGATCATAAAGATGTTGATTTTAGCGTTGATCAAAAAAATGCTCGTTTAGACATTCATCAAAAAGAGGCTAATTTTGACGATAATTGGAAAGAAGATGCTTTCGAAGTTGATAAAAAAGAGACCAGTGTGGACGTTGATCAAAGAGAGGCTGAGGTAGACATTGATCCAAAAGATGCTAATTTTAACGATGATCACAAAAAAGATCATTTCGAAGTTGATAAAAAAGAGACCAGTGTAGACGTGGGTCAAAAAGAGGCTGAGGTAGACATTGATCGAAAAGATGCTAATTTTACCGATGATCACAAAGAAGATGATTTCGAAGTTGATAAAAAAGACGCTGATTTTGGGTTTGATCAAACAGAGACTATCGTAGACGTGGATCAAAAAGAGGCTGATGTGGACATTGATCCAAAAGAGGTTCATTTGGACATTTTTCAAAAAGAGGCTAATTTCGGCGTTGATCAAAAAGAGCCTGTTGTAGACCATAATCAAAAAGCGGCTGATGTAGACGTAGATCTCAAAAAGGATGATTTTGAAGTTGATCAAAAAGAGCCTGATGTGGACATTCATCGAAGGAATTCTGAGGAAAAGCTGACAGAAAATAGTACCTATGAAAATCAAAATGATATTGATCAGTCAGAAAAACAAGTATTTGAATCACAACCTGACGTCATAGTGATATCGGACAGTGATGCAGAAGAAGTTATTGCTAGTCCGTCTAAAGACGTTCAGTTGGTATATGAACCATCTATTAAGAAAGAGTTGAAAACAAAAACGAAACGTTTATTGTTGCCATCAGCATTCTATCATGACCCTCCTCCAATTGGTGACAGACCTGAAAGAACTGTTGGAGAGAGGTAATCTTGTTATTTTAAAATACGCTTGTGTTTATTCTAACCTTTTTAGTTTAGAAAATTAGAGTCCCCCCACTATTGTTAGTAGTGTAAGGTCTATGTAAGACATCAAAAAATCTTGCAAGCCTTGTATATCCTTTATTTCCTAAAGAAATCTAGAAAACTTTAACTATCCATCATTTTTTGGAGAAAATCCTTGAACACATTCAATGTCCATCATTCTTTACAAAATAATGTTGAAAACCTTAAATATTTATCATTCTTTTAAGAAAAATATTTAAATTTTTCAATATTCATTATTCTTTTGAGAACAATATTGCACATTTTCAAAGTCTATCATTTTTTACAGAAAAATATTTAAAACTTTGAATATTTATCATTATCTAGAAAAAAAAGCTTAAAAACTTTGAATATCCTTTATCCTTTACAGAAAAACCATATATATACGCCTATCACCCGATAAGCGGGCATAACGTAGATAAATAACACTTTTATTAATATTCATCATTTTTTAAGAAAAACCTTGAAAACTTTCAATATTCATCATTCTTTTGGGAACAATGTTTAAAACTTTCAATATTCATCATTTTTTTGAGAATAATATTGCACACTTTCAATATTTATCATTCTTTACAGAAAATTATTGAACACTTTCAATATCCATCATTCTTTAGAGCAAAATGTTTTAAAAAAATTGAATATCCATCATTATTTAGAGAAAATCCTTGAACATCTTCAATGCCATTATTCTTTACAACATAATGTTGAAAACTTTCAATATCCATCGTTCTTTTGAGAACATTATTGCACACTTTCAATATTCATCATTATTTAGAGAAAATCCTTGAACATCTTCAATGCCATTATTCTTTACAACATAATGTTGAAAACTTTCAATATCCATCATTCTTTTGAGAACATTATTGCACACTTTCAATATTCATCATTATTTAGAGAAAATCCTTGAACATCTTCAATGCCATTATTCTTTACAACATAATGTTGAACACTTTCAATATTCATCATTATTTAGAGAAAAATATTGCACACTTTCAATATTCATCATTTTTTAGAGAAAAACCTTGAACACTTTCAATATTCATCATTTTTTAGAGAAAAACCTTGCACACTTTCAATATTCATCATTATTTAGAGAAAATCCTTGAACATCTTCAATGCCATTATTCTTTACAACATAATGTTGAACACTTTCAATATTCATCATTATTTAGAGAAAAATATTGCACACTTTCAATATTCATCATTTTTTAGAGAAAAACCTTGAACACTTTTAATATTCATCATTGTTTACAGAAAAACCTTGAACACTTTCAATATTCATCATTTTTTAGAGAAAAACCTTGAACACTTTCAATATTCATCATTGTTTACAGAAAAACCTTGAACACTTTCAATATTCATCATTTTTTAGAGAAAAACCTTGAACACTTTCAATATTCATCATTTTTTAGAGAAAAACCTTGAACACTTTCAATATTCATCATTCTTTAGAGAAAAATATTGCACACTTTGAATATCCACCTTCCTCTAAAAAGCAACCCTGGAAACTTTATATATCTATCATTCTCTAGAAAAGAATTTTAACTTAAAATATAATTATTTCCAAAAACATTTGTAGTTTTGATGAATTGTATTTTAATCAGGCTTTTGATATACTTCCCTAAAATTTGAATTGTTGGCAATGTTTTTGCGATTTTTTTTCTTTCCCTTTGGCTCTCCCTAGTGGTTTTATCTTGTCTGTGTGCCTAAAAAAAATTAAAATTGGCAAAAATCACAGTCAAAAACAATTAAACAGATATCCTTGTGTGATTCGGTTTTTTGCGGATAGGAGAATTACTAATGAACTTTCACAAATTATTCTTCATTTTTGCATAAGAAGAACCTACTCGTAAAAATTTGTTGCGCTAACGTGTCTTCCAGTAGGGTAATAAAGTTTTTCTTTTTCTTTTTGAATTAGCTCGTCTTACGAGAACACAGCAAGTAAAAGATCGCCCATCATCGACTCCGCTGCACATCTCACAACTAATGATCAATACACACCAGATTTGGTCCTGACGCATGAAAGAATCACTGACAGCATATCCAGAAACAAATCAACAGGTATGATGCTACCTTCCAGTTTCTACAATTATACTGAAAAAGCCCATCTAACTGACGAGTGTGTTGAAATCGAGACGGGTGAAACCTTTCAAGATGGATGCACTGAAAGTAACGCTGAAGTAGCAACCTCTTACCCGCCGTACAAGTTGCGTCAAAGTGACCAGGAAATTTTCGAGATGCCGTGTACGCTGTTTCAATACAGTCCTAAAGTTGCTAAATTCTGTGAGGTTGTGATTGGCGAAGTGAAGATTTTGAAGCGTGGTGATACTTCGGTGTGTCAATTTGTCGTTGTGAACGATGAGTTTGAGTACGTACGAGTTGATATAGACGACAAACTTGATTTACAATTGCGTCACGGCTCGAAAGTTATTTACGAGTGGCAAGCGCATTTACGTCGATACGCATCCAAGTTCTCTGATATTTTATCAACCGAAAAATTTAAATCTGCATGCGATGCCCAAAATACTTTGCGTGTAAGCCAACCGGTATTTGGCGGAGCTGTTTCTGGTGTATCATTCGCTTCATTGGCAGCTGATGGAGAATCTGGTTTTAACAGCAATGCTGGTAAAACGTTTTCCGGTTCCGGAAAAACTCTGTTTGCGTCAAACGGCAATACGGGGGAGCAGGAGGAGACTTGCAATGATGGAAACATTCATGTCGAACCGATTGTCCAGTTAACTTCTGTAATTGTGCATAGCGGTGAAGAAAATGAGTACCCGGTGTTTACGCACCGATGCAAGTTATATCGTTTTGATTCACAGACGAAAAAATGGAAAGAAAGAGGGCTAGGAGAGATGAAACTTCTAAGGCATAAAGAATCTGGAAAGCCTCGATTAATCATGCGTCGAGATCAAGTTCGTAAACTCTGCGCTAACCATCTTCTACTTCCACAAATGCAACTGTCTCCATTCCCCACCAATGAATTGACGGTAACATGGAACGCTATCGCCGACACGTCGGAGGGAACGCCGGAAGATTGTGTACTCGCAGCTAGATTCAAAACTACTACTCTTTTGTCGGAATTTAAAACAAAATTTGAAGCTCTATGTAATGGGGAGGGCTTAGACGATCTTGTTCAAGATGAAGATGAACCAACTAATTTTGGTTCATGCGATCCTTTGTTAGGACGGCTTATCTCTGAAATGTAAAAGTTCCTTGATGGTTTTTAACGACAATTTAGTAATCTTAAATGTTTATATCATTTGTAGCAACTTATAAGTATTCCCATTTTTTTGTAGGGTAGCTTGTATGAAGTTTTGTTTTGTTTGATATTTATGTTCTGTGTAACTATTATACCCGAACTCAAAACGATAGCGCAACATCTGTTTGAATTCAGAGTCCATTGGAACGGTCGAAACTCGATAAAAGTACGCTCGCAAACTCGATAACAGTACGAACGCGAATTCGATACCAGTACAACCATGATTCGATAATAGTACAGCTGTAACTCGTAAATAGTGGTTTAATTTTCAATATTTTCTTGTAGTTTTTAGAAAAATAAGTTAAATGTAAACTAAAAAAATGGTTTAGTGTTGTTTTTGGAAATATTTGATAACATAAATTTTGTAGCATTTCTTTTGCTGGCGAAGTCCCTTTCGTGTGTCAAGACTACAATCCTGGTTTAATATGAAATACCTTAAGGGAAAAATTTTTGGAGGGGAAGAAAATTTCGCAAATTATCCTCGAAATCGCGAAATTAAATTTCGCGAATTGATTTGACACTATTTATATACTAGTCTGGTAGCTGACAACACCACAATATGAAAGGTAGTACAAAGTCAGTAATTAGTTTTTTAGTTTTATGTGCGAAAAAGATTAAAATGAACAAAACTTTGACTTAGTCGATTTTTGTGGCGTTTTTGAAAAATCCGTATTTTGATCGATCTTAATTTTCGTCATCTTGAAATTTTGTCTTTGAGCCCGTCAAACCTAATTTCCATTCATCGATCGAATTTTTGCGATAGGTTTTGTGGTCTGAGCATGCCTAGTGAAATATTTTGATAGCTGGAAATTGTCGGCGATCGCAAAAAAAAGTTGAAACCGTTTCAATCTTGAAGATCGAGCGCTAGCTTTTTTTGCAAATGTCATTGTTTTACTAATATGAGATGAAATTCACCCTTCTTTTCTATTTCCTAAATTAACCTTCGGATTTCATTTTTTTATTTTTTTGCATTCGTTTTCTCAACCGCAATAACAAAAATAATTTGAAGTTAGTTTGTTGAAATGCTAGGATCAACTTTCTTTTGGTCGAGAGTGCCATGTTTGTTTTTCATTTTCCATCGATCGCGCGCTGTTGTGGAAATAAACATTCCAGAAAAATCGATCAACGATGGAGATTCGATAAATGGAAATTGAGCTGCAGGTATTGCTTATATTCCCAATAACGTAAAAAGCATTGGCGTGAGGTGGCGTGCAACCAACAAACTCGTCCCCGGGGCTTTTGGAACCTGAACACGTTCCGAGGTATCGCTAAAAAATCCTGGCAACAAGGTTAAGCCTTTTCAGCTAAAACTTCTCAGATGCTTCATGACGGACATTAAAAACAAGCTCAGATTATGTGTAAATATCTACAAAATTATAAAAAGTTACAAAAGCTATTTTTCATTTTGGTATAGATTATTAGCTGCGAGCAGGGGTTGTCTAAGTTGATTACTAAAATAAATATAAGAAAAAGAACTTAATTGTGAAGTATTCTCTGGTACAGAACCAACTCCGGCCCTAAAGGTTAGATTTGGTGATATATGTTCTGCCATTATTTCTCTGCACTAAGTTTTAGCTTCGAAGATTTTTTACACGAGCTCTGTGGCAAAACTAAAGCTCGACACAGTCAACCTCGTTCCCAGGGCATTTCTCAGGGGCCACAAGACCCTGGGGACGAGGTTGCGACACAGTTTTGTTTCGGTGCGATTATGACATCAAAAAAGTATAGCCCTGACGGCAAGGTTTGACTATTTCGGCATTTAAAACACGGCGCACGTTTTGTCGCAGAGTAACCAATAAAGTCAACATCAAAAGTTTGTACGAAATTAAGAGAACAAATAATCGTCCCATAACAATAAGGAACAAAGAGCACTGGAGACGAAGTTGATACATACCTCTTGTTTAAGCCTAGTGTATCTTCGTTTTGATAGTATTTTAAAATTCTGTATTCGCTCTGTTTCTGCTCTCGAAGTGATTGTAGGTACATATTGTATGACGAAGCGACGATGGCGATGAATAGTCCGAGAATAAGTATGCAAAACAGTACTGTCAAATGATTGCTGTCGCTACGTGGAAATATTTTTCTTAATCTGGAAATATCTAAAAAGAAAAAGTACAGGCTCATGTACTGGAAAACTTTACCCTATCAAAATCCTGCAAACTCGGGGATTTCTTTTTTGCACTTTAGCTTGAGTTTTATTTAGTAAGCAACGAAAGTTTTAAAGATCTTTAGGGTTATCATCATAACGGCTTGCTCTTTCTCCTCTCTGACTGTAAATATGTTACATTGCCGCGCCAGAGATGGTATAGTATTGCTCTAAATTGCTTGCCTGCCACACAAGCTGTTTCGTGGTTAGTAGTAGATGGCTCAAAATGGATTGACATTTACATTTTTTGGCAGGTAAAATTATCTCCAACAAAACAGAAAGAACAGAGGTGGGGTCGTATTTTTACAGCCAGAAATTAGCCCAGCGCGTAGTACTTTTAAACATCGTCGCGTGAGATTTAAGAAAAGTAAAAGCCTCACTTACCTCGCGGTTTTGTATGAACGTTGATGCAATTCGAGACGTGAGTATTCTGTTTTGTACGAACTAGTAAACATATATTATGCGTAGTGTTTGGTTGAAGATTAGTGAATGTATAAGAACCTAAAGTCGCATTTTTCATCGCAGGTAAAGCATGAAACAGGTCTGTCACGTAGTCATTGAAGATTGACAGCTGTACGCTTGCTATGCGGATTTTGGACGTGACTAGCCATTGCACTTTTGTATCGTACGATGTAGTGTCACTTGAATTTAGTAAAACGCGTACGTTCGGTAGATCTAAAGGAAAACTTTTTTGTGAAATAGCGAGGTCCATACCGTAAGCATTACCCTCTTAAAAATTCTGATCAACTTTTTTAGTTGAGGTCCAAATTTTGCCATATTCTTATACCCTACACATACTCAATAAATTACGAAACCCTTGCCTAAACTTGCCGTGGCTGCACGGTTGCAGGGTCATCCACAACATCAAAGCATTGGTTAGCCACGCAACCATGCAGCCACGAAGATATGCAGCCTGAGAAGGACAATGCATTGCGGTTTTTTTATTAGAGACCCTTGTGAACGTGATAAAAGGGTATTTTGACACTCCTTTGCAGGGAATTTAGTATAACAGTTATACCTGTTGTACTCATCAACTGATTTGCAGCGAAAAACACCCCAATGTGTGCCAGAAGTGATACAGCGATTTGAGCTCCTAAATCCACTCGCATCGTGATTAGTTTGTCTTTTACGAAAAGAAGCTTCTGCAGTGCGAAAGTTTTTCTACAACGTGAAAATATTTGCAATATAATGAATTCCTCAGAATGTCTCACCCAAATGCAGGATTTTTCTTTTTTGTGTAGTTATGCCTTGTTTGAGTTTGCTTTTATTTATAACCATAAGGATGTTGTATTGCATTAACATTTCAATGGCTTTGTAACCCTGCATTCGTACTATTTTCAGCTGGTAGTAATTTTCCCGCAGTGAAAAAAAGAATCTATTCCGCGGGTATCAAGTTTCGCGAAAGTTTAAAGCTTACCGTCCACTTTAAAACAACATAACCTTAAACATCATATAACATTAAGAAAAAATCTCCCTTGTTGCCTCGTTTACATTTAAAAGAGAGTACTAACATAAAACAAACAAGGTTACACAAGCTACTTAGTAGCAAATTCGATCGCCATCTTAAATAAAAGTTCCCACGTAAAGCAGCAAACATCAAAGTAATTTTGACGTCACAACGTTGCTCGTAAAATGATGAAAATTTTAATAGGGGACTCATAGGGACATTTTTTGTATATATAAAAAAGTCGGTAAAATTTTGAGTTTTGACGTTGGATTTGTTGCTCCACCCGAAATTTTGTTGCTGCAAATATATAGCGGCTCTTAAATCCCTGTCACTCAGCCCTTTTACATAACTAGCGAACCCCCTGAGCAACGCATTGACGTCAAAATCGGATTAAATCCGAAATAAGATCAAAGTGGGAAAAACAAAATATTCCCGTGCGTATTTTAATTTCGCAATTTTGGGATTGCTCACTTTCACAAAACAAAACTTTTTAAACATTACTTTCCATTCCTGCAAAAATATCATTTTGAGCCTTGTTTTAACTTTAGTTTTAATTTTTATTCGTCATTTACCTGAAACAATCAAAAAGTTATTAAAAAGTCTAAACGGTATAAAACTACCTACCAGGGTATAAGATCGCTTGTGTTCACTAAACGGTATAAAACTACCTACCAGGGTATAAGATCGCTTGTTTTCACTAAACGGTATAAAACTACCTACCAGGGTAAAGATCGCTTGTTTTCACTAAACAGTATAAAACTACCTACCAGGGTATAAGATCGCTTGTTTTCACTAAACGGTATAAAACTACCTACCAGGGTAAAGATCGCTTGTTTTCACTAAACGGTATAAAACTACCTACCAGGGTATAAGATCGCTTGTTTTCACTAAACGGTATAAAACTACCTACCAGGGTATAAGATCGCTTGTTTTCACTAAACGGTATAAAACTACCTGCCAGGGTATAAGATCGCTTGTTTTCACTAAACAGTATAAAACTACCTACCAGGGTAAAAGATCGCTTGTTTTCACTAAACGGTATAAAACTACCTACCAGGGTAAAAGATCGCTTGTTTTCACTAAACGGTATAAAACTACCTACCAGGGTATAAGATCGCTTGTTTTCACTAAACGGTATAAAACTACCTACCAGGGTATAAGATCGCTTGTTTTCACTAAACGGTATAAAACTACCTACCAGGGTAAAAGATCGCTTGTTTTCACTAAACGGTATAAAACTACCTACCAGGGTAAAGATCGCTTGTTTTCACTAAACAGTATAAAACTACCTACCAGGGTATAAGATCGCTTGTTTTCACTAAACGGTATAAAACTACCTACCAGGGTATAAGATCGCTTGTTTTCACTAAACGGTATAAAACTACCTACCAGGGTAAAGATCGTTTGTTTTCACTAAACGGTATAAAACTACCTACCAGGGTAAAGATCGCTTGTTTTCACTAAACGATATAAAACTACCTACCAGGGTATAAGATCGCTTGTTTTCACTAAACGGTATAAAACTACCTACCAGGGTAAAAGATCGCTTGTTTTCACTAAACGGTATAAAACTACCTACCAGGGTAAAAGATCGCTTGTTTTCACTAAACGGTATAAAACTACCTACCAGGGTATAAGATCGCTTGTTTTCACTAAACGGTATAAAACTACCTACCAGGGTATAAGATCGCTTGTTTTCACTAAAAAACTTTCGTAAATCTACGGCACGTCCGCAAATCTCATCAGGACTTCATACTTTAAATAGAAAAAGACAGAAAAGATACAAAAAGGGATAGTATCCTTGCCTCATCTAATCGATGGACAAATAAGAGATGAGTTCACACTCGACCTATTATCCGGCAGCAGTTGAAAAGCTACTGTAACGTTTTCAAAATCGCAAATAAAATCAACATGGTCTCCACGCTATTTCGCGCTATAGACTGCATGTTGAAATAGCTAACTAATAACAGTAACCATTTATTTGTGTGTCAGCCGATCAAAACATTGTTGACAATGATCAGAAACAATATTTTTTACACATATATAAATATATCCAAATTCAAAAAAAAAATTTTTTACACCTAAAACTCGTAACAAAATTTTCAGCTAGTATTCCTACTTTGTCAGTTAAAAGTACCTATAGATGGAACAGTAACAAAATATTTCAAGATTGCAGACCAATCAATGAGTCAACCTTACTGGTTCAAACTTTATCTGCCCTAAACGACAAGATTCTTTGGTGACAAAGATTTGGACTGGTGAAAAATTAAGACCACCGAAAATATGGACGAATAAATAATTTGGGCTAATTTACATTTTTTAAAAGGTTGATTTTATCAGGGCGCAAGAAAATAAATTTGTCCCCTTAAGTGACTTTAATGAAATTAATCTTTGCGAAAATTACCTTTTGCAAATTCTGTGCATTTATTTCAAATTTTTCTTAAACATCTCCTCAATCAGGCACAGGGTCCTGTCAACTTTGCAATGTCAACAAACTTTTAAAATGTTTTTGACAATGAATAACGAAATTTTAAAAATGGTCCAAATTCTGCTGGCGCAAATCTTTTGCCAGCCCTTTCTATCAGTGGGGAAATTTTGTGAAGATGACCAAAATTAGAGTGATGAAAAATTAGGACGGATAAAAATTATGACCAAAAAAAGTAAAAGATCGATATTTTATACTCTAGTCAGTAATTTTTAACAAAGGACAAAAGAATTAGAGTACGCTCTCGTTAAACAAACTTTTTCTCTAAACGCAGCACCTTTTTGTTTTTGTGAATTGAATTTGCAAAAAAGGAGTATTCGCGAAAAATTACCTTAGCGAGAATAAATCGTTTTTTGAAGGATTTTTGTCCAACGAAGTAAAAAAATAAACAAATCTCCTTGTTTAATTTACATGTGCTATAAGAATTTTAAGTCAATCAGATTTATCGACCCATGGATGTACGAAACTCGACCAGACCTTTTTTACAGAATACGATATAAAAAAATATTAAGTTTGTTTATAGCTCATTCTCTAAGTAACATGAACGGTGAATGAGACGATACTGACGCCGACAGTGTTCAGACGACGTGTTTATCCGAATCATCACAACCACGACATCATGCAGTCGTCACTGCTGCACCATAACGACGTCGCGTCGTACAAAAAATGACGTTATTTCTTCCCCTTTTGTACCTGTTTCTTCGCTGCTGACGATGTTACACTTTTAAATGTGTCGATCAAATCGGACTGTGTCTGATGATTGGCTAAGCTGTATTTTTTGAATTCCATACTAAACTCTCCTTTACCCTGAGAAAATCAATTAATAAATGAACAAACTGAGAAAGCGAGTGACAAAAGTAAAAAACTTCAAAGGGATACGATTGTAATTTCTAACCTGTGTCAATGAACGCAGCTCATTTGAGTATCCAAACATTTCGTTTAACGGTACCTAAACAAGGACAACAAAAAAAAAGACGGTATTAAAGCTAACAATATTGGTAATTAGTCGTTAACCTGTGGGAAAAACCATGAGTTCGCCCGTCAGCAAATTATTTACTCTGAGGCGATCATAAAAAAGGGCTGCGCGCTGTCATTTTAAACAGACAAAATACGGGAATTAAGAGCGTTACTAGTTGTTAGCCCGTGGGAGAATCCACAGGTCTACGGTCCGCAGATTTTCGCCCATCAAATATATTTTCGGCGTGCTTTTTCGTCTACCTGTTAGCACGAAGTAATAAGATTACTCTGTGGGAGGCCCGAAGTAAAGCTGCGGCTCAACCATTTTGAACAAACAGAATACGAAGAATAAAATAGCTTACGTCAGCATACACTGTAAAGTATTCATCAGAAGACTCGGTACCAGTCACCAAACCCTTTCGTTTGTTTACTCCTCCCATGACTGTGCCCTACAATACATTCAACTTTACAAACGGAATTTAAGAAATATAACGTTTACAATAACGGTGAAAAACCATGTCATTTAGTTATGTTAATATGTAAAACTGCATAAAGCGAATAACCATCTTACCTGTGTTTCACTGGGAGCAACCACTTCCACCGCCATGACGGGTTCTAACAATACGGGGTTTGCAGTATCAAACGCTGAAAAAAATTACAAATGTAAAATTATAAGATATAATAGACATGATTAAGACTACAACGTGGAGATGTGTGAATTCTCAGTTTTAATGTAGGAGTACCGGCTTACACTGTTTTAAAAAAACAATCCTTTTTTTGTTTAGCGTTGATGTTAATTTTTGAGCAACATTTTTTTTACATTATTTTTTGTGATAAAACTGCCACGTGGTTTAGTAACGTCGTTACCGCCGATCCGTCAAAAAGTGACGTCACAATACCTTGCTTAACAGCTCCTATCGTAGCAAGCCTGAACGCCAATTCACTGGAATCAACAGCATGTGCAGCGCCTGAAAAATCAACAGAACTTCACCTTAAAGATTGAAAATACTCTTTGCAACGAATCTATGAAATAAAGAGACATTGACCTGTACAATGGTATAATCAACAGATATGCCAATATGGCCGCACTTACCGTCTTCTAAGATAAACCGGAAACCACACATTTTATGACCAGTTAAATAACCACGCTCGCAAGCTTCAAAGAAGCCCTACAACAAAACAAAACAAACTACAATGTATTCTACATGAAATCAAAAGGCGGAATGATTAGTCAGTAGTTTTCTACGCCACGGTAGAACTGCACATAAGACGACACAACCTACCTTTTCGATCGCAGGGATGAAATTTTTTGGTATGTTCATACCAATAGTGGCATCAACAAATTCTAACTTTGTATTTTCTGCTTCATCTTCAAATTTCTAAAAAAGTAAACGTCATGTTTACTGAGATGAAAATAGAAGAGCAACGACGACCACAACAACGACAACAGAAGAAGGACGACACCGACAACAGCAAGAACGACGACAAAGACAACGACGACGACAACGACGAGGACGAGGACGATAAGCACAACGACGGCTGAGGAAAAAAAAAAGCTTACCTCGATTCTACCAATGATTTTAGCAAACTGACCAGAACCACCACTTTGCTTCTTATGTTGATACTCAAACCTAAAAAAAAATTACCATGAATAAAAAAAAAATAGACACAAAGATAAAAGATGGTATTCATCGAACAGTTTTAGGAATCTCGTACTTGATAACGTCTTTACCAATCGTTTCACGAAAAGCGACTTTTGGTTTCCCAGTCAGTACTTCACAATTATACTCTGTTTTCATGCGCTAAAAAATAAATGTCTTAATTGTTCAAAACTGACCAATCATAAAAAGTAACCGTAATTACGTAACATTTGATAACCAAATCAAAAATGGATGAATGAATGAATGAATAAAAAATCTCAACAAATAGTGACAGTTCGAGTTAGAAAACTCCTTACCTCGGTATATATTTCTAAATGTAATTCTCCCATTCCAGATATGATAGTCTACATTATAAATAAGACATCAGTTTTTAATACAATATAACAGAAACAACAATACGCAAATTTTAGCTAAAGCAGTTGTTTCAAACAGTGTCAAAAACTATGTACATAGTCCAAACCAAAGTCGTAATTTTTGAACATAGAGTAACACATAAAAACCTCTTTGCTTTCATTGTCCACGTGTACACGAAATGTGGGATCTTCACGAGTAAATCTGTTGATAGCTTTGGAAAAGTTTTCAACATCGTTCTAAATAAAATTATAACCAATAAAATGTACAAAATAAATGGAAAAGATAGTTCCAAAAATACTGAAAGCCAGAATATTTTGTTACAGACATTTTGAGTAAAGGTACGTAATTTCCACAAGATTCGCTGAAAAATATTTATTTATTACTGAATCACAGACAATATAAAATACCTTATTTTTGGGTTCAACAGCAAGAGATATAACAGGGTCCGGAACATAAATCGATTCCTAAAAAAATCATCGTAACACCTGCATTACATAAAAAATGCTGCGTAGTTATATGGTATATGTATGGTATACGGTATATATGGTATATATGGTATATATACCGTATATGGTATATATATGGTATATGTATGGTATACGGTATATATGGTATATATGGTATATATACCGTATATGGTATATGTATGGTATACGGTATATATGGTATATATGGTATATATACCGTATATGGTATATATATGGTACATATTTAAACCAATTATATTTTGTTGCGTCCCAAGCTAAAAGTATATAATCACATGTTTTCATCAAGCTCTGAAAGTTAAGAAAACAGAAAAAAATAAGACATAATCATATTTGGAGACAAAAAAGTATTATTCCTCATTCTTAGCAAATTTTACCTACCATAGATAATGCTGGAGCGTTCTCAGAAACGAATGTATCACCAGATGAACAGTCAACGCCAAATAAAGCGCATATATCTCCCGCTGTTGTTTGGGTAATGTCCTAGATAAAATGTATTGATATAATAGACACTTTTCTTGTCCTTTAAACTTGATTTATGTGAAAAACACGACTACCTTCATCTCATTAGCATGCATTTGAATAAGTCTTGGTACTTTCACTTTTTTACCAGTTCGTGTGTTTACAATTTGCTGGCCTTTCTGTAATAGACCTTGATATGTTCGAATGTAGGTCAGCTGTCCATATTTTCCAGCCTTAATTAATAATTTACACTAAAATACTTCTATTACTATTTATAAACGTTGGACATCTTAGCTTGATCTATCTTAAGGAAAGAAATTGTTTGCAGAAGAAATGATTGAAGAATTTAAGTTTGCGAATAGGACCTCAAGAATTAGGCAAAATGCCAAATAAAAAAAAAGAATATTACAGAGCGCGTATTAGTAATCTCAAATAGCTATTACTTCCCTTACATCATATGTCTAAAGTGAATTTGATCCTGAACTGAAGCATGCTATTCTTTTGCATTTTTTTCTTCCGTTGAGGATCTTTCTCCTGGTGTCGTAATATTTCCAGTCACATGTTTGTTTACTGAAATATTCCTAATCAAACAATTAATATCTATTCAAAAAAAACAAAAACAAACTAACCTCCAACTTAAATGCAAGCCCAACAAATGGTTTGTCTGCGTTCACAGAATCCAAAGTTATATGCTCCTCGTTGCTAATACGAAACAAAAACAATAGGTGTTATTCTTAACGTGTGACTTTTAATTACATTTCGTCAGCGCATAAATGGCGCATAAATGGTGCATTCGGTATCTGAGACTTAAAATTGATTCAATGTTTTAAACAGGTTTAAACAAGGTTGGGGGAATCTGAAAACTAAAATATTTTCTAAGTTGTTTATTGGAGCAATTTCAGGGTTCCCACTATTTTTTTAAAACAAAATTTGAGAAGATTTGAGGACTTTTAGGAGATTTGAGGAGAAAAACTTGCACGTGTAAAAATGAAGGAACACACAGACTGGCATCTCAATTTTTCTTACAAAAGATAACTAAGAAACTTTGCTTCAAAAACAAAAAAAGTAATGTTTGCAGGCCACAGCAACCACAAATTGTGGTGATTCAAAATAAATAATATAAAAACTAGCATATATAAAAAAAAAACAAATGTCAATTTTTTTTTGAAGAGATTTGAGAAGAAAACCTAAATTTCAAAACAAATTGAGGACATTTGAGGAGACCTTTTGAATTTGAGGAGATTTGGGGAGTTATGAGGAGGCGTGGGAACCCTGAATTTGAATTAAACAACACAAGGTCATTTTATTTATTTATTTCAATAATATTTTTACACGTTCTAAATATCAGTTAAAAATAAACTGTTCTTCCTATAAAGTCCTTTTTGACAAGTGTTTTACTTCCTAACAACACCTTTTCTAATAACAAACTGAGTTGCAAACAGGTGAGGCTGAGATTTGAGTTAAAACCTAGAAACTGTCCAGGCTAAACATCTTGCCTATAATACTTGCTGCCTATCTATCTGTCTTGAGCCAACTTAAAAACCAGGGGTTTTGTAATCGAAAACACTACAATCATAGTAATAACCCTGGTCCAAGTATATTTCATTACTTTATGTTAACAGGCATGCTGAAATGCACAAAATAGCAATGCAGGAGATAAGTAGGACGATGCCCTGTGGAATTTTCCATGAGCTAACAAAATAGTTTAGAAAATTAAGCAACCGATACTTAAACATGGATAACCCACAAAACAGAATGCTTTTTTTTAATAATGACATCCCACAGCCATCAATAGCCTGTGTCAAGCTAAAACCTAAATATTATGCTTTGAAACAAATAAGCCAATTTAAGACTGAAATCAAAATTTTGCCCCTTCCTAACCAAAAAGAAAAATGGTGTTGCTTATAAAAAAAATTGTTAAGTCAACGAAAGCACATCAGGCTGACGTAAACAAAAGTAAATATAATGCAATACATAGGTATTTCTAATTCCAATTATATGTTGATAAACAAAACAAAAAAACTTACTTTTCTGTATCTAAAGCATAGTTATCTGTCTCACTTGGATTTGGTAAATATTCTACCACTGCATCAAGCAAAGGCTGCAAAAAGAAATGTTTAAGTGATTGTTCACTTACAAAAAACCTATATATAAAATTTTAACTTTTATTTTTACCTGAACACCTTTGTTTTTCAGTGCAGATCCTAACAGAATAGGAGTAAAAGTACGCTGCAGAGTCGCTCTTCTTATTCCTGCCTAAAAACAAACAACAACTAACAACTACAATCTGTTATAGATTCACATTTATAGTGCAGTTTTACTCAATGCATTAAAAGTATGCATGAGTAGCAGAGGTTTCTTTAAATCTGGAGGCTACAATGGTACATTACATGCAGTATAAAACCCTCATCCAGCCTTCTCAAAAAAAGCAACAAGTTCCTTATGTCCCTTTCATAGCTCTTTCTACGTTTTTTGCTTCTTTATTTTTATTTTTGCATATTTTTAAAATTTAGTTGGATCTTTATTACTTTTATCACCTATATACAAATCTCACTTAAAATTTGTATATAGGTGATAAAAGTAGTAAAGATCCAACTATTTATTATGATTTTAACGACCCATATCTTTTTTTTTATGCGGCCACATTAACCTAGCTAACATATTGTATTACTTGTGATTTTTAGCCATCCTCATTTCTAATTTTATATTTTGGTCCATTAAAAGTAGATAGCCAGGGACGGATGGTTTTGTGATTCTAATGCTTTTCTCTCTGAGAATGTGGCTTGATAGGCTTCTGAGTGTATTGTATACTTGGGTAAATGAGTAAACAGCACCATAAACAATAGCATATTGTGCCAAATATGTTCAATATGGTGATTTTTTTTTTATGGTTGTGTATTATGTAGGGTATTAACCCTATTTAAACTGGGTTGAAAATATGTCAGGTAAAGCTTAATCAATAATTTGGCTTAAAAATTATAATAACAAGGTCAGTTGCTTTAAATATTTTTTATCATGCGCACAGCCTTTGATCACATTATGTTGCTAATTTTTTTTACCTATATCTTCATTGTTTAGTTATATACACAATATCTGATTGACTGATATTTAAGAATATAAATTTGATAGTAAAGGTAGTGACAAACGACAAAGGTGCAAATAGTTATTCTGTAGGAGTATATCCAGCGTGTGACGATGGCTCTCAGCTAGCATGTCACTTTACTTGTTGAATTACAGTTATGATCCACTAAAAGCCTAATTTGTAGACTTTAATGCTGAAATCAATATTTTTGTGGGGACATTCAAGAGGACAAAAAGTCATACTGTCTACTAAAACTTTGCATATGTGTTCAATAAACATTGTTAACTTCATTTACCATAAGTTCATCTACAGTTGGCACTCGTTCTTCCAAAAAGATTTCACCCAGGGTTTCGTCAGCATTAGCAACAGCCTCTGAAAGTGAAAAACACATAGATTTTAAATTCACAATACACAATGTTTATTATTAAAAGAAAAATAAATTACCAATCAGTTGATTTCTCCTTTCTTTCACTTCATCTAACATTTCTTTTGGGATATCTCTCTCAACTAGATCTGTTCTAAAATAGCAGGGAAACTGCTGTTAATAAATGCATTGAAAACGTTTTAGAGACACAAGACAAAACTAAACCTACCCTAAAGTTCCTTCGAAGTAGATAGCTTTCTCATGTATCAAATCAACAATGCCTTTTAAATTACTTTCCAAACCGATTGGTATCTGCAGTAATGCTGCATTGTGCCGAAGTTTTGACAGCAATTGATTGGTCACACGGTAAGGATTTGCACCTGTTCTGTCAAGTTTATTTATAAAAGCAATGCAAGGTACATTGTAGCGCTTCACTTGACGATTAACAGTTAATGTTTGACTCTAAGAAAAATGTAAAATCTAATAGATTGCAAAATATTAACTTACTTGTAAAAAACAACAAAAAAACAACAACCATACCTGTACACCACCAACACTACAAAGAACAAGCACTGCTCCGTCTAATACACGTAAAGCTCGTTCAACTTCAACAGTGAAATCGATGTGACCTAAAAGACAAATTTGTCCAATTACATGGATACTCCAAATAAAATTCGCTACGTCATAATTAGTGACATTTCTGACTTGCTTTTTTAAAAATATTTTTTTTATGTACAGAGCAGATATTGTGTACACCATTATCACCAGAAGTGTAAAACTTGTGCTCTTACACGAAATATCTGGCTAATACTATTATATTAAACTACAAAAGTACTAAAACATTACCAGGTGTGTCAATAATATTGATGTTGTAATCTTTCCAAGCAGTAAAAGTGGCAGCTGACTGAAAATGATAATAAACAACTCGTATAAACAAATATTAAAATATAATAATTGTAGAGGTGATAAAACAATTATTAACAATTAATAAGCTCTGCATGTTCTTTATTGTCAAAGGTGCACCACAATAGTAGGGATATCCATCAAAAAATAATAGCACTTGACAAAAAATTTTTAAAGTTTATTTTACCTGAATTGTGATACCTCGTTGTCTTTCCAACTCCATGAAATCCATTGTTGCTCCAACTTGGTCCTTTCCACGGACCTGGCAAAAAAATATAAAAACAAAAAGCTACATAAATATACACTACGTTTTAAAGCCTCTGTGTTCAAAATACATTGCAAAAAATAATTTTTTAACAAGGGAAGGCACACAACACAAGTGTTACCTCATGCATGCTTTGTATACGGCCAGTGTAATACAAAATCCGTTCTGTTAATGTTGTTTTTCCAGAATCGATATGCGCAGATATTCCAATATTTCGAATTTTGGTAATATCCAGCTAAAAAAATAATGTATATATAATATTTAACAATTGTTTGCAACTAATCTGGATTTTTGTTTCTACAATTTCTTATTAGGATTGATTTTTAGTTGAACAAGCATTGTAAAAAAACTAAATACTAATTTTAACAAGTTGTATACCTTTCTAAACGCTGATAGAGCAAAAATGATATATCTTAAGAAAAATTTGTTTTGTTATGCATATGTACTAGGATTTGAATTAGCAGTTAACAATTCATAATTTTCAAATCAAAATTAATTTGCAAATGCCATATTTTTATTTATTGCTTGTTTCCAATACTATTTTATATTACTGATAGTGATGTTAAGTGACTGAGCGCATTTTCCCCTTTTTTGATTTCTCCACATTTGAAATGAATACAACTTAAGTGATGGAGGTTTCAAGATTTCTTTTAAAAGTTGGGTCTCAAAAAAAAGCCCTTCAAAAATTAATCTCAATTAATGCTGCATTAAATCCCAAGATTTAACGCATCATTAATTAATCATACATACTTCAGTTGCTTTGCTGCTGCACCAACATTTCTGAAAAAGAATTTGAATTCATTGTCAAGACTAAATATAACACACTCAGTGCTTGGCAATAACTGAAGTTTTAAATCATCATTGGCAACATTGCCTGTGTTTTTACACTGTGATATAATCATGATACAATTTACTTCAAATAAACATAAAATACTATTATATATACTACTTGCAACTGCCTCGATGTTGATTTATTTATTTATTAGTTATATATGTTGTGTGTGTAGTACGTTAGCTTTTTGTCAATGTGTCAATGTACCTTTACTACGTTGTTAAGTGCTTTATCAGTAAGTATTTGTGTGGGAATTAGTTTCCATGTTGTGTTGTTATGTGACGTTATTGTGTATATAATGGTTGTCTGTGCTGTTACTAACTTTTTCATCAAAAAACTAGTTGATTACCTGTAATATATTTTTTGTAACCTTCCTGAAGATGGTGGACAAATTGCTGTGTTGTCTTAAGGCTAACATTGTTATATTTTCTAATCCTAAAAACGCATAGTATTAATGCTTACCTCCTAATTTAAAAACAACTTATTCTCAACATTAGAGAATTTATACTATTTCCCTAATTTTACATTTGTAACAGAGTACTCAGGTTAAATAAACAAGGTTAATAAGCAAGCTACTTCCATGTAAAGCAGCAAACATTAAAGTAATTTTGATGTTGTTTTGTTGCTCACTGGATATGTATATAAATCAAAATTTATATAGGTGACTGGTAGGAATTTTTTTTTATATAGCAAGCACATCAGTAAAAGTTTGGGTTTTGATATTGGGTTTGTTGCTTGATCTGAAATTAAGATGAGCACAGACTGGGGTATAGCATATGATTTTTTTTTAATACTAATATGTTATAAACATTTTCAAATTAACTTGATGAATTGAGAATGGAAAGCTTTAATGATGGAAAGTCATTTAATAACGGGGAATATTTTGATGTAATCTTCTGTGTGTCTTACAGAAACAATTTGTCTAGACAAAGGTGCTATTTTAGTAAGTTCAATGTTAACACTATAATAATGAGATTGCAAACTATTGGTCAGGGAAATGATTAATAGACTGGGATAACAATACGTGACAAACACCAATTTCCTTGCTAGCAAAATGGGCCACATAAAATCAAGAAGACTTGCTCTAGTAACAATAATGATGTTGCGAAGTGCACAACTAGATAAACCATAGTTAGGGGTGTTAATGTTTAACTTGTGCATTTCAAAGAAGATAGTTAAAGGGGCATTGCTTGCTTGGGTGATGTGCATCATTTATCAGCAGCTATTCTTTTTTTTCTAACAACCTACCACACTGTATTCAATTACAGTTTTTCGACTGTCCAGTCTTGTCTCAGATAGGCTCTTAAAATCAGTATTTTAAAATATTTGTAGCTAGCTAGGTGAGGGAGGGGAAATATGCCATTAAGAGCATATGTTAAGGAGGCGGGTTTGGTAATTTTGAAAATTTGTTCAAGTGCATATATTTTGCTGACAAGGACTGTCGTACATAAACCCACCTGCCCTGATTATGTTCGTTCTATAAGTGCTAAATAATATTACCTGTCGTACATAAGTGCCAAATAATATAAAAAGTGTCGTACATAAGCCGGCCTGCCCCGATCATGTTCGTTTTATAAGTGTTAAATAATATTTTTTAACTGTCGTATATAAACCGACCAGTTCTGATTATGTTGCCCCGATTAAGTATTTTCTGCCCTGTTTATAAACTGGGCAAGCTGCCATACATAATCCGGGCAGCATTCATTCAAAAGAAGGAAGCATAAGAATATCTTTCAAGTTTTATTGTTGATTTTTATTTTTTCTTAAAAGGTTCTCAAAAGACAAATACACCTTTACGATAATTCAATTGCACATGCATTCCTACGACTCTCCATTGTTTTACAATAACGGAAGAAAGTTTGTTAGAGACGGAAGCGTATTTTTTCCAGTTTTTAAACTTCCTTCGTATCAATTTCTTTCAAATTTTCAGGAAACGTTAATAATAATAATAAGATACAACTTATGTGTACTTTTCATTAAAAACAAAACATGGCAAGAAAAGTTATCACGAAAGAACGTGTTTTCTCCTAAATAAACTCTTATAAAAGTATGATGTTTACCTCCTCCGATCGCAAAATGAGCTGCGATGGAGTGTTAGTTTTCCCGAATTATCGTAAAGGTATTGCCATGTGGATAGAAACGTCAATCTTAAAACCCATCCACTCACAAACATTTCTTGTTTTTGTGGCAAACTTGAGTATAAATCTGTAAAAACTTTGTATGCTTCATTAACAGAAAACTGCTGTCTCTGTGGTATAACCTGAAAACAACTCACAGGGTGAAGAAGCTTACAATGAGTTCAGTAGTCTAATAAACTAAACTCATCATTTTTCCCTTTTTGATATTTTTGATAGAGAAGAGAAAAAAGAGAAAAAAAAGCACGTGCGCCATATTAGCGATCCTGACTTGATCTTTTCCCGGAATCGAGAATGTGAAAAAAAAGACCCGTGAAAATTATTGCAAAAATTGGGACAAACGCCCCTCTCTCCGGTATAGGAAATTCGCATTAAAATAATTTTCCTTTCACAAGCAGCATACTTGTATTATGTATGACAGGTTTTACAAGTGATTTTCTTAGTGCTAAAACATGCCGCGAGATTGCGTTTCGACCTTAGAAATAATACTAGAGAGGCAGGGTAAGAGACTGCTGAGAAGAAAAGTGAGCCACGGGGCCATCCTACTAACGGTCCTGATTTTTTGAAACATAAATCGGTAACCGGTTGTTACAGAGGGCTCTTGGCGGTCAAAATTGAAATCGAAACGAAACTTTCTGCAGAGCAAACAAAATCGAAGGCTAGCTATGTTCGTTTCGTCCGTTAGTGTTGTTTTGAAAGTTATATATACAGCAAGAATTATTCTTTTGCTGTTTTGTAAGTTGTACAGAATATACTTGTATTTAGGTCATGATCTTGGTGTGAGTAACATATTACATCTGATAGAAATTTGCCTTGTGATTCCACTATCAAACGCTGAGTCTGAGCGCGTTTTTTCCAAGGAGTGTCAGTCAATGAATAATGACACGTTGGAAATGCTCCTCCATGTGCGTGCTGATAATGACCTTAATGCAGGTCGATATGCTAATGCCGTTGAAATGTTCATGAACGAATATCCTGATGGTACGGTCAGAAACAGGAAACGACGTTTGAATGGCCACAAACATCCGTCGAACCGCAAGTCAACGAAGAAAGTGCCTAAAAACATTGCAGCTGCTCTTGATTATGTGGCGCCGTAGATTAGTGGTTATAGCTTTCGTACTCTGTGCGGGAGACCGGGGTTCGATTCCTCTTGACGGCGATTCAACATGGGCGAGTGAATGTTACCATAGCCCCGGGTTAACCCAAGCCATATGAGGGAAATTGGGGAGATGGCACACTGTGTGGGCCGTTGGATGTTGCCGGGAGTTGTCTAGTAGAGCGTGGGCCCTACTAATTGGGTCTGCGTTGCTCAAAATGAGCATTAAATACTCTAGGACTCTCCATCTAAGCCATGGCCCCTCCTGGAAATAATAGACAGGGTATATCCCTCGATATTTGTGAGGCTAGCCATGTAAAATATGCACATCTATCTATCTATCTATCTATTGTTTTGAAAGTTATACAGCAAGTTATACTTGCACTGTTTCGAAATTTATACAGCAAGTTATTCTTCTCCTACTTAAATTAATAAAACAAACAATTTTAGTGTTCTTTTAATGTTTTTTGCGCAGTTTTATAGGGAAATCTAAATTTAAGTGCAAATTCTTTTTCAGACTATGGTTGTTTAGTTAGAATATTTGAAGTCTTTTGCAGCGTTAAAATCATTTTTTTTAAATTCATAACAGAGGAGGGTGTTACGACAATAATCTGTCTTGTTTTTCACTTGTATTATAACTATTTTAGCAAAAGTAGCTAATTTTTGTTATAAATTACATAAAAATTTCAACTTCTGTTGAAAGTTTTGAAACACCAAGTAACTATTTTTGTGATTACAAAATTAGCGCATCGCGCATTTTAGTTTTATCGCAACAAATTACCATGAACAAAGAATCAACTTCCAGTGGCCTTACCAATGGTGGTCCTAAAGTAACGTTATCGATTCACCTTGTTTAGTATAATTGTAGATTGACATTCAACCAACAAAAAATAACATCATTGATTATCTTCTATGCTCATTATATTTTCACGATATTTGCTTGATATTATTATTTTTTTGTTTTTGTGGAAATTAGGGTTGGTCGGGCCCGTATAACATCTAATTAAATTGGAGTCACCTTATATAAGATTTCTACTGTGAAGGTTTGCTTGAAAATTCCTTGTTGTACACCAAAGGAGAGCACATAAGTAGAGCAACCGGTCTACAAGAATACAATACGACATTAACCTGTTCTGCCTGAATTATGAACGCTGCCCGGATTATGTACGGCAGCTTGTCCCGTTTATAAACAGGGCAGAAAATACATAATCGGGCCGATTTATGTACGACAGTTGAAAAAATATTATTTGGCACTTATAAAACGAACATAATCGGACCGGCAGGCTTATGTACGACACTTTTTTGATTTTTGGCACTTATGTACGACAGTTGAAAATATTATTTGGCACTTATAGAACGAACGTAATCGGGGCTGACTGGCTTTTTTATCATTCGTCATCACTTCCGACAAGCAAATAGCCCTGGTGGCATAGTTGTTGTTGTTCTCAAATGAAACAAAATTTCATGGAAACTAAATTTTGGGATTCGCAAGTTTAATAACTTTTCACCAAACTTAATTCCTGCAAAACGAATAATTTAGGTCATCCCCATTTTCACAATAGTTCGAAGAAAATACCAATCACAGCCAGTCCTGGCCAGCTATTATATCAGCCTTCATAATCCGGTGACCATGACATAATCAGGGTAGAAAAAACATAATCAGGCCATGCCTACATAATCCGGCCGTCCTGTTTATAAACAGGCCGTTTTCGCAATCTGGGCAGAACAAACTCCCCACCCTTGTCTAATTTTGTCTTGAATACGCTAACGTTCCTAATATTAGATTTTTACATTCTCCCCCTGTCTAAAACCTTATGTGTGTTTAGCTAGGTAAGATTGGTAAGGACATCTTCACTTTGTCTCCACAGACAAAAATTTAATAGTGAATAACGAAGTCTGATTTCAAAACTTTATATTTGATGTTGAAAGAAGGCTTTGGAAAACGTAACTATAATTTAAAATCAATAATTTAACATAAATCAGGGCTTTAAATGAAAAAACATGATTTTTTTGTAACAGGAATAAGACAGTAGTTATTAAATTGCATGTCAAAAACAATAGATTTCATGTCTCATTCACAAACCCATTGTTGTGTTTAACATAGTGTCATGGGATCAACTAAGAAAAATAATATATAATGTAACAAGGCAAATTTTGCCTGTTTTACACGCGAATGGTCATACTTAAAAAAAAAAAAAGCTGAAAAATCTCTGTGTGTTGTTCTGAAATGATGAAAAAAATCGACATTTTTTGAGGTGGTTTAAAACAATTACTTTAATAAACACTATATATATTCATAAAGTGCAGGCCATTTCATAAGACTTTAGGTAGGCGTGCAATGATTAACTCAATATTCATATTTAAACTCAATAACTCCACACGTGCGAACTTAAAAAATTAAATTTTTAAGAAGCAAAAGTAAAAACAAAATTCCTTTACCCTGTACACTGCACATATTATTTTGGCGTGGGAAACATGCAAAGAGCAAGTTCTACCAAAGTTCACAGCCAGGAATTTAAACCCATGGTACTAAAAATTGTGACTACCATTAATTAAACTTTGTAACTACAGTTAACTCCTGGTAACTCGAACCTCCAAGGGACCAGAGAAACAGTTAAGCAAAGCTCCCATTAATTCGAACTTAGACAAAAATGAGATATTAGTTCGAGTCAAAGCCATATTTTTTCCAGACTCTATAAAATTTACAAATGTTACAATCTAGTAAGTTTTCACTGAAAGACATTTTCTATATCAGTTTGACTTAACCTTGTTGATAGTTCTTGTTCAACAACTCAACTTTTAGGTTGATGTATTTGTGAAGACAGGCCAATGTGAGTAACGTCTTCTTCCTTAACTTTATATAAGGAAAGCCCGAAAACATCAGCTTGCCGTTTACTTGAGAAAATAGTAGAGAATTTTAAATCCAGTGAAATGAGCAATAACAATGATTTGAAACCAGTGTGATAAAACTTTCCTAAAGATCGTCACCACAAAAAATGGTAAACCTTACTTACTTACTGTGATCTTTCACACTAAGAACTATGCTGATTTTTTTAAATGAATTTTGTAAGACTTTTTATAATTCATTTGAAAATCGCATACATTAATTTAAATAAAATATGATACAAATTAAAAGTAGTAGTAGTAGTAGTAGTATTTATTTCGTGTGAGATAACTGTATATTTTACATTAAATAAATACCTACGGGGAGACCATCAGATAGTATAAATACTAATGTAGGTGATGGCCACTTATATAAGATCAAACGATTGCAATAAGCAGTATGACACTACAAAAAAAAATTTTAATAAAATCTTTTTTATGCAGTGGAGAGATTAGTGTTATAGCAATCCAGAAGATAAGTTTTGCAGATTTTTTTTAGTTGTTTTAGAGTGAGAGAGGCTAGGTCGTGAAAGTGTTGTTGGATATTGTTCCAATTAATAATAGATTGGTAACGTATAGATTTGAGACCAGATGAATGGCAGACCAATTTAAAAATATCACAAATATTACCTGGAGAATGCAGATTTATAATATTAAAAGTTAAAATAATGTTGAAAAATTTTATAAGATCTGAATAAGTAAAAAAATTAAGATTAAGAAAAATAGGATTTGATGGTGAGTTAAAATTAGAAAAAGTAATGATTCGGAGAGCAGCTTTTTGTAAGCGAAAAATTCTACATGACCATGAAGTGAGACCCCGCACTTGTGGACTATAAGAAATATGAGAAGAAAATAATGCATGGTAAATTGAAAGTAGGATATCCTTAGGCACATAATATCTTAGTTTGCAAAGAGCTCCATTTGTTTTTCTTAATTTATTGCCAATATAAGATATTTGAAAATCCCAATCTAGAAATTAATCTATTAATATACCTTGTAAGATATCTTACATGAGATGAAAATTCAAGTTTTTTTCCATTTAATTTCAGCCTTATATCATAGTTGACTGCTTTATTTCTTTGCCTAAATATAGAATGACTTCAGTCTTAGCTACATTTAATGCTATTTTGTTTGCAGTTAGCCATTTATATATACATTTTAAGTCTATATTTAAATGCTTCTGCATTTTTTTCAGATTATAGTTAGCATATAACATGCAAGTGTCATCTGCAAAATGAAAAATTTCTGAAAAAATTATTGAGTTAATATTAAATCATTAATATAGAGTAAAAATAAAATAGGACCAAGAACGGAACCTTGGGGAACTCCATGTTTGATAAAACGTTTTTTAGATTTGGTGTTAGTTAGGGAGACATATTGTACCCTATCGCTGAGATAGGAGCGAAACCAGGAGTTTGTTACACCTCTAATTCCATAATGTTTAAGCTTTGAAAGGAGAATTTCGTGTGATACAGTATCAAAGGAATATTTTTGAAGCGATTGTGGAGACGAAAGGGTTTTGTCAAAATTTCTAAAAGATTTGTTAACATTTTGAGCTCTACATTTTAAGGTTTCCATCACTTACTACTTCACAGTCCCTTTAATTAACAAAATACACTTTTTTAAAAATATGCCCAGCCCTCTGCTCTCTTCTCATGAAATTAAAAACAATTTAGGCTGTAATGGATAACCAGCTAAGTTTGATTAGTAGATACACATAGTAAAACTAGCCACTCATTTGGCTAGTAAGTTCTCTTTTGAATCTCTACACTTTTTTCTTTGATTTCTCCCATTTATTAACACATATGATATTTGTAATAACTTTTTAGAGAGAAAAATGAATATTATTGGTGGACCTGTACCATTTTCGATAAATATGCCTGATAAAGTTTTATCATCTCATGGCTACAATGAAACAAGGTAGGATTCTTTTTTGAATAATGACTCAGTGAAGGAGAAATAGCATTTGCAACGGCATTAATTGCAATGGTTGCTTTAGTCAGATTTTGCTCTGTAGGTGTATAGAGTGTAAATATAAATTTTAAAAATTTAGTCAATTTTTAGTTATTTAAATTTTATATCTATCAGTTTGTTTCTGTGTTATTTTGGAAAACATACATTCACTTTTCAAATTATGTGAATTACATTGGCCATGACAGAGAATTCCATGGACCTGTCCAGCCACGTTTGTGTGTACCCTTACATCAAACACAGTGTTTTTCGCTCAAGCAATGACAAATACTACTCAAAACCTCAGAATAGAGTTTAAACATACGAAGGTTATATAAATGCAAAGCAAACATTTGGCAGTTTTTCTAGAATTTGTGATTCCAAACGTCTTCCTTAACTCCCATGAAAATCTTTCGAATATTCTGATCCTGAAGTTCTTTATTTATCAATTTTCGAACTAGTGCTGAGATTGACACAATAATTATATGAGGTGCTACATACATAAAGTGTGGATCCAGGTTTTATTTTACTTATGTTCTTTTTACCTTCAAGATGGTTTAAATCTCAGAAAAAGCCTTATAAAGCTTAAAAGCAAATCAAAATGTTTTTTATTAATACTTCAGCTTGCGTTTTCATATCTCTCACATGAACTCACTTGTAGCGGATCAACTACATAAATTTTTAATTTCGGTAGATTTGAAAAACATTGCATCCTTAAACAGGCCTATCAATAAGGGGAGAGCAATTGCTCTTGCTCACGCAAAGGCTCGCCCAATTCTGTGAAATGAGAAACTAGCTGAGCCATAAACTGCTCCCCCAATTCCAAAAACAGTTTTACTGGCTGAGCAATATCACTTCATCTCACATGGAAATCAATGTTCTCTTTCTTATTATTTACAGTAAAAGAGAACCAAAATATATCTGAAAAGATAAAATAAAATAGATAAAGACTTATTCTATTTATTCAGATTGCTTGCCCAGTTTAAATTATTTTAACCTTGGGGGAGCGATTTATTGCTTGGGTGTTATTTTCTTATTGATGGCCTGCTTAAACATAAACCAAATATTTTCAGAGAAGTATACGCTTTGAAATCACCAGCAGACAAAAAAATGATTTTTTATTCCATGGAAAACAACAACACAAAAAAAACTCGACTAAATCAAAATACTCTGCCGTTAATAGTCAAGTGTGTGTCTGGCTACTGCGGTTACCATTTTACCCAGAGTCAGACAGATACAGGCTATTATTATGGAGATTTAATTTTTAGATCTCCACAAAGGTTAGATTTTCCATCAACGAGAGCTATATTATGGTATGTGATAAAATATTTTGTTTAGTAACAGCATTTGAATTTTGTGAACCATGACCGTTATAAGTGTGCTGGATAAACAGGAGCCAATCATTTCAGTTTCAGTTGCTAAGAGCAAAATTTAATTTTAGCACTTGTTTATATACTTTTCATTCTTTTAAATAACTGTTTTGTAGGTTGGTTTAATTATTTGGTTTAAACCTGTGTTGTAATTTTTTAAATTTTAAGCCTGTTTTGACCTAAATCTCAACGTAAGCCCTTTGGCAATTATTTTTATTTGTTTGTTTCCCGAACTGAGTATTTACGTGTGTTACATTGTATTTTTAGGAACCGTAATCCGTTAGGAAATCCGTCTGGCATTATGCTTATCAAGAACGAAAAGTATATATATACTTCATACTTCATCTTTTTTTTTGTATTTTTCTTTGGAGGGGGAGAAGGGTTAGGGTTAGCAGCAGAACATACATACGCAAAATAATATTACAATTTTCCTTGAGTAAACTGCCATAAAACATTTTCTTGTAAGAATGATTAAATTTCAGTTGAGGCTGACTGTGCTGACTTTTTAATTTTTCAAGCTCAATTGTTTTTGTTTGTGTTCTTCTAAAGATTTGTTGCTGGATAGGATTGGAAGGTATAGATTGTATTGAAATTATGTTATTGTAAAATCATGCATATAAATTAATAAAAAAGGAACAAAAATTGTTCCATTATTTTATTCTTAATCTATGTATGGATTCAGAATAAGTAGGTTCTCCATATTCTAATATTTGACAAAAGCCTACCGCTCTCATCAGCTAGGTTTTTAAAAGACAAAAATAATAATTTATTTTAATTTTACCTTGATTCTGAGAATAAAAACAATATTCTAAATTTACAACACTGAAATCAAAACAAAAAAGCTCAATTTTTTTTAAAATAATAAACTTGAATCTGCTAAGGGACCGTCTCAAAATGTTCATACGTAGTTCGTATAATTCGTATCAAAAACTTCGTATCGATTTATTAAATCTTTCGTATCATTTTATTTTTAATACGAACTTTTTCGTATCATCAAAATTACAAGTTCGTATAAAGTTCGTATCATTTAAAATAAAGTTCGTATCATTTAAAATAAAGTTCGTATGTAGTTCGTATCATTTTTAAAGAAGTTCGTATAAAAATTTGCTTATACAAAGTTCGTTTATTATAATTGGACTATTATCTATAGTCTTTATATTGAAATTTTTTCAACAATTATAAAGTTCGTTTCGTTATACGAACTTCGTTTATTTTAATTGGATTTATTATCTAAGGTCTTCCACGGCATCGTAGAAAGCGAAAATATCGCGTAGATCGTTTAAAAATCATGAAAACGGGATCGTAAAAAGCGAAAAGATCGCCGTAGATCGTTTAAAAGTCATGAAAACGGGATCGTAGAAAGCGAAAAGATCGCCGTAGATCGTTTAAAATTCATGAAAACGGGATCGTATAAAACCAAAAGATCGCCGTAGATCGTTTAAAAATCATGAAAACGAGATCGTAGAAAGCGAAAAGATCGCCGTAGATCGTTTAAAAATCATGAAAACGGGATCGTAGAAAGCGAAAAGATCGCCATAGATCGTTTAAAATCATGAAAACAGGATCGTAAAAAGCGAAAAGATCGCCGTAGATCGTTTATAAGTCATGATAACGGGATCGTAGAAAGCGAAAAGATCGCCGTAGATCGTTTAAAAATCATGAAAACGAGATCGTAGAAAGCGAAAAGATCGCCGTATATCGTTTAAAAATCATGAAAACGGGATCGTAGAAAGCGAAAAGATCGCCGTAGATTGTTTAAAATCATGAAAACGGGATCGTAGAAAGCGAAAAGATCGCCGTAGATCGTTTAAAAATCATGAAAACGGGATCGTAGAAAGCGAAAAGATCGCCGTATATCGTTTAAAAATCATGAAAACGGGATCGTAGAAAGCGAAAAGATCGCCGTAGATTGTTTAAAAATCATGAAAACGGGATCGTAGAAAGCGAAAAGATCGCCGTAGATCGTTTAAAAATCATGAAAACGGAATCGTAGAAAACGAAAAGATCGCCGTAGATCGTTTAAAAATCATGAAAACGGGATCGTAGAAAGCGAAAAGATCGCCGTATATCGTTTAAAAATCATGAAAACGGCATCGTAGAAAGCGAAAAGATCGCCGTATATCGTTTAAAAATCATGAAAACGGCATCGTAAAAGCTAAGAGGTCGCCGTAGATCGTTTAAAAATCATGAAAACAGGATCGTAGAAAACGAAAAGATCGCCGTAGATCGTTTAAAAATCATGAAAACGGGATCGTAGAAAACGAAAAGATCGCCGTAGATCGTTTAAAAATCATGAAAACGGGATCGTATAAAGCGAAAACATCGCCCTGGATTGTGTAGATTGAACCTATGAATATGCAATTTTGCTAGTCTTTTCAAAGAAGTCAAAATCGTATATTTTACTTCTTTTATTTCTGGTTTCGTTTAAAGTTCGTATCATTTCTTTTCGTATTTTAAAAAAATTCGTTTAATTCCTTTGTTTCTGGTTTCGTATTGAAATAATTATGCGCAATTACGCCGGTACTTTTGAAATTCGTTTCAAGATCGTATAGCAATTTACTTCGTTCAAAGTTCGTATAATTTCATTTTGTATGATAAAAAAACTTCGTTTAAGTTCGTATCATATATTAAAAAAGTTCGTATAAACTTCGTTTACATTTTTTATTTTAAACGAAGCACTTCGTATGACATTCGTTTCACGAAACGAAGTACTTCGTAGCGTTCGTATAATTATACGAAAAAAACATACGAACATTTTGAGACGATCCCTAAGTAAGTGCAAATTGCAATTCAAAAAAAATTAGTAAGAGGAGCCCTGTGATCACATACCACTAGCTGAATAACAAATCTTGCAAAAAATCCATTGTTAGCCAATTCAGATTCATGCAGAAATTTCTGTCCATTTTATATTAAAGTTTTTTTGTACTGTTTTGAAAGGTTAAAACCTAGAGTGACTTCAAAAAAATATAGAGGGAGTTTTAACCCATAACCAGTCGTACAACTCTGGTAATTTAGCTGAATTGGTGGTTTCGTTAATGTGATGTTTCCCAGAAAAGAAAATGACAATAATTATGAATTTTATTTGTGTGAACATTCCTTCCACTTGCTAAATCCTATGACAAAAAATATATTTTCCATTTCCTATTTTGTGTAAACAAAAAATCGTTTTATAGTTTCCATAATGCATAAAGCAGTAACAATGAATTATTTCCCTAAAATTTATAAAATTTCAAGGCCTCGTCAAAGGGAGGTCTTTAATTAAATTTTACAACTACATGTTGAGGGGACCCTAAATTGGTTTCCATTGTGCTTTTCACATCCTTCTCACATTTTGTGCAAAGACAATAGCACATAAGAGTCATAAATATGTTCAATGAGAGTAAGTCTATTCCACACATAACTGGTGATTTCTGACTTAAAATATGTTTAATGAAAGTGATGTTTATCTTTCGTGAAGGGAAAGAAAAACAATATTTCTTTGAAATAAATCATTTGCAAAAGAAATAAAATTTCTTTAACTTGATTGGTTATTCTGTTAATTATTCTTTTGTTGTTAATTATTCTTCTATTTATTATTCTTCTATTCTAAAAATTGATAGCAGGTAGAAGTTGTCTGTTCAGCATTGGTCATAAATATGTTTCTAAACAAATTAACATAAAATAGTCTTTGGAGGTGAATCATCTATACATAAGTAATATTTTTTTTTAGGTTGAAACTTATAATTAACGAGAGAACGTTGCATCTTGCATACAAGCAACTTCAAGTGCAGAACAAAAGCTTCAATGGCTTTTTTATTGGTGATTTAGAATTTAATGGTAAGTGTGATAACATATTTGTGTAAATAAATTTTATAGTTTGTGATGAACATGTAATGTTTGGCCTGTACTTTCTCAGAGAACAAGATTTGTAGATTATTCACAATAAATATACAACCCACTTCCCTGTCACCTCTATAAGGTGACAGGGAAACCTCTCTACCACAGTCTGATTTCTGCGCGTATGTTTTTAAAATTGAACACAGTCAACAGCCAAATTTTAAAGCAAAAAATAAAAAATACCAATGGTCAAGTTGTTACTACTATTGATGTCTTTTTACAGAGTACTTATTATCTTATAGAAGATGAAGGGATTTGTGTAAGAATTGACAGATTTGATCCCGGTAGAGATGGACAAATCAAAACAGGTGTGTATTTTGTATTATTATAATGTATACAAGCCAAATGACCCGTGGAAAAGCCCACAAGTTATTTGGCCTCCAAATTATTGACTTCATTAGTTTTAAAAATGTTATACTCATAGCAACTTCTTTTTGCAGCCGTTTTTCTGGTTGAACTAAAATGTCACTTTTGGGTCTTATTTATTTATAAATGGCTTGATTACACCTAATGTTTTTCCTTAAAGTGTGGTAAAAAAAACGTTATAGAAGAGTAATGATGTAGTAGACTTTTGGCAATTATTTTCTTTCATGCCATCATCATGTTAAGGATACGGTAACCCCCTTCTCATAACGTTTAAGTGGGTGTAACCATGATTCTTGCAGGTAAAAGCAAAGGTCTTTGATTTGCTTTTTCTCGAAATACAATTTTCAGTCGAAACGGTATATATTTTTGTCGAACACTCCCCTCCATCTTGTCGAAATTGTACGAAAACAAGTTTATTGCGATAATTATATCTTTGGCTACAGAACTTTGCTTTTTCTAACGCAGAAAGTGAGGAAATATCGAGTTATTGATCTATCAAGCTTAAAAACAGATAAATCAGTCAGAAAACAGCTATTGTAACACAAAAGATGCTATATTTTCGGAACCACGTGTTGTTTTGAGTAAAAAAAGCAAAGTTTTTTAGAGCTGAATAAGAGCTTCGTAATCATATTTTTTTCAACGAACAAAAATTTTACTGAGGGGAGTGTTCGACAAAATGAACTGGAAGGGTATATTTTTGTATATAATATTTTTTCTACTTTTTGGATTTTTTTTATGGAAATATTTTATCATCCTTCTAGAGATAATTTATTCGGCTTTCAGAATATATATATTTGTTAGGGTTAATATAGCGAGCAGAGGGGATATTTTAAATATACTGAGTATGTGTCTCAGGGGGTTACCGTATCCTTAATACTAAGTTTCATAAACATGTTATTAGCTTATGTTAGGGAGATTTAATCCACCCCTCTTTGCAAGATATTTGATACCCAAAAAGTCCAATATAAATAGGATAAGTTGTTCTTCAAATCTGTGCTTGATGGAAATTTTGACGAAATTTATGGAATCGTTTAAAAGTGACATTTTTTCCTCAGGATGAATAACAACAGGTTTTGCACAAAGATTTTATATTTGGGAAATCTTTCTAGATGTTTATGTTATTTGCTTAGCAAAGTCTTTTTTAAATTTAATAATTTGTAAATTGTTTTCTACCCTATAAAATTTAGCATATACAGATGTTATAATAATAAGAAATGGTACCTGCGAGTAGCACAGCCAAATTCTTGTTGATTTTCCATAGGCTAACGACTAGTGATAATTAGTGATAATAATTCATTTTATAATGTTTTTTTTTATTGTTTAGGCACTGATGTTCAAAACATAAGAATACCTACAGCAATGATCCCTGGAGATTTTTGTATTCCTGTTTTGGTATTTCTTGTTTATATTTATCTTTTTCAACATGATGTGTCAGGCTTTTTCAGAAGAGGTGTGCGATAGCACACACACACACGCACACACACACAAAATAATTAAGATATGCTATTAATAGCACATACAATCAGGGTTCCCACGCCTCCTCATAACTCCTTAAGTCTCCTGAAATCTCCTCAAATTCAAAAAGTCTCCTCAATTCTCCTGAAATGTCCTCAATTTTTTTTGAAATTTAGGTTTTCTTCTCATATCTCCTCAAAACTTTTTTGAAATTTGGTTATTTTTTATATATGCAAATTTTTGTATTATTTATTTTGAATCACCACAATTTGTGGTTGCTGTGGCCTGCAAACATTACTTTTTTGTTGTGTTTGTATTTTAAAGCAAAGTTTCTTTTCGTAAGAAAATATTGAGATGCCAGTCTATGTGTTCCTTTATTTTTACAAGTGCAAGTTTTTCTCCTCAAATTTCCTCCTCAAATTTCCTCAATTTTGTTAACAAAAGCTCATCAAAAATCTCCTCAAAAGTCCTCAAATTTTGTTTTGAAAAAAGAGTGGGAACCCTGTACAAGTTGTTGACAATTTGTTGACATATATAGCACACCTGTAACACTTGACGTGTGCTTTTTGCTGCACATGCGCCAGAATCCTCCTGAAAAGGCCTGATGTATGAATTACCAGATTCTTCTTAAAAAATATAAATGCTTAATATTGACATTGTTACATAAAGTCAAAAAATAACAAATAAGAATAATTCAGCTACTTGAAAGTAAAAAAACACATTGAGTTCGCCTGTCACACACAGCATATTATTGTAAGAGAAAAAAGGAACACCAAGTCAAGCGAAATGTAAAATTGAGCTCTAAGAATCAAAGGTTTTTTTTATTGTTTAAAGAAGTTTTTTCTCGTTTTCTTATGCAGTTACAGCATGGGATGGCTTTTGTTGATCATCATACAAGTGAGACACACTCTGTTTCCGAATTTGTTAAAACGTTACAGGTATGTGTGGTTGTAGTTTTATTTTATTTTAATATGGTACACAAGAAATTAAAATAAACCACTACATTCTTTCTGTAATCAATCACTTCCATGCCTGCTGACTTGTATATCTCATGCTGTTGTTGTTGCTGTTGTTTTTCTTTTGTTGCTTTGAATTGAGCTTGGTCCTATAAACAAATAATTTAATGTATCGATAAAACAATATAACATCTGGATTTGGTTCTTATAGGTATTAAAAAGTTGGTGCTCAAGGAAGGATAAATTAGATGTAAGCAATTTCCTCTCTATGAAGATAAAATGTTGCTTTCAAAAAGAAGATGACGAAATTCTTGCATTTGTAACAAGTATGTGAATTTAATTTTGTTGTTACAGTCATGTTTTTATTTTTATGGCATATGTATTGTGTATGGCATGTGTACCATTATCACACCTCCTTATTTTCACATTTGCAATGTGCACACACGTGCATGTAAATAAACATTCACGAAAAGCTAACATTGTTATATACTTACACCATTTCGGAGCCAAAATAGGTTATGGTTAGCGTAAGGTTTAGTTACAAACGTTAGTGTACAGATTTATGACAAGGCTTCTGAGTGTGGGAACTATTTTACAAGTTAACCTTGAACATTGGTTAGATGATATTTGTTTGTATTTTTGAATTAACATAATAAAAAGAAAAACCTTCATTTAATAGTGATGCTTTTACTTGTGGCTGTACAGTTATTTGTGAATGGAATTTACAGTATTGTTAAGGATTGTGGAATCCCATTTTAATCATTTTATTGGTGATCAGTTTTGTTAACTTGTAGCGAAAAACTAATCTTTGTACTTGATTTTAATATTTTATGACGAAAGATGGGTGTATTATCGATTTTTGAAAAGCTATTTGAGCTCAATTATGTTCTCTTTCCTTTGCTTTTTTAATAAAAAATTGCATCATGAATTGACAAAAAATTAAATACTTCTGGTAAACTAAATCGTGCCAACACACCTTTTTCACAAATTTTTCTCAGAATAATTTCAAGACATATCAATAAAAAAGAAATACTTTGATTCCAAAAACTAGTAAAAATTCACAATGATTTATTTTGTCATTTTTCCAATTATAAAACCAGTATACGTCTGTCTGTCATGTAAAATGGTACCACAAGTAGCAAGACGCACGCAATGCGGTATAAAATGGACCTGGAAACCAGTAGGTTTTTCAAAGGGCTACCGAATAGTTTTTAGATCTGTACTATGGCGGTCTCTTATTAATGAACATGATGACAAGGAAAAGAGTATTGTTCATTGTGAAGTAATACCACAAAAAAAATGAAACTCAAAACTGAAAGGTGTAATATGAGCAGAATTGTTACATAAAGATTTCTGCATTCTGCATGTAACAGTGATAGAGATACAGTACAGATAGAGATTTTCTACTCATAAGTTGCAGAGAAAAGTTTTGTCAGCTTTGTATTTTCATCATCATCATCATCATTCTCGGCTTAACGTCCGTTTTCCATGCTAGCATGGGTTGGACGGGGTATATTAATGACCCTCTTCCAATCTGATCTAGACTGTGTTAGATCTAAACTCAACTTCCCCTGTATCAAGTCTGTCCTTATAACCTCCTGCCAAGTCTTTCTCGGTCTGCCTCTGAGCTTTGCCCCAGGAACTATCAAGTCTCTACACTTTCTTACCCAATTATCCTCCTCCATTCTTTCCAATTTTCCTAATTGAAATAACTTTAAAACCAAAAAGCAAAGTAAAGGTTGATGTGCTACCAATATTTTAAATAATCGAAAAATAAATAAATTAAAATTAGAAGCACAATTAACATTAAAAGATTGAGCACCCAGTTGATATCTTTGTGATTTTTTATCATTATAGGTGGATGCGTTGTCATGGCAGAAGATTTTCAATTACAACCTATCAACGCAATTCCAATTATTCAAACGGCACTTGCCAGAAATCTTGCAAGCCTATCTTGTGAAGTTCAGTCACAAGTCAAAACTGGGTAAGTTGAATTTTATTTAAAAAAAAATTTAATCTAAAAACAAAAGTCTGACTATTAACTGCTTGTGACTTTTTTTAATTTAAAATATGAATTGGAATTAAAAAAAAAGAATTAAAAAGTAATTCTCAGAAAAATAGTTTGCCGGATGATATTAGATGAATGGGGAGAGACTCTGACGGCATATTGATTATAGGGTAAACTGATGTATTATACTATTTCTAGTTTTGTTACTATGGATCAAACAAGGAAGCTTCTCCTTCTCATTGAAACTGACCCAAAAGCCTACACACTACCCCTGGTTGGAATGTAAGATATCAAAATCTTGATTTTAATATTATGTTGAAGAACTAGATTCATAAATGTTAAATAAAAAAAGGACACTGAGCATAAACTTAAAGTTTTAATTTTTATCTGGGATGTTTATTTGAGTTGGAATTGTTGTGTACTAGTGGAAATTATAATGTTGAAGAATGTTTTGTTTATGTCAACAACAGACTAACTCAATACATTTTGTTAATTTTCCCATATGTATTTCTTGCACAGTTGGATCAGTGGTATAGATGCATTAGAATCAGTAGAGACATGGGCGGCTTGTGTTCGCTTTGTACGCAGTGAAAATATTCTTGAAAGGTAAGTGTGCTTCAATAATATTTTCATCAAGAAGCAATAAATAAAAAAATAGAGATAATAATTAAAAAAATATTTATTTAAGAAGACTGATTGTAATTGATGATAAATTAGGTTTATGTGCTTGATGATTCAGTGGTCAGTGATTTTTGTTGGTTAATTTTTTTTGAAAAATATTGTATAAGGCCATTTGGTAAGGATTGCTGTGGTTGTTTACTTATCATTTAAAAATTTAGAAGTGTTCACATATTTTATAAAGGGTTACGAAAAAATGTCAAGCAGGTATCTTCGAAATTTGTAAAAAAAAGATATCTACACTTAGTTTAATTCATATGAATGATAAAAATTGGTGGTGAGTCCGCCTAATGTAGGAGGAATTACGTTTAATTTTAAAATATAAATCAAGCAGTTGTGTTTACTGGCACAAATCTTATTGCTCAAATAGAAGCTTTAAATTGAAATCCCTTAGCATGATTCTTGTTAACAACAGTATATTGAAGTTGTCTTTGGTGTATATATATGCAATTTTAAAGGGTTTTTCAGATTTTATATTTTAAGGCTGTTCAGATCTTATAATAATTCTAAAATTATATTTAGAGTATTTGCTCCACCTAATTGCTATCTTTTGGTTGGGTATATCAGCACATCTCCTAATCCAGTATTTTATGAATTTTCATTGAACGTAGGTATCAGGAATTCTGAATATAATAAGTTTGTCAAAAAAGTTTATTGTTAGTTATACTTTTTATGTAGAATGGTGGAGAGGAAGATCATAAATTCAAGTTTGTATCATGTTGCGAAGGAATCCAGTTAAGCACAGTACGTAGTACTTTTAAGCTATTAAAAACTATTGTACTGTTGTAGAGTATTATTGCTACTAATGCAATTAACCCTAATTCCTTCCCCTTTTTTCACACTCTTTAATTTCATTTCTGCTTCAAATTCTGGTGCAATCGTTTAAGTGCAACCTATAAGTTAGTAATATGACATTAAAACAATAAAAACAAATCATTAAAAACATGGATAATAAAGTTTTTGGATAAGTGCTCAAACCCTGTCACTGGAACTTGATTCATCATAATAAATCCATGTAAAAATTATTATCTTTAGGCACAATCTGATTTTAAAGTAAGATTAATAGTGCTGGTATGAAATTGATGTGACAAAATGATGCATATTTTTTTCTTTACTTTTCCAGGTTAAAAATATGTTGGATAGTGCTGAATGCGCCTTTGAATTAGTTGAACCCAATTCCGGTCTGTTAGCAAGAAATTTTGATCACGCGTTATTAGCCAACAACACGACCAGGTATGTTCTTTAAAAAACATTTTAGGTCAGAATATCAGAACATAATCCAGAAATCTAAACAAGTGGATTTAAATCCCAAATAGGAATTTCATCAAAGTGGTTTAAAGTATTAATGAAATCTTATTCCATCACAACTTGTATAAAATGGGTTATAAGTCCCATATTTTTAAGTAAATATAGTAAACTTCTCCAATGAGTTGAGAAATTCAGGATAAATTTCAATTAGGAAATAACTGTGTCACAGCTACTAAAAACACTGGATTACTCCCTGAATAAATTCATGATTTGTTTATGATGCACCTATTTCATTTTTAAATGTTTTTACTTTGCGGATATCAAATAACCATAATTGGGCTCAGATTGGATAAGTTTGTAATCATGTTATTTACTTTCTCCTCACGATTTGTACATGTGCATGTGAGAATGTGATAATCTTAATCCGGTTATTCTGCAAGAAAAAGGAAGAACCAATCTTTCTAGAAAAAAGTAATTTGCAAAACAAAAACAGAAATTAACTGTTTTGTGGCTGCGTTAAAGAATAAAATATTATCCCAGTCGGTACATTGGCAAAATTGGATCTTTTTATTTAGGCATAATAAAAAATGTTCTCCTAAAATAAATAATACCTTATACCAAAAATATGAAAGAGCTTGACAGTTGCCTATGAATCTTTTTATTTTTAAAAAAAATGTAAATTTGTTTCTAAGATATTCAACTTAAAATTTTAGCCAATTATGTGAAATTATGGCATTAGGTCAGATGTTGAGAAACAATTGCTGGTATGAATTATAATCAGGATAACTATGTATTAATCTTCACATAAATATATTCAAAATATCAAACTAGATAAGTGAAAATATTATTCACATTACCACATACATTGATAAAAATACAGCACCTGATTTATATCAAATAACATGTATAGATAATATGTCATGTATAGCAAAAAAAATTAAAAGTAAAAAATCTTGAGAACTGATTAAAATATTTTCAAAACATATCAATTTCCAGGCAACTTCTCAAGCTCTTCCATATGAAACCAACTTGCTTTTGCATGGAATGTAAGCTTTAATCAATTAAAACCTTTTAGTAGTTAGACCCTTTAAAACCATCGTATGAACCCCTAAACTGTTATTTTATTTGTGCTGTACCCATTTTTTATTTTGATGCATGTAAAAAATAGTAACCTGTTGTTTAGTAAATCTGTACATGATGCTTCTGGCTCTAGTGATACTGACCAACGTAGTAACGAAGGTTTGGATGATTCGTTGCCGCACAATTTTCCCTCACCTTCTCCTCACCCTTCTTCAGTACAGGTAAACCATAGATTATTATTCAATAATTACGTGCAGTTGTATGCATTTATATTTTATTATTTTTGTTTTTTAATAGGCTTTTCAAGCAACGCCTTCAGTTCCAGACCTCTCGCTTTGTGATTCCTTTGTTTTGGAAGATGTAAATAGAAAATTTGAGGAAGATGTAGATGTTGTCTCAAGACAATCAGTTTCTAAGTCTACTAAACAAAAAAATGTGGCTCCTCGTCACACTAAAGCGAGTATTGCTAGAATGAAATTAAATAAACAATCAATCAAAGTTGATGAGAATCAAAAACACTCCAGAAATCGACTGGCTATTAATTTCAAGAAGAATGTGGAGAAAGATGTGAAAAATATGATTGTGAATACAGAAAAAGAAATAGTTCAAAGCATCGACACAGTGAAAAAGAATTATGTCGTAGATCACGAAGACTCAACACCAAGGCTACCTGTTCAAATAAGATCACATTTTTCTAATATAAATAGCATACCAAACTTTGACATGCAAGATAATTTACAAAAGGAATTTCTTGATAAAGATGGAATGGATGTATCAAGTAATCAGTCTTACCATCCAGAGAATTATTCTGATATTAACGATGATCAAAGTTTTATAATTGACAGTAAAAAGGACAATGGTGTCATTATGGCAAAAGACGTACACACTGTTGAAGACATCATGAGAGAATCTGCTCTTAAAAGGACTTTATCCAGTCCTTGTGGAGAGGAAATGAATGTATCACCTGTTCGTTCTTCATTGAACACACAAAAAGAAAGCTTGTCACATGTTTCTGAGGTAAACAAAAATTTTTCTTCAGAACAAACAAAAGAAAATTTGCAAAATCTAAATGATACAGCACCCACACCAGCTATTAGTGATGAAAGTTCGAAAACAGATTTGTACAACTTGGTACTGGCACAACAAGAGCAGCTAACAAACCTACAGACACAGGTATTTTTTATAGAATCTGTCCGCATCAAAGGCAACACTTTAAACTGAAAATTATTTTTTTATTCCTTTTATTAGTAGTATCGATTTTATGATAAACTTGACGAACTAGTTATAAGCTGATAAAAACAAACCACGGGAGCTCACTCATCACTGCTCACAGCTACCATTTTTGTTCACAGGCAAACATTGAGCATTATAACATAGACTAGTCATTGGCCCATAGATAAATTTGTAGGTTTGCCTGTCCTTTATATACCACATTTTGTGTGTCTCCTTTCCTACTGTGGTACCATTTGGCTCAGAAAAAGACAGACAACGACTATTATTATTGAGATATTTTTTTTAACAAGTTCAGAAAAATCTTTGGCTATTTTAAAAAATGTGGCTGATCGCTTTCATACTTATTTTACATTAAGCTTCAATTATTTATGAATCACCAAAAAGTAAATGAAGAATCTTCAGAAAAGGCAGTGAACGCAGAAGAGATAAAAAAAGATGTCCGAAACATACAAGAACAGCAACAAGAGCAGTTGAACCATTTGCAGCAACAAGTAAGCAAAACTTTTCTATTCCCTAAAACTCTATTCCCTGTTTTAACAATGAATTTTAAGTTAGTAATTTTACTTTAAGCTTGAGTTATTTTTGCACCAACCGACACCCATGCCAACAACTGACATCTCAACACAGTGTAGTATTGCTAAAAACACATTTTCTGCTTCAATTGGTGTGAATACTGGAGAAAGTTTGTTGATGGCTGGTAATGATGCAACATCTAGTGTTGTAAACAATTTTGAAAAAATTAGTGAATTGAAATATGGTGGTGACAAAAAGAAATGTTTGTGTTGCCAGCATTGCCACAGGTAAAATATTTTTTAGTTCTTCTAATCTCTTTTATTGATACGCAAAGTTTTTCTCTAACTGAAAATACCGAACCAGGCCGAAAAATTCGGCTTTGCAAAGGAGATTTTCTTTTCTTCCTAAAGAATATGCAATTTAAGAAAATAAGTCTTTTTTTATTAGCTATTAAAACATCACGTCATTACAAAGATTACCGTCTCAAAACGTTTTTAACATGTCTTGATAAGTTTTTTTATTTTGACATTTTTCGATCATCAGTTATTTTAGACATTTTAAGGATATACAAGTTAAGGATATGCAATCAAACTTTACTAATTTATTATAGAGGTAAATTAATTTGCATGGAAAATTTTTTCAAGATGGCACTCGCCTCTTGAATTTTTTCAGACAACCCCGTAACTTAAGATCTTCACCTTCATTTCCGTCAGTAAGCTTATAAAGCCTAAACAAGCTTACCCAGACATTTCTTTATCATAAGTTAGGGATGTTGGCTTAAGGGTTTTGGTGAAATCCTCACCAAAGTTTTTATTATTTTACCCATAGAAAGAAAAGAAAAGAATCATCCAAATCTAAGGAAACTCCTGGAAACACTGCTAAGAATTTTCACACACCAAGTTTATCTGAACTTGTTTCCGAAGATATTGATGGGTCAATGTTTAATGACACTGCCAGCTCAATTCGAACTATTGCATCATCGTTAAAAGGTGTTGACATTCCTGTGTTTGATGACAGTCAAGAGGAATGTGTTTCACCAGAAAAAACAAAAGTATTACAAAGTAAATGGGAGACAAGTCCTATGTTAGGTAATAACTATACACAATAAATAGATATACAGGTAGGATTTCTGCTTTCAGTTCAGGTTTTTTGTGTCCTTATAGGGGAAAGTGCAAGTATGGTAGCAGAGGAAGAAAGAAATATGCCGTCTGAAGTTTCAACTGAAGAACAAGTAATGATAAGTGAAAGCGATATGCCTGGCACACAAGAATTTTACTCGCAAATGATGGTACAGATTAATAATATTCTTAAAATTTGTTGTCTATTAAGTATTATGAAATAGTAACATGAAGTATATTGTTTGCATATTCTGTTTTGCAATTTTTTCACCATAAGGCATCTATTAAAGTATTAAAGACCTTAAAATATCTTCAACATCTTGCTAATTGTTACAGTTAGAAATTACACTTTTAATGTCAGACCTACAGACAATCTTGTTTATTAATTGTCTGTAAAATGAAAACGAATCGAAATTCATACAAAAAAATATTGCAAACTGGGCAACCAAGCAAAATTGGCGCTTTATGGGAAAACTGAGTTAAATTAAAAAAATGTTAATTTATTTTTTTATCTTTTTTTTTATTTACAAAACTTATGACTCTTTTATATAAACCATTTAAAATAAATACCCAAATGTATCATAAAAAATTAGGTGGTTGTTATTTATACACATCTGGTGATCATTATAACTAACTACATTCCATTATTATTACAACCCTAGGAACAAGTTCAAAAGATGATGGCTGCTCAAAATATTGTTAATGCAAGTAATGTAAGAGAAATCATAACTCCCCCTAACAAAGAAGTTATAACTGAAGAACAACAAATAAATCATGTACGGAACACAACTGTAAAGCAATTGCAACAAATCATAAAACAGCCTAATCTAAGGTGTGTAAAATAGTGTTATTGTTTGATTATTTTGATTGTTCTGTGTGTAGGAGGTGCTATTTTGATTTTTTTGTGTGTTAAAAATAAATTAGGGCAAAGAACCTTTAAGCCTACGGTTTAAAAAATTATTTTATGTGTTTATAGCTCATACAGGTACCTCTGCAAAGCATTTTTTTGTTTTGTTTTGTTTTGTTTTTTATATATATATTCTATTAAGACTGAGATCCTAAAATATCAATAAGGAAAGAAATAATTTTAAAGCTGTCAATCTTGTTTTTTTCCACACAATTTAAGTGTCAAAAATTGCTATATGAATGTTCTGATTGTGCCCACAATATCATTGTTCGGTGAAATTTTTACAAATAAAATTTGTTTTAGCTTTATTATTTTTCTGATAATTTTACACTCAAATGTTTAGCCCACCCATCGATGAACATCCCCGGTCATTATCCAAAAGTGTGGTTCCAGCATACCCCAGAATTAATTATATGTCAATGTCAGTTGATGAAACGTACAATGAAGATATGTTTTCCAATATTGACGAAATAGCATCGAAATACGTCTCAAATGTTTTTAAGGAAAAAAATGTGGTAAAAAACAAAACTGTTAAATTTGGCAATGTGTACGAATGGCAGACATTGGCCACTGCAGGCAGCATGACTAGTGTCAATATATCATGCAACATGTCAATTGCATCAAAGAAATATCTACAAAAATATGATCTGGTTGAAAATAAAACAAATAGTACAAAACAACCTCTGGGAGATGTCAATGGAAGGTTTGTTAAAAAGAAGATTTCTAAAAACATAACTCGAACAGAACATAAGACAAAATTAGAAGATAAAGAAAACATTTTAGATTTTAATAAAATTCGTAGTTTGCCAAAATTATTGTGAAAAGTTTGTATGTAATCTTTTTTCCTTTTTGTGTTTATGGTAATCTAACAAAGACCTTATGTATACTTTACATTTTGAAATCAGCTTTGTTGTATGTCAAATGTCGTGATGTATAAAAGAAGAGTGTGTAATAGCTTAAAGATTTATCCTATCTTCTTGAATTTTTTTTGTATGTATAGTATCTTTTTTGTTTGTTTGTTTCTTGTGAGATATAACTTAAAATAAGATTGTAAATATTTGAACTTTAAAATGAATGAACTTGTAGCTGTGTGTTTTTGAAAAAAAATGTTATAAAATTTTGAAAAAAAATTTTTTTGATAGGTTGTGTAGAAAAACTTCTGGTTATTTTTTGTAAATATATCAGATCGCATAGTTAGTTTCACATATTTTTTAAGGTTTTTAATGTTGGATCACTGCACACTTATGATCCAACATTAAGCAGATATTGCAGGACCGTTCGTTGAATATCAAGATTTATCCACTCTTGGTGAGGCAATATTCCACGAGGCGCAGGAATATTGCCTCACCAAGAGAGGATAAGTCTTGATATTCAACGAACGGACCTGCAATATATGCTTTATTATATACCTAACATCTCTTTTTTTGTCAGACATTTTTTATTTTTCTATTGCATTTTTGCCAAATAGAAGGCCCATGAAAGGGAGTAATGATATCTCGATTTCGTTTTTGTTTACGGAAGTCATTGCATTTTACGGAAGTCATTGCATTGTAAATTGAAAATACCAAAACAAGCGTGGAATATCGCGTCAGTTATTGCACGGTTGTACGGAACATTTAGATTTATTGTATATAAAAAAGAGTTGACAGGTATATAAAAATCGAAATTGTTGAGAGGGCAGTTACATAGTTTGTGAAGATGTTATAATGTTTCCATCTCACCAGAGTCTTTGTTTAAAAGATTAGAGTATCTTGAAGATTTTTTTTCTTTATACAAATCGTTCAAAAAAAAGTTTACAGATCATCATTAGAAATATCAAAAGCATTTTCCAACGGCTATCCTTCAAATTCCCTTACTTCATTATATAATTTTACAAAATGTGGAATTAAATTTTGCAACCGGCAGAATTCTTTAGTTTTAAGTTTCACAAAATTTTGTTCTGCAAAGACTTATGTCCTTAAGGTAGCTTATTCCTTGTTTCGTAATTTAATTGATTGGTCAGCATCTTTCCTTATTTTACTTCTGCTTGGCTTATTAATTTTTTTTTGCATATTGGCAAAAATGTTGATTATATTAGACAAATGCAGAGATGAATTTTCCATACACGGATATATCAACAGAGAAATTATTTCATTGCTACTGTTCAAAAGTTTGCTTACCAACACATCTTCATACAGAAGCATGGGAATTTTGGAAATCCGTCATGGTGAAGTGGCCTTGTCAGATTGAGGTAGTTTAATTAATTTCAAGGATAGAAACGTTAGAAGTGGGCGTGTGGAAGATGGGCGGTAATGTGTGGCTATACAGGCTCACAACTGTCTGCTCACTTTATTGTTTATTATCAATAAACATAATTTGGAAGGTATTAAATTAGTTGAGCTATTAAGAGCATGGAGGAAGAAAGCTATAATTAATTTAGTGTGTAACATAAAATTTAAAAATGTTATAAATTCGACAAAATTATCACCTTTAATTCAACTTTTCATATTGCATTGTCAGGGAAATCTACTGTCCTGGTTTTGTTGTGTTGGCTACGTGTTCATTGCTGGGAAACAGTAAGTTTTGTGTTACATATTTTAAACTTGGGTATCGTTTTTCATTTCAATTTATAAACAAGAAGTAAGCCACAACTATTTCTCTATCTAGTTTTGAGACCAGTTTTAAAAGGATTGCAACCAAACTACAATTTGGGTACAACAACCGTTTTCATGTGTACCATAATACACAAAGACAACAACCTAACTAACCCTAACCCTAACCCTAATTTATCAAAAAAGGTCTATTATAGACCTTTTTTGATAAATTAGTCCTTAATTTCTTTGTTTACTAGATTGCTTCATGATCGAGATAATTTTCAAGTAGATAAAGACCTCAACATTTATAAATTGTGTCAACAGTCTAGTACAAGGTATGTGTGGTTGGTTGTTTTGTTGGAAAATCAAGAGGAAAACATCATTTTTAGGGAAAGTAGTTAGTTGTCATGCATGAAAAACGCAAATAAGTACAGAAGGTCTTATATTCTTGTTTTTTGACATTGGTAAGTAGAATGTTAGATAGCCATAATAGTGCAGTGAAATAGTAGCAAATGTAGATCATTGTGAATGCAAGAATGAAACTAGAGCATTATTTCTAAGCATTTTCAGGTGAAGTTAGGCCCAATCATTCATCTATCTACTTTTAACATTATTAAACATCTATTCTGTTCAGTTAAAAGAACTTTTAGGGATATTAGACAGATAGAAATAATTAACATTTGTAAAGAAAAAATCTAATTTATTAAACAAACATGTATGGTTTGCTTCAATTTCAGTTTTTCCAGTTTCCTGATCAAATTAGCAGAGTATGAAATGGTGCTGCTAAACAAACGAACTCCATGCAGTTTGGTGCTAACTAAGAAGTATTTGACTGCTTTGTTAGTATCTGAACACCATGACCAGTGCGTTGTTTTGTTTTATTGATTGATTTTTTTTCTTTGTTTAAGGTTAAAAATTGAAGCTTGTGAACTGTATTTTTCAGGTTATGTAAGCAGTTATTCATCGAAAGCCATCCAACCTTTCTGGAGAACAAGCAATTTATATGGCTATTATTTCTTGTTGCAAAATGTAAGATTTATATTTCCCTATGATTTTATTTGTCCTGTTAACTGTAAACGTTGATTTCTTTGACTTCCTCAAACAAGCTTTGTTGTTAATTTTTTAAAAGAAATGCAATGTCAAGGTTGTTTTACGTTGTAGATAAGTCATTCAAAATGTAATGTTAGTTATCGTATTCTATTTACTTTGTGTGTTTGTAAATCTCTCGGATTTTGTGACAGTAAAATGCACAACTACGGGAGTTCATTTGGAAATGATACCGACTGGTAGTCTTGTGGTTGAGTGTTTTGGGTTCAAACCCCAGCCGAGTCATGCCAGAGACTATAAAAGTGTGAATCTATCCTTTCTGTATAGCGTTAGCATGAGAAAAAGTTTGATATCTTAGGCGGTTGTCTAGTTCAGCGATTGCTTTGCTTTTACGACTTTCGTAGCTCAAATGAAGAGGGTGGGTAAACAATTTGAAAAATAAAAATAAATAATAATATAATAATAGGAATATAAATACAACAATAAGAAACCTATTGTTTTTTCAGTATATTAACAGCTTTGTGTCAGTTAATGCATATGCTATCTCTTGGGGTGTATGGAAGGGATAATGGTCTTTAATTTCAAATTAAAAAATCTGTTAAAAATTATTATGATTTGTTTAAGAAGTTGTCTTTTTATCATTAAATTAGAGGGACATAAGGTGAATAAGAAATGATTAAAAAATAAATATTTGATACCTCACAAAAAACGATAATATAAACTGTAACTTTCTAAAATAGCAACTTAATTACTTTTCTGTAACCGAAACTTTGTTTTTACATTACGTTACATCAAAAAAGTAATAGGTCAAGATTTAACAATTTTTATTATTATTTCCCTTTACAGGAATAAAAATTATGGTATATACCAATTTATACAATACAATTTAATGTAATACTCAATAATTTCTTGATACAAAAAAAAACTTATTTAAAGTTTATCCTGAAAACACTTTTTCTCTTTTTTCAATTTGCAACATGGGTGGATGATTCGTGTCCTAAATCATCCATCATTTGTTTATGCATCAAAATATTTACTGAAATGACGCCAACCTACAGTAAACACTTCTATTTGATGAAAATTTGACAACCTTATCATATTTCTTTCTTGTTTTTTTAGCCTTGAACCTTGGCAATGCTCAAGGTTTTCTACAACATTATTGTATATACATCTGCTGTTTGTCGTATGGTATCTCACTAATGGATTTAGATGCTCTAATAGAACCTGTTGGTATGTGTTATTGAGTTTAAAAACCATGTCCATAAGTTTTTGAAAAATAGCAGTTTTTCAGCCATTTTTTGAAATGGCAAGCCAACATTGCCTGACGAATGCTCCACAGCAAATAAGCTGCGGAAGTTCGACTTAGGCAAATGCATAGGGTTAGTGAGGATTCTTTCTGCGATGTCTGCATTATGAAATAATTAACGCCGTGTCCTGTGAAGGTCCAGAAATTCGAGGAAAATAGGCCATGCTGATGTCAGCAATAAATTATCACAGTTTAAGGTTTTGGATCTGACCAAATAACAAGTCCTGAGTCCGCTGTAAACATTGAAAAGTCTAATATGAAGGGTGTAATGTGAAAAAAACATACATCATTGCGTGTGGGTATGATCTTTGAAATTAGGCATATATTCCAATAATGTTTTGAACAGGATTGTATATATTAATACGTTTGGTTGTAAAGTCAGCAAGCTTGACAGGGATAAGGTTTATTTGTTAATGTAAAGCCTTGGTTTCAAGCAATGCGTATTTTTGAGTGTTATTCAATTGATATATGTCTAGGATGTCCATTCTGTCGGGAATGTCAGAAATTGTCAGGAATTTTTTTGAAAATATAGAAAAAATGTCAGAACAATTTGGTCTTTTTTGAAAATGTCAGGAGTTTAAAACTTTCCACTAAGTTTTTATATTCAGCTTGTATTTGTTTCATCCTTTGTTTCTTTTTTTTTCATGTATATTGCATTTTTCTTTCTTCCTTAGCAGTCAGCTAGTTCATCACTCATAACTATATGAAAAAGTTTTGTCAGGAGTTTTAGCTAAAAATATCAGAATAATGTTAGGAATGTCAGGAAAATCGAGGTCAACTTTTGAGTGGACAACCTATATATAATATAATGTATTTACAATATGTTTAGTTTTGTAGTTACATTTCTTATTATTTTTAGTTACAATATGCAGTGTTGCAACAGATGTAAGTCTTTGTTGAAGTGTAGTTCTATTTGAAATAAAGATATTTGTTGTCATGCAGGACTCACATGGGAAGCTTGATCGGTAGGATAACACAATAATAGACCAACCGATTAGAATACAGATTATGAATTGCCATAGTTTTTTACGATGGTAGGAGTTGTATTCCAGACGAGACTTATCATTAAAGACATCCTAGCGGCCTAGATGTTAGATTAGTATATATCTTAGTTGTTGCAGCTGTACCATATATTTCTTATGTTTATATTTCTCATGTTTGTTAGGTAAATGCTACTGTTTTTGAGTTTTTGTGCATCGCATTGAAGCTACCATTATGCAGAGTATGTAGTTCTTATTTTTATTTTTATTTGATGCAGTAATTCGTCTATTTTCCTTGATAATGCTTTGTTGTTAATGATACATGTACTAACTCTCATATTTTTTTTTAGTTCACAGGTGTTTACAAAGATGCATGGGTACCCTTTAGAACGTTACTCCAACAGGTATGGAATCTTAACAATAGACTTTAACACCGTCAAGTGCAGGAAAAGACCTCAGGCATTTAATGTCTTTTTTTTAGATTTGTCACTATTCAAAAGCTGATCTTGTAAGTACAAAAAACTCAGTGTATGATATTGTAATGTAACATCACTTCTGTTGGTTCAGGTAGAGCAAGTATATGACTGTTATACGATTTCATTTCGTTGAACGGAGTAACTTTCTTTTTTAGTTATAAGTCATAATAAGTAAAGCCTTCAGTTCAGTTAGCCATTTAGTTATTTTCTTCTTAACTCTACCAGTAGATGATTGCTGCTTAGTTCAAAATTACCACTAATTGTCACTAAATCATTTGTTTATTTCTTCTGTTTATTTCTTCAGATTCAATATTTGATTGGTAAATATGATGCCTTCTTTGTCAATGAGAATGACTTTCACGAAGTTTTATTTTTGGAAAATGACGCAATTCTGTGCCAATCAGAACACCAACAAAAGAGCAACACATACAAGTAAGTTGACCATTGAAGACGTTCAATTTGAATTGATAGAAAAAGGACGTATATATATATTTATTTGTTTATTTATTTATTTATTTGTTTGTTTTGTTTTGTTTTGTTTTGTTCGTTTAAACTTGCATTTAGAGTTGTTATGGAATATGAAATGTCAACAATAGATGAAATCTCACGAAACACAAGGTAAAACAAATGCTGATGATGATTTGATCAATTTATTTTGCATTTCTATATGCCTCGCCCCCTCCCGCCCTACTTTTTTTACCATTTTGTAATCTGCCACTTCATTAAGCTGAAAATCGTAACAAAATTATGGAGGAAGAACTAATGCTTTGAATGTTTATTAGTTATCTACCAATACTCTGTTTTTCAACAAGAAATTGCACACTAAATCATGTGCGACATGATGGTGGTATCTAGCACTGTTGTTGCACCATATTAAGTCAGAAATTAAAAAAAATTCGTTATATCGAAATCCTTGCTAAGAATAATCTTTTGTTCAGAAGACGATTTTTAGCAGGTGTAATTTATTTTAGCTGCAATTTGAACAAAGAAATGAAATCATACCTAGCTGTAAGTTATTCACAACATAACTTTTTATGACCATCTTTCCTGCGTTATATTGTTTAGTCTAATTTTATACCTTCTTTTTAGGCGTGTTCAAAATATTCTGAGAAAAAATTTATCACGAAGTTATCTGGTATACTGATTTAGTTTTAGTTTCCACGACAGGATTAACCTTGCTTCCCCGTGCCTGCTTCTATAAAATGTAAAGCAAAGATAACATTTAATTTATTGGTTCTACTCGTCACTTTTGTGTAATACAATGAGCTTCATCTCCAGGTGTATATTACACCAGTGAAACCACAATAAGGAAGGAAGGCCCTAGGATTTCAAATTAAGATACCAAATGTCGATTTGACAGTCTTTGACAGCGCATTATGATATTTTTAGCGTTCCAGTCATGGTTTTTGGAGAGTGTTCGAGAGAATATTTGTTGTAATGTTAATCAATTGCGACAGGTGTGTCTAAACAATATTTCTTTAAATTGAAAGTTAGAATTTATTTAATATATTACGTGTAAAAGTTGTGATTGGTCAAAATAATGAGAAAGGAGGGAAATTGCATCATATCTCTCCTTAAGGGAATTAATTGCAAGCAAGTCCAAAAAGTGCTAAGTAAGCAAGTCCAAAAAGTGCTAAGTAAGCAAGTCCAAAAAGTGCTAAGTAAGCAAGTCCAAAAAGTCCTAGGTAAAAAAGAAAGAAAAATAGTGTGAATCGTGTTTTAAAAAAACAGACAAAATCAACAAAAGTTAATTGCCTTAAGATATATTTTTCCTTTTTTTCTGGTACTTTTACGTTCAAAAATTGCTGATATTTTCGCTTTTTCGTACAAATTATACTGGAAAAACCGCACATTATCGTTGCAGATGTAACTAAATGTTGAACATCCATTGCGTTTTGTTAAATTATTTTTTATTCTATTTTTGATTTGTAATTCAGTTTTTCTCCAATACAAGGTTTTGATGATGTAAGATTTTAAAACTGCTGACGTGAATTTTAAAAAGTAACTATGGTATTCATTATTTTATATAGCTGAATTGTTTATTTATTTTTAGCTTTGCAGTATCAGCACAAAACTTTACTTGATGAAGTTGCAAAATATTTTAAAAAATGTAAGTTAAACTAGTTCCATAAATATTTGCTAGACTGGACCAAAGAGGTCTTTTTCAGCCTCCTTTCCTGAACATTTGTTTTGCATAATTAATTCAAATTAATAAATTCAAACTGATGAATAAGCAATGTGTTTTTTTCTTAATGCTTTTTACATATATGAAGATAAAGCAATAAACTATTTTTTATTGAGTTTGATTTTTTTTCAGTTGAAAAGAAAGAAAAAACAGTTTTTTTAATGTTTAGGAAGAACTTAGAATACAGCAGAAAGATTTCAGGTAGCTAGTTATTTTGTAGAAGAATGAAAATTAAAAGTTATATAAGGTAGATTGATAGAACCCAGAACATCCCTATAGTTTTATAAATATCTCTATCGCAATATATACCTCAATCGCAAAGGTGAATGTATAAATTTACCTTATTTTCCTAACCAAGATTTTTAGACGCAAATATTTTTGCCCTATTTTGGCCATTTTTGTACTCATAAATTCGACGAGATCAAAGACTTTCGTTCGCACAATCATATAGCCGCTTGTGTACAAAAGAAGTCATTGGCCTAAACAACATAAGTCACTATATTGCCACTAAGGCTTCAAATAGATCCTCTGGTGAAACAGAAATCTTCTAATTTCAAGATCTTCGCAATTGAATAGCTTTGCTAAACATTTCAGCATGTTTTTTGTCTCATAAAACCTTTGCGAAAATTCTAGTGGTTAATCTGTCACTCTATACGTAAATAGTATCTTTTGACGCTAACAACATTACCTAAAATTTCTAAAGAAACCACTGTGAGCAACGCGTCATAAACTAAATATGGGGTACAGAAAGACTCTTGAAAGATACTGGAAGAAAAACATGAATTTGTATCAGTTAATTGAACAGTGGACGAAATTCTATTATTCTTAAAATTTTAATCCTTAAATATCCCGTATACAGTTTGGATTGGTACTGATTTGTTTGAAACATATAAAAATAAAATTGTTAATATTAACATATATTATAGAACTAGAGATGTGTCTGTATGTGTCGTGTTTTTACCCATATTTTATTTCAAGCAAACGAAACTCTGTATTTTTCTTTTCTATCAACATTACTACACACTGTGACTAAAGCCAGTGCGCTTGCTACGAGTGTCAACAAGCAGGTGAACCAAGCAACTACGAAAGTCCAACCCCATACTCTTCTCAAAACCTGTTTCGTATCATTTGTATCTTCTTTGTCAGCAAAAATGGAGGAAGCTATAGTGATGCAAATGCAGGCTATAAACATATCTATTGTCATCATTACTCCTAAGATGGTCGGATCCCAAAGTCGGATCAACGAAGCGATAAAACCTATTGTTCCAAATACTATTGCCATGACAGCACAGATCTGTGCAGCTTGAAACCAAACTTGGTTTTCTCCGAAATGGAAATGAGCTGATTGGTTGCAATTGCTTGTTTGGCAATACGCCCACAATCCATGGTGCGCATGCTCTTCACCATTTAAAGTGACAATTTGTCCAGTGTCAAGCAAGTGAGCGCCATCTTGGTCCTGTATTTTTACCCATGTTTCACCAATCACAGAGACGTACAAAAGAACAGTTGATATTCCGTATAATATAGCAGTCGCTATGTTCAACACTTTTTCTTTCATTTTTTTTTTTATCTATTAAATTTCTTCTTTTACTTAATGTTGTTTTAAAAATTTCTCTTTTTTAACTTTTCTCCTTCTGATCGTCAGTATCTGCGATAACTTCAGAACTCAGACAGTTCTGTTTGCACGTAAAAAGGAAAAACAAACTAGGTTTATATCACTCACACCGCAGCACTTTGATTCATGGTATAGATAATGTTTTAACCAGAAGTATCTTTACTATTGATTGCTAGATTATTCATGAATATTAATTCAGTATTGAGTGTTCACATATGAGGTTAACGAGTTAAATGAAAGGCGGTGATAATATTAAATCAAACCTTTTCTAAGGTCATCAGCACCGCTGAGGTTGGTTAAGAATGGTTGTAGTCACAATAACAACTGAGTTGATCATTAGCAACTGTTGTTATCGGAAAGAAGTATACTTAAATTTTTTTATAAATAGAACCTGATTCATATGTCTTATTCGACAATGGTTTGAAATTTTAGATGCGTATTTATTCTGAACAACCTTCAGATTGAATGTGTTTTAGGTCAATCTTTCAAAAAGCCTGGAAAATAAGAATCATGTCTTTCTTTAAGGACTTGTCCCTCCCCAAAAGATACATACATTTGATGTTATTGTAACGCGTCAAACATTGGAGAACCAAGTAAAGAATAGTTGATTCATTTTGGTTTTGTTTCTGGTTATTCTCTGTAATGAGTCAGGTTGTGCAAGGCGAACAACTTCGTGAACTACACGTTTTTTTTATAAGAAAGCCTTTTTTTTTATCTGAGCGTGATTTTTCTTAGCAAATTTTTAAATTTTTTCCTTATCTTTATTCCTCTATTTCTTTCTTTTCTTTATAACTAACCACGATATTTTATCGACAGCTGTAAATAACATCATAATTATGTATTTTATTTGACACATCTTTTATCTTTATTGAAGAAAAAAGACTTCTTTTGTTATTTGTAAGATAAAACTTTGTTAGGATGTATATTTGACTGGAAAAAAAGAAACTTGTTGTGTTTTGAAATTATGTTGATTTAATATCTGTTAATGTAAATATCAGGGTCTCCAAAAATTGGATCCTATACACTGAGGCTGGAGATTTCTTGAATTTTTCTTAATATTTTGAGTTTTTAAGGCTCATTTTCTTATAAAAACCTTTCTTATAAAAAAAACGTGTAATGTTTGTTTTTTACAGTTGACGGTCGAGGAGAATTCCATATAAAGTACTTTCTCTCGAAGAAACACGACAGTTCTTTGTTCGCAATTTGTGTGACTCAACGAGAAACAACTTTTTCTGAGAAATTTTTTATTTTTTTGGTGATGGAAAGATGGGAGGGTGGGGAGAAGGGGGGGGGGGGGGTCGTAGTTACCGAGGATTTATGTCTTGTAGGTGATCGTGTAGTGTAGTATCGCTGCAAAATTATATAGGTTTTCAGATTCTTTTAACAAACTCCATTTTTTGTATAAGTTAATGTAAAAGTTTGATTGTTCTCAGCTGCTAATGCTACCAGCGGCTCTAATTCACGTTTTTCTTTTTATAGTTTGCTGTTTTTGAATCACAGTTTTCACAAATCATTGTTTTTTGATTTGTGTGGCAGTTACAGTAAATGATAAGGTAAAATTCTCTTTGATCAAACATTCTCTTAATGTCGATTTGGCACCTCGTATGGGTGTGGGAATAAGACAGTACCTGTCCGTTATGGTTGAACAATTATTTGCTGTCAAATCGGCTGCTAGTTATATTTTGTTGATGAATAATTAAAGTAAATATTGTTAATACAAAAATTGCGACTTGTGGAAACTTAATTAAAATTATATTATCTAGAAACCTTATAAAATTTTAATTTGTGTCACATGATAAAAATGTGTAGTCAATAATTTTTTCATAAATCCAGGACTCGAGAATTCGTAGCATTTGAATAGTTGAATAATAACATTTTATCGAAGCTGGGTGGAAAGTAATTAGGATTATAAACAAATTATAAAGAAAATTAAGTAAATATAAGTTAATAATTAAACATTTTTGGGAAAATATAATGACGTCAACAAAAGATAATGACGTCACCATTGATATTTGATGGCAAAATGATTTCTTTTTTGGTTAATTACTGTTTTAAGATTTCAAAGCATTTGTCTTGCCTAGAATTCTATTGGGTTTTTTTTAAAGGTGGGGGATTGCCACACCCACACCCTTACACTAGGGTTAGTCACCTACAACATACAAAATATTAGGCCTCCGTCGCCATTTTTAATGATATTCTTTATGGGTTCATAAATTTAAAAGGCTTTTTACGAGTATAGAAGTTTGAATTTCAATACCTTGATTCCTCTTTTTAACCTCCAAGAGCTTATTAAATGTTACTAGCTTCAGATAAAGGTTTTATTAATAGAAGCGAGAACTTATTAGAGGAAATGAACTAAAAAAATAATAGAATTTTAAATATATTATCTGTTTTGGAAATTTTTGCCCTTAAATATCTGTTTTAAACTTTAGTTCACGGCTAAAAATGTCTAAATCGAACAAAACGAAAATAAATGTACATACGTCTCAAGACGAAATATTTTTGCTCGAACGCTATATGTTTTCTCGTTGAACGAATGTCTAAAATCAAAAACAAAACAAACTCATTTATAGAACAAAACAATGAACTCTCTGATTAAAAAATCTTGTTTATAAAATAAAATAGTATTCATAATTAACAGGTTAGAACTTTTTGAAGCAAAATTCTGATGTAGCTAATGTATGAACAGATAAACAGATTTAGCCAGACGCTTCAACAAGCGGCGTTTTAAAATGACTTACAGGAGAAATAAAACACTGCATGTCAGAGACTCAAAAGATACCCCCCGTATCTTTTGAGTCTCTGACGGCGACTTATTCTATCCAGAAAATGAACCAGTTTTTAGAGACATTTTATTTAGTACCAGAACAAAAAAAAGCAAAGTCTTACATACCTTAGAATATCTAGGCTTGATTTATTTTCAAAGATAATCTATATACGTATGTAACTCCTCTTTGAGTTTTCTCACCACTCCTAATTCTAGAATGTTATGCCAATAGGTGTGTGGAAGCTGCTACAGATTTGTGATAAACTTCTTACTTGCATTTGTTTAGCCGATCAAAGTTTAGTTTATCTTGGCTTGCTAACTCTTTAGATGTGAAAGTAAGTGAGCCATTTTCTCGTTATTTTGGTCTTGATTTATTTTACAAATTGAAAAAGATAAGACATGGTGATACAGAATGTCTATCAGGCATTACCTTGGTGTTATCACCTTTGGTGTTATCACCATTGTATCTCCCTCCAATCCATTCACCAAAAAATCAAGTTAAAAAAGGTAAAAGCAATTTGTCAAGCTAAGAAAGTTTCTATTTTAATATTTTATTCGTTGTTCTATTTCTAATTTATGTTTGTAGCGCGTGGCCTAGTGGTTATGGAGTTCGCTTCGTAATCACAAGGTCCGTGGTTCGGTCCACAGCGCGGTCATATTTAGAAAGTGTCTTTATGCAGCTACGGATCAAACCCATGTTATGTTAGGGAAAATGAGTAGGCAATGCCTGCGTAATAGCTGATACATTCAAAACATTGGACCCGCATTGATAAATTACATAATGCTATTATCATCTAGTTAAATCGATGTACATGCGATTCTTGAAACGTTCATACTTCACCAGCCATACCTACCCAAGCATGTTACAAAGGTGAATATATTGCTTCAACTTTGATATGGAAGAAAGCTTTCTTAGTTGTCACTTACACTCAAATCGATATGATTTTTTTCAGAAAAGGGCGTGAACGTGGGGCGTGGGCGTGCGAATAGACAAACCAGGGCAAATCCAAAGCGAACTTAGCGAACAAGAGAGAGGGAGTAAAAAACTGGTTAATAAGAACTTTTTAAAACGCTTAGAAAAGATTCATGGGTAACAGCAATAATATGTTTTTCGCTCGTGGCATCACCTTTAAAAGCTGCTTAAATATTCCTCATATCTTCCTTTTTCTTTAATTTCTTATGAAAATACCGCCATCTTCTAAAAGAAGTTTGAAAATTTTTCTCAAACATCTGAAATCTTTAAATTTATAAAATATGCGGCAATCGTGGTAGAATTTTTTTATATTGCTCAGCCTTTGTAAATCCTTTTGATGTATTTTTTCTTGTCTATTGGAATTTTAATTATTTTTTTTCTTTTCCCTTACACAATACAACTACCACTTATTAACACTACTATACCTTCTATTGTTGTGTAATTATAATTTGCGCTTTTTCAGTAAGCATAACTCAAGCATACTCTGAGCCTAATTGTGTTTTTACGCACACCATGTAGTAGTTACCTGCTAGTTGAATATGACAACATTGTTTATGATTGTCTTGTTCAAATAGTTCCTGATGGGGATATGAATTGCAGCTCCTAACAGAATATATATGGAACGAGGTAAACTATCTGGTTATTGGGTTTTTTTTTATTAGCACAAAATGACCTCTCTATTCCCTATCGGTACTTTCACCAACAAGGGTCCTGTGCAGGGTTCCCACCTACCTCATCTAGACACCCCAGCTTCTGTCCTATTGATGTGGTGGTTACTAAACGGATGATTCTTCCGCCTGGTTAAGCCAGGCGGAAGAAGTATTATTAGTGTAAATCAAATTTGTTTTCCTATTTTTAGGATGATGTGTATGAATATTTCCAAGTTCAACAAAGTTCAAAATAATTTCCATCTGAGCGTGGATTTCCTATCGTATGTGTTTTATTATCTACCCACAATTTTTGTTTACAATCTGAAGATAGCATGCGGTGTTTTATTTCTCCTGTAAGTCATTTTAAAACGCCGCTCTGTTGAAGCGTCTGGCTAAATCTGTTTATCTGTTCATACATTAGCTACATAAGAATTTTGCTTCAAAAAGTTCTAACCTGTTAATATATGAATACTATTTTATTTTATAAACAAGATTTTAATCAGAGAGTTCATTGTTTTGTTCTATAAATGAGTTTGTTTTGCTTTTGATTTTAGACATTCGTTCAACGAGAAAACATATAGCGTTCGAGCAAAATATTTCGTCTTGAGACGTATGTACATTTATTTTCGTTTTGTTCGATTTAGACATTTTAAGCCGTGAACTAAAGATTTTTAAGGGCAAAAATTTCGCGGAGATTCATTTTCGCGATATCCAGGTCCTAATTTTGCGGAAAAAATTTTCTTGATTGGCAAATTTATAGATTTCATTAAAAGGAAAGAAATTAAATTGCGACTTAAGATCTAAATTGCAATAAATTTCGAAAAAACTTTTTTCTTTTATGTTCCTGTTCCTGTTTAAGGGGTGTGTCTTAAATCTACACAACTAAAATGTTACTTTGGAAAGAAACCCAATTTTTCTCGAATGCAGTTTTTCGAACCTTCTTCTTTACTTTTAGCAGAGATCTTAGTGAACGTTTTTTGTGTATCATTTGGAAAATTAGATTCAAGAAGTACTTTGGTCTCGATTAGTCATGTTTTATTGTTAAATTTTTGATTAACTTTCATGTAAGTTAAAAGAGTTATGCAGAGCAAGATTGCTTTTGTTGTGTGGTAGACTTGGTTTAGACGAAAGTCAGGTAATCTCTTAGTACTTCAGAAAGTCGAAGTTTTTTAAAACGTATTTTGAAAGTTTTATATTAAAATCAGTTTGGTAATCAGTTATGTCAATATTATAATATTCTCTGTCTATCTGAGCCAAGATGGTAGCTGCCAGTAGCGGCGGGTGAATCCCCGTGGATTTTCCACATGGTTTAGGCTAGTTTTATTTAAATCAGGGATTTGCCAGCGGTTATTTTTACTGACTTTCATACAGACGCCAGTTATGATGGCCTATTGCTTTGTTGTGGCCAAATACTTTCTTGGTGTGTCAGTAAAACCCATCAAATTTTAGGATAACAGTAAAAACGCCACGCCTTTTCAGAACTCCTTAATGCTCTTCAAATTCGAGTCTATAAAGAAAGCAACCTTTCAAAGTAGCAACTCTTCAAATGGTATAGGTCTATCGGTTAGCACAGAATTTAAAACGGAACCAACTTTTTATATTGATGGGTTATAACCGAATTTTAAAGTGACTTTATTTTTCCTACATTTAGTTCCTGTACACTTGGCCATGTTGGAACATGCTATATTTTATAAAAACAAATTCACTAGAGGGAGAAACCTTGACCAGGTATCATTCATTCATTCATTCATTTATTCATTCATTTTTTATTGTTGTTGTACTTTATGCCTCTTGCTACTGTAGCTACTGATAAAAGATTGGAAAGTTAATTTTTTCTTTCGTAGCTGATGCTGTGCGCTGTCTATGCTATCGCGAAAGTTATCGATAAAGAGGTCCAATTTCGACATCTGATCGAATGTTATAAAAGCTTAAAGCTCGGACCAGATATGGTTAGTGAAAATAATGATAAATTCATTATGAAATTATTTAGGGAGAGGAGTGGTAATAATAGCAGCCGACACGAACAGCGTTGCTAGAAAGTTGTAAATCTGAGCAGGAAAGATGAACAGCAATTTTTTTGATTAATAAATTGCATTGAAGGAAAAAAAATAAATAAATGAATAAATTTGTAATACGGTGATCAAACCTGCAGAATTTTTGTTTTGTTCAGATCCAATTTTTTTTCTATGATAGAAATTCCATATACATGATTTTTTTATAAGCGTGACGACGAAAGAATAATACACTGAGGCTGGAGATTTCTTGAATTTTTCTTAATATTTTGAAGTTTTTAAGGCTCATTTTCTTATAAAAACCTTTCTTATAAAAAAACGTGTAATGTTTTGTTTTTACAGTTGACGGTCGAGGAGAATTCCATATAAAGTACTTTCTCTCGAAGAAAACACGACAGTTCTTTTGTCGCAATTTGTGTGACTCAACGAAGAAACAACTTTTCTGAGAAATTTTTTATTTTTTGGTGATGGAAAGATGGAGGGTGGGGAGAAGGGGGGGGGGGGGTCGTAGTTACCGAGGATTTTCTTGTAGTGATCGTGTAGTTATATCGCAAATAATAGTTTCAGATTTTTAACAACTCATTTTTGTATATTAATGTAAAGTTTGATTGTTCTCAGCTGCTAATGCTACCAACGGCTCTAATCACGTTTTTCTTTTTATAGTTTGCTTTTTTTTGAATCACAGTTTTCACAAATCATTGTTTTTGATTTGTGTGCAGTTACAGTAAATGATAAAGGTAAATTCTCTTTGATCAAACATTCTCTTAATGTCGATTTGGCACCTCGTATGGTGTGGGAATAAGACAGTACCTGTCCGTTATGGTTGAACAATTATTTGCTGTCAAATCGGCTGCTAGTTATATTTTGTTGATGAATAATTAAAGTAAATATTGTTAAATACAAAATTGCGACTTGTGGAAACTTAATTAAAATTATATATCTAGAAACCTTATAAAATTTTAATTGTGTCACATGATAAAATGTGTAGTCAATAATTTTTTCATAAATCCAGGACTCGAGAATTCGTAGCATTTGAATAGTTGAATAATAACATTTTATCGAAGCTGGGTGGAAAGTAATTAGGATTATAAACAAATTATAAAGAAAATTAAGTAAATATAAGTTAATAATTAAACATTTTTGGGAAAATATAATGACGTCAACAAAAGATAATGACGTCACATTGATATTTGATGGCAAATGATTTCTTTTTTGGTTAATTACTGTTTTAAGATTTCAAAGCATTTGTCTTGCCTAGAATTCTATTGGTTTTTTTTAAAGGTGGGGGATTGCCACACCCACACCCTTACACTAGGTTAGTCACCTACAACATACAAAATATTAGGCCTCCGTCGCCATTTTTAATGATATTCTTTATGGGTTCATAAATTTAAAAGGCTTTTTACGAGTATAGAAGTTTGAATTTCAATACCTTGATTCCTCTTTTTACCTCCAAGAGCTTATTAAATGTTACTAGTTCAGATAAAGGTTTTATTAATAGAAGCGAGAACTTATTAGAGGAAATGATAACTAAAAATAATAGAATTTTAATATATTATCTGTTTTTGGAAATTTTTGCCCTTAAATATCTGTTTTAAACTTTAGTTCACGGCTAAAAATGTCTAAATCGAACAAAACGAAAAATGTACATACGTCTCAAGACGAAATATTTTGCTCGAACGCTATAATGTTTTTCTCGTTGAACGAATGTCTAAAATCAAAAACAAAACAAACTCATTTATAGAAAAAACAATGAACTCTCTGATTAAAAAAATCTTGTTTATAAAATAAAATAGTATTCATAATATTAACAGGTTAGAACTTTTTGAAGCAAAATTCTGATGTAGCTAATGTATGAACAGATAAACAGATTTAGCCAGACGCTTCAACAAGAGCGGCGTTTAAAATGACTTACAGGGAAATAAAACACTGCATGTCAGAGACTCAAAAGATACCCCGTATCTTTTGAGTCCTCTGACGGCGACTTATTCTTCCAGAAAATGAACCAGTTTTTAGAGACATTTTATTTTAGTACAAAAACAAAAAAAGCAAAGTCTTACATACCTTAGAATATTCTAGGCTTGATTTATTTTCAAAGATAATCTATATACGTATGTAACTCCTCTTTGAGTTTTCTCACCACTCCTAATTCTTAGAATGTAATGCCAATAGGTGTGTGGAAGCTGCTACAGATTTGTGATAAACTTCTTACTTGCATTTTGTTTAGCCGATCAAAGTTTTAGTTTATCTTGGCTTGCTAACTCTTTAGATGTGAAAGTAAGTGAGCCATTTTCTCGTTATTTTGGTCTTGATTTATTTTACAAATTGAAAAAGATAAGACATGGTGATACAGAATGTCTATCAGGCATTACCTTGGTGTTATCCACCTGTGGTGTTATCACCAATTGTATCTCCCTCCATCCATCACCAAAAATCAAGTTAAAAAAAGGTAAAAGCAAATTTGTCAAGCTAAGAAAGTTTCTATTTTAATATTTTATTCGTTGTTCTATTTCTAATTTATGTTTGTAGCGCGTGGCCTAGTGGTTATGGAGTTGCTTCGTAATCACAAGGTCCGTGGTTCGGTCCACAGCGCGGTCATATTTAGAAAGTGTCTTTATGCAGCTACGGATCAAACCCATGTATGTTAGGGAAAATGAGTAGGCAATGCCTGCGTATAGCTGATTACATTCAAAACATTGGACCCGCATTGATAATACATAATGCTATTATCATCTAGTAATCGATGTACATGCGATTCTTGAAACGTTCATACTTCACCAGCCATACCTACCAAGCATGTTACAAAGGTGAATATTATGCTTCAACTTTGATATGGAAGAAAGCTTTCTTAGTTGTCACTTTACACTCAAATCGATATGATTTTTTTCAGAAAGGGCGTGAACGTGGGCGTGGGGGTGCGAATAGACAACCAGGGCCAAATCCAAAGCGAACTTAGCGAACAAGAGAGAGGGAGTAAAAACTGGTTAATAAGAACTTTTTAAAACGCTTAGAAAAGATTCATGGTACAGCAATAATATGTTTTTCGCTCGTGGCATCACCTTTAAAAGCTGCTTAAATATCCTCATATCTCCTTTTTCTTTAATTTCTTTATGAAAATACCGCCATCTTCTAAAAGAAGTTGAAAATTTTTCTCAAACATCCTGAAATCTTAAATTTATAAAATATGCGGCAATCGTGGTAGATTTTTTTATATTGCCAGCCTTTGTAAATCCTTTTGATGTATTTTTTTCTTGTCTATTGAATTTTAATTATTTTTTTTCTTTTCCCTAATACAGCAAAAAGATTTCAGGTAGCTAGTTATTTTGTGAGAAGAATGAAAATTAAAAGTTATATAAGGTAGATTGATAGAACCCAGAACATCCCTATAGTCTTTATAAATATCTCTATCGCAATATATACCTCAATCGCAAAGGTGAATGTATAAATTTACCTTATTTTCCTAACCAAGATTTTTAGACGCAAATATTTTTGCCCTATTTTGGGCCCATTTTTTGTACTCATAAATTCGACGAGATCAAAGACTTTCGTTCGCACAATCATATAGCCGCTTGTGTACAAAAGAAGTCATTGGCCTAAACAACATAAGTCACTAATATTGCACTAAGGCTTCAAATAGATCCTCTGGTGAAACAGAAATCTTCTAATTTTCAAGATCTTCGCAATTGAATAGCTTTGCTAAACATTTCAGCATGTTTTTTGTCTCATAAAACCTTTGCGAAAATTCTAGTGGTTAATCTGTCACTCTATACGTAAATAGTATCTTTTGACGCTAACAACATTACCTAAAATTTCTAAAGAAACCACTGTGAGCAACGCGTCATAAACTAAATATGGGGTACAGAAAGACTCTTGAAAGATACTGAAGAAAAACATGAATTTGTATCAGTTAATTGAACAGTGGACGAAATTCTATTATTCTTAAATTTTAATCCTTAATATCCCGTATACAGTTTGGATTGGTACGATTTGTTTGAAACAATATAAAAATAAAATTGTTAATATTAACATATATTATAGAACTAGAGATGTGTCTGTATGTGTCGTGTTTTTACCCATATTTTATTTCAAGCAAACGAAACTCTGTATTTTTCTTTTCTATCAACATTACTACACACTGTGACTAAAGCCAGTGCGCTTGCTACGAAGTGTCAACAAGCAGGTGAACCAACCAACTACGAAAGTCCAACCCCATACTCTTCTCAAAACCTGTTTCGTATCATTTGTATCTTCTTTGTCAGCAAAAATGGAGGAAGCTATAGTGATGCAAATGCAGGCTATAAACATATCTATTGTCATCATTACTCCTAAGATGGTCGGATCCCAAAGTCGGATCAACGAAGCGATAAAAACCTATTGTTCCAAATACTATTGCCATGACAGCACAGATCTGTGCAGCTTGAAACCAAACTTGGTTTTTCTCCGAAATGGAAATGAGCTGATTGGTTGCAATTGCTTGTTTGGCAATACGCCCACAATCCATGGTGCGCATGCTCTTCACCATTTAAGTGACAATTTGTCCAGTGTCAAGCAAGTGAGCGCCATCTTGGTCCTGTATTTTTACCCATGTTTCACCAATCACAGAGACGTACAAAAGAACAGTTGATATTCCGTATAATATAGCAGTCGCTATGTTCAACACTTTTTCTTTCATTTTTTTTTTATCTATTAAATTTCTTCTTTTACTTAATGTTGTTTTAAAATTTCTCTTTTTTAACTTTTCTCCTTCTGATCGTCCAGTATCTGCGATAACTTCAGAACTCAGACAGTTCTGTTTGCACGTAAAAAGGAAAAACAAACTTAGGTTTATATCACTCCACACCGCGAAGCACTTTGATTCATGGTATAGATAATGTTTTAACCAGAAGTATCTTTACTATTGTATGCTAGATTATTCATGAATATTAAATTCAGTATTGAGCTGTTCACATATGAGGTTAACGAGTTAAATGAAAGGCGGTTGATAATATTAAATCAAACCTTTTCTAAGGTCATCAGCCACCGCTGAGGTTGGTTAAGAATGGTTGTAGTCACAATATACAACTGAGTTGATCATTAGCAACTGTTGTTTATCGGAAAGAAGTATACTTAAATTTTTTGTATAAATAGAACCTGATTCATATGTCTTATTCGACAATGTTTTTTTGAAATTTTAGATGCGTATTTATTCTGAACAACCTTCAGATTGAATGTTGTTTTAGGTCAATCTTTCAAAAAGCCTGGAAAATAAGAATCATGTCTTTCTTTAAGGACTTGTCCCTCCCCAAAAGATACATACATTTGATGTTATTGTAACGCGTCAAACATTGGAGAACCAAGTAAAGAATAGTTGATTCATTTTGGTTTTGTTTCTGGTTATTCTCTGTAATGAGTCAGGTTGTGCAAGGCGAACAACTTCGTGAACTACACGTTTTTTTATAAGAAAGCCTTTTTTTTATCTGAGCGTGATTTTTCTTAGCAAATTTTTAAATTTTTCCTTATCTTTATTCCTCTATTTTCTTTCTTTTCTTTATAACTAACCACGATATTTTATCGACAGCTGTAAATAACATCATAATTATGTATTTTATTTGACACATCTTTTATCTTTATTGAAGAAAAAAGACTTCTTTTGTTATTTGTAAGATAAAAACTTTTGTTAGGATGTATATTTGACTGGAAAAAAAGAAACTTGTTGTGTTTTGAAATTATGTTGATTTAATATCTGTTAATGTAAATATCAGGGTCTCCAAAAATTGGATCCTATACACTGAGGCTGGAGATTTCTTGAATTTTTCTTAATATTTTGAGTTTTTAAGGCTCATTTTCTTATAAAAACCTTTCTTATAAAAAAACGTGTAATGTTTGTTTTTTACAGTTGACGGTCGAGGAGAATTCCATATAAAGTTACTTTCTCTCGAAGAAACACGGACAGTTCTTTGTTCGCAATTTGTGTGACTCAACGAGAAACAACTTTTTCTGAGAAATTTTTTATTTTTGGGTGATGAAAGATGGGAGGGTGGGGAGAAGGGGGGGGGGGGGTCGTAGTTACCGAGGATTTATGTCTTGTAGGTGATCGTGTAGTGTAGTATCGCTGCAAAATTATATAGGTTTTCAGATTCTTTTAACAAACTCCATTTTTTGTATAAGTTAATGTAAAAGTTTGATTGTTCTCAGCTGCTAATGCTACCAGCGGCTCTAATTCACGTTTTTCTTTTTATAGTTTGCTGTTTTTGAATCACAGTTTTCACAAATCATTGTTTTTGATTTGTGTGGCAGTTACAGTAAATGATAAAGGTAAAATTCTCTTTGATCAAACATTCTCTTTAATGTCGATTTGGCACCTCGTATGGTGTGGGAATAAGACAGTACCTGTCCGTTATGGTTGAACAATTATTTGCTGTCAAATCGGCTGCTAGTTATATTTTGTTGATGAATAATTAAAGTAAATATTGTTAAATACAAAAATTGCGACTTGTGGAAACTTAATTAAAATTATATTATCTAGAAACCTTATAAAATTTTAATTTGTTGTCACATGATAAAAATGTGTAGTCAATAATTTTTTCATAAATCCAGGACTCGAGAATTCGTAGCATTTGAATAGTTGAATAATAACATTTTATCGAAGCTGGGTGGAAAGTAATTAGGATTATAAACAAATTATAAAGAAAATTAAGTAAATATAAGTTAATAATTAAACATTTTTGGGAAAATATAATGACGTCAACAAAAGATAATGACGTCACCATTGATATTTGATGGCAAATGATTTCTTTTTTGGTTAATTACTGTTTTAAGATTTCAAAGCATTTGTCTTGCCTAGAATTCTATTGGGTTTTTTTTAAAGGTGGGGGATTGCCACACCCACACCCTTACACTAGGGTTAGTCACCTACAACATACAAAATATTAGGCCTCCGTCGCCATTTTTAATGATATTCTTTATGGGTTCATAAATTTAAAAGGCTTTTTACGAGTATAGAAGTTTGAATTTCAATACCTTGATTCCTCTTTTAACCTCCAAGAGCTTATTAAATGTTACTAGCTTCAGATAAAGGTTTTATTAATAGAAGCGAGAACTTATTAGAGGAAATGAACTAAAAAAATAATAGAATTTTAAATATATTATCTGTTTTGGAAATTTTTGCCCTTAAATATCTGTTTTAAACTTTAGTTCACGGCTAAAAATGTCTAAATCGAACAAAACGAAAATAAATGTACATACGTCTCAAGACGAAATATTTTGCTCGAACGCTATATGTTTTCTCGTTGAACGAATTGTCTAAAATCAAAAACAAAACAAACTCATTTATAGAACAAACAATGAACTCTCTGATTAAAAAAATCTTGTTTATAAAATAAAATAGTATTCATAATATTAACAGGTTAGAACTTTTTGAAGCAAAATTCTGATGTAGCTAATGTATGAACAGATAAACAGATTTAGCCAGACGCTTCAACAGAGCGGCGTTTAAAATGACTTACAGGAGAAATAAAACACTGCATGTCAGAGACTCAAAAGATACCCCCGTATCTTTTGAGTCTCTGACGGCGACTTATTCTATCCAGAAAATGAACCAGTTTTTAGAGACATTTTATTTAGTACCAGAACAAAAAAAAGCAAAGTCTTACATACCTTAGAATATTCTAGGCTTGATTTATTTTCAAAGATAATCTATATACGTATGTAACTCCTCTTTGAGTTTTCTCACCACTCCTAATTTCTAGAATGTTATGCCAATAGGTGTGTGGAAGCTGCTACAGATTTGTGATAAACTTCTTACTTGCATTTTGTTTAGCCGATCAAAGTTTTAGTTTATCTTGGCTTGCTAACTCTTTAGATGTGAAAGTAAGTGAGCCATTTTCTCGTTATTTTGGTCTTGATTTATTTTACAAATTGAAAAAGATAAGACATGGTGATACAGAATGTCTATCAGGCATTACCCTTGGTGTTATCACCTTTGGGTGTTATCACCATTGTATCTCCCTCCACCATTCACCAAAAATCAAGTTAAAAAAAGGTAAAAGCAAAATTTGTCAAGCTAAGAAAGTTTCTATTTTAATATTTTATTCGTTGTTCTATTTCTAATTTATGTTTGTAGCGCGTGGCCTAGTGGTTATGGAGTTCGCTTCGTAATCACAAGGTCCGTGGTTCGGTCCACAGCGCGGTCATATTTAGAAAGTGTCTTTATGCAGCTACGGATCAAACCCATGTTATGTTAGGGAAAATGAGTAGGCAATGCCTGCGTATAGCTGATACATTCAAAACATTGGACCCGCATTGATAATTACATAATGCTATTATCATCTAGTTAATCGATGTACATGCGATTCTTGAAACGTTCATACTTCACCAGCCATACCTACCCAAGCATGTTACAAAGGTGAATATATTGCTTCAACTTTGATATGGAAGAAAGCTTTCTTAGTTGTCACTTTACACTCAAATCGATATGATTTTTTCAGAAAGGGCGTGAACGTGGGGCGTGGGCGTGCGAATAGACAAACCAGGGGCAAATCCAAAGCGAACTTAGCGAACAAGAGAGAGGGAGTAAAAACTGGTTAATAAGAACTTTTTAAAACGCTTAGAAAAGATTCATGGGTACAGCAATAATATGTTTTTCGCTCGTGGCATCACCTTTAAAAGCTGCTTAAATATTCCTCATATCTCCTTTTTCTTTAATTTCTTTATGAAAATACCGCCATCTTCTAAAAGAAGTTTGAAAATTTTTCTCAAACATCCTGAAATCTTAAATTTATAAAATATGCGGCAATCGTGGTAGATTTTTTTATATTGCTCAGCCTTTGTAAATCCTTTTGATGTATTTTTTTCTTGTCTTATTGGAATTTTAATTATTTTTTTTCTTTTCCCTTACACAATACAACTACCACTTATTAACACTACTATACCTTCTATTGTTGTGTAATTATAATTTGCGCTTTTTCAGTAAGCATAACTCAAGCATACTCTGAGCCTAATTGTGTTTTTCGCACACCATGTAGTAGTTACCTGCTAGTTGAATATGACAACATTGTTTATGATTGTCTTGTTCAAATAGTTCCTGATGGGATATGAATTGCAGCTCCTAACAGAATATATATGGAACGAGGTAAACTATCTGGGTTATTGGGTTTTTTTTTATTAGCACAAAATGACCTCTCTATTCCCTATCGGTACTTTCACCAACAAGGGTCCTGTGCAGGGTTCCCACCTACCTCATCTAGACACCCCAGCTTCTGTCCTATTGATGTGGTGGTTACTAAACGGATGATTCTTCCGCCTGGTTAAGCCAGGCGGAAGAAGTATTATTAGTGTAAATCAAATTTGTTTTCCTATTTTTTAGGATGATGTGTATGAATATTTCAAGTTCAACAAAGTTCAAAATAATTTCCATCTGAGCGTGGATTTCCTATCGTATGTGTTTTTATTATCTACCCACAATTTTTGTTTACAATCTGAGATAGCATGCGGTGTTTTATTTCTCCTGTAAGTCATTTTAAAACGCCGCTCTGTTGAAGCGTCTGGCTAAATCTGTTTATCTGTTTCATACATTAGCTACATAAGAATTTTGCTTCAAAAAGTTCTAACCTGTTAATATTATGAATACTATTTTATTTTATAAACAAGATTTTAATCAGAGAGTTCATTGTTTTGTTCTATAAATGAGTTTGTTTTGCTTTTGATTTTAGACATTCGTTCAACGAGAAAACATATAGCGTTCGAGCAAAATATTTCGTCTTGAGACGTATGTACATTTATTTTCGTTTTGTTCGATTTAGACATTTTAAGCCGTGAACTAAAGATTTTTAAGGGCAAAAATTTCGCGGAGATTCATTTTCGCGATATCCAGGTCCTAATTTGCGGAAAAAATTTTCTTGATTGGCAAATTTATAGATTTCATTAAAAGGAAAGAAATTAAATTGCGACTTAAGATCTAAATTGCAATAAATTTCGAAAAAAACTTTTTTCTTTTATGTTCCTGTTCCTGTTTTAAGGGGTGTGTCTTAAATCTACACAACTAAAATGTTACTTTGGAAAGAAACCCAATTTTTCTCGAATGCAGTTTTCGAACCTTCTTCTTTACTTTTAGCAGAGATCTTAGTGAACGTTTTTTGTGTATCATTTGGAAAATTAGATTCAAGAAGTACTTTGGTCTCGATTAGTCATGTTTTTATTGTTAAATTTTTGATTAACTTTCATGTAGTTAAAAGAGTTATGCAGAGCAGATTGCTTTTGTTGTGTGGTAGACTTGGTTTAGACGAAAGTCAGGTAATCTCTTAGTACTTCAGAAAGTCGAAGTTTTTAAAACGTATTTTGAAAGTTTTATATTAAAATCAGTTTGGTAATCAGTTATGTCAATATTATAATATTCTCTGTCTATCTGAGCCAAGATGGTAGCTGCCAGTAGCGGCGGGTGAATCCCCGTGGATTTTTTCACATGGTTTAGGCTAGTTTTATTTAAATCAGGGATTTGCCAGCGGTTATTTTTACTGACTTTCATACAGACGCCAGTTATGATGGCCTATTGCTTTGTTGTGGCCAAATACTTTCTTGGTGTGTCAGTAAAACCCATCAAATTTTTAGGATAACAGTAAAAACGCCACGCCTTTTCAGAACTCCTTAATGCTCTTCAAATTCGAGTCTATAAAGAAAGCAACCTTTCAAAGTAGCAACTCTTCAAAATGGTATAGGTCTATCGGTTAGCACAGAAATTTAAAACGGAACCAACTTTTTATATTGATGGGTTATAACCGAATTTAAAGTGACTTTATTTTTCCTACATTTAGTTCCTGTACACTTGGCCATGTTTGGAACATGCTATATTTTATAAAAACAAATTCACTAGAGGGAGAAACCTTGACCAGGTATCATTCATTCATTCATTCATTTATTCATTCATTTTTTATTGTTGTTGTACTTTATGCCTCTTGCTACTGTAGCTACTGATAAAAGATTGGAAAGTTAATTTTTTCTTTCGTAGCTGATGCTGTGCGCTGTCTATGCTATCGCGAAAGTTATCGATAAAGAGGTCCAATTTCGACATCTGATCGAATGTTATAAAAGCTTAAAGCTCGGACCAGATATGGTTAGTGAAAATAATGATAAATTCATTATGAAATTATTTAGGGAGAGGAGTGGTAATAATAGCAGCCGACACGAACAGCGTTGCTAGAAAAGTTGTAAATCTGAGCAGGAAAGATGAACAGCAATTTTTTTGATTAATAAATTGCATTGAAGGAAAAAAAATAAATAAATGAATAAATTTTGTAATACGTGATCAAACTGCAGAATTTTTGTTTTGTTCAGATCCATTTTTTTTCTATGGATAGAAATTCCATATACATGATTTTTTTATAAGCGTGACGACGAAAGAATATTTGTTTTCGTTGAATTGTTAGTGCTATAAACATTTAATTTCCCTTGTACAATCTTTTTAGATTTTCAAACGTGTTTTTATCGGCGGCCGGCATTATGATACAATCATCACTTTCTACAACGCGCTTTTCATGCCGATGTTGAAAGATTTTGTATTACAGTTTGGTTTGTACTTGAAGGTATCTTGGAAATAAGTTCTTCCACGGAGTTATAATCTTGAAGACAATGCGTTGAGAAAACCTCCTCGCTAAAACCTTGATATTCCTAGATATTTTACTGTGCACCAAACCTAAATTAAGCTTATAATTTTTATCAGATGTTCTGCTCGTGTTAGTACACGGTTCATTGCGAAATGGCTTTTGTAGTTTGTTTTTTTCAACATTTTGTCTAGGATGAGTGTGCTGTTAATAGCTCGGCTGCCCTCTTGAGTCCGTCTTTACAAAAGTTGAGGTAACATATATTTTACGTACTTTAAGGTGGGTTTTTTGGGTAAAAAAAAGTTTTTTTAGGTGAGTTAGTCCACATTAGCGACGACGGTGATATTTTTAGTGAGTTAGTCTACATTAGCGACAACGATGATATTTTCAGTGAGTCTAAATAAGTTAAAACGACGATATTTTCAGTAAGTTAGTCCAGATTAGTTTCGGCAGTAACGTATTCAGAGTTAGGCCACTGTTATTTTTTGTGTAGGTGCGAATTTAAAAGACATATGTATTGGTATGATGCGCAATGTATGTAACAAAGTGGCGAATACAATACGCCATCGGAGCTGAAATTGTGGAATGATCAAAACGTTGGTCTGGTAAACAAGTTGAGAATGGACTCACTTACTTTGATCAACCGAATATGAGATTTAATAGGGTTGGCAAAAAATAAGTATGGCGATATGGTTTTACAATGTTCAATGTTCAAGAAGATTCTATTTTATTCATATTTGTTTCACGTATTTTTAAGTTGATTGTCTGTTTTCACTTTATATCGACATTGCACTCTTTTTAGATAACTTTTCTTATCTCGATGTTAAACGTTTGGTGTCATGTTTATCGTGGAGTGAAATTTTTGACCAATCATGATGTATTTTTTTAATTTCACGCCAAAAGTAGAAATCAAAATTAACATTCTTAATGTATCTTCGTGTTTATATTAAATTTTAAAATTATGTTATTAGTTCGAAATACAAAAAATGCTTGTTTTTTCCCTGTCACTACTTTTATTTTTAAGGGCAATTGTAAAATGTTATGAATCTACTATTTTGCGTAAAATTTCGCGGTTTGGTGCTCAAAAGCGCGGAATTAAAATGCAGCAACACTTGGTTGTTGTTAGGTTGTTGGGTTCATCTGATGAAAGTTTGGTTCAACAAGATTTTGTTTGATGAGAAATGTTTTAGCAGTTAATAGTTTTATTTTTACCAAATGTTTTGCTAATATTAAATGTATTCTAGAAGTAATAAATAATAAAAATTGCGAACGTTTCCATGGACGCAGGTAATCATTTAGTTAATTTTTAAAATCCTCTCAAACTGAGTCGATTTGTTGGTAATTTCTTCACCGTATAGCATAGAATGTGTGACCATGCAATGTTTAAAATTCTTTTTTAGTATGGAGGAAATTCCGTGTACAGTCCATCCTGTGAAATTAATACGACTGTTGGCTGATAAGACATCCGGTTGTGGTGTATTTGATGTCACCTTCCCAACTGCTGCTGGTGTGAAAGTAAGTGACTGGTTCGTTCGTTTGTTTGTTCGGTTGTGGTATAAGCGAAGGTTTCTGCTAAGCAGCTACCAAATTTTACACTGGTGGTAAATACACCGTGCTATCCAGAGAAAAAGCAAAGAACAAAATTTTATTAATATCAATATTTTTAACTTTTACTTTGCGCAACCCATACAGATATTTTCGAAACTTTTTAGATGTAGTCTACTTCAGGTAAAAAAAAAATAACTTCTGATGGAAAACAAAAGATGAAAGAAAATTTTACGAAAGTAGACATATTGAAAATCTGAAAATCTGCTACCTTAAGGGAAGAAATTATTTGCGGAAGAAATTTGTGCGGAACGTTTTTTTGCGGAATTAATTTTTGCGGATTTTGCCCAAATCCGCAAAAATTAATTCCGCAGAAGTGAAGAAATTTTGGTGATCCGCAAAAATAAATTCCGCAAAACTTTTGACATTTTTCATCCGCAAAAATAAATTCCGCAATACTTCATGCGTAAAGAATCGATCTGTTGTCTTTGTTTTACATTTAAAGGCCTCTTTTTGCGGATTTTGCCTAAAAGTTGAAACAAGCAAAATGGATTGTGCAGCTTGACGATTATCTAAGCTCTCAGAAAGGTCTAGACATCATTTGAACTGGATGAAAAGCATCTGGCATCACAGAAGCTATAGAAGAAGGGTCAAGAGGTCTACCGAACCTTGATCATTTCGCTGCAATCGATCCATTGGATAACACTGAAGCATCTTCATTGCTGATTGGACAAGAAACCGTCGATCCTGTAGAGATGGCAAGTTTTGTTACCTACAATGGCGAAATGATAGTGACGAAGAAGAGTGGTCTGTGGAGAACCATCCATGTCGAAATATTTTCGATATTTTCAGTGACGATATTTGATCTTACATTTGTTGATCTTACATCAGCTTAGTATTCTTGTTTTGATATTTTGATGAAAAATAAATTCCGCACAAATTTCTTCCGCAAATAATTTCTTCCCTTAAGGTAACTTACAACCTTCCTATAGTGAGATAATATCCACTGGAAGATACGTTGATATAGATACTGTGATAACTAAGGGTAAAAACTTTTTTCACATATTCACTGTTTTTAGATTTACTGTATATCCTTCACAAATAGTTACACAGCGTCCGTCACGATCAAGGGACAACCACCTGCGAATGTTAGTGACGGTAAACGTTTGTTTTTTTTCTTCGTTTTGTTCGAGCACGCACTCCGTAACGTTTTTGTGCGTGACCTTACTAAAATCCTATTCATATTTTTTTTGAATAAAGGCAGTTTTAGGACTTTTTTTTGAAATGTCAAAACAACATCGCCTGACGAATGCTGCACAGCCAAAAGACTGCGAAAGTTCTACTTAGGCAGGTGAGTAGGGCGGGTGAGGAACATCAAAATGCGCCTGATGGAATTTCATCGATGTCGCCATTATCGAACAATTAACCCGACGGCCTGCGAAAGTCCTGCTGTCGTTAGCAAGAATTATCACAGTTTGAAATTTTGGATCCAACCAAAAAAAACTAAGAGCCCTGAGTGCGTGGTTCTAATGTGAAAAGCCCGTAAATGATTGCTTGTCGGTATGATTCCAATAATTTTTTGAACAAGATTGTAGTTCATAGCTCGCCATAATGTTTTTATACCTTTCGAAGTAGAATGATGAAAGACACCTTAAAACGCCTTAAACGTGAGTATAAAAAAATTGACGCCACATGGTGACCACTGTCCTGGAATGTCCTGGAATTTACTTTTTGTCCCGGAATGTCCTGGAATGTCCTGGACTTTCCTTCTTTTTTAGAGATTGTCCTGGAATGTCCTGGAATTTAGTTTGAAGGCTGCATATTTAATTTTTACATGAAAGTTTAAACAAAAAACTACAAAAGGGACAAATGGATATTTTGGTCAGATGTTGGGATAATGAGAAAGATATTTCCATAACAAGGTACATGAACTCTGAATTCATGGGTGGTGCAAATGCAGAGCAAATACTCAAAACTTTTTTGAATGGGTCCAAATCTGTTGATCCAAAAAGTCTTATGCAACTATCTTCAGTGGACCAAATGTCAACCTAAAGTTTCTTTCTTTCTTTTCTGAAAAACGTGATCTTGATGAACTAGCTGGTCTAGTGAATATCGGAACATGTGGCCTGCATACTGTACATGGAAGCTTGAAAAATGGCATCTAGAAGTCTGGTTGGGAAATGGGAAAGGTGCTGATTATTTATTTAACACCGATCTTTCCTTACCATTTTTGATTTTTTGATTGATACCTTCAGATACCATAAAAAAGGCTGATACAACAATGAAACTTTTAAAGATCGATGTCTCGGATAAGAACATACATAAGCCCTCTGAAACGATTGATGTTGGTATGGGTGCACAACTCCACATCTCACAATTTCGGAGAACTTTCATCAAGAAACTGTTCTGTTCTTATCCAGTGTGACCAGTCACATGGTAGAGAAATGCCCCCTGAAGCACATGATCATTCGATGCTGCAGTTCAATCAATCCCAACAGGCTGGCCATTAGGGATGAAAGAGAAGTTTCAAAGTTAAGATTTTCCAAGATGTTAGAAAAGCTAACTTCTTTAGGGCAAGTCACCCCTAAAGTTGCTGATGATGCTAAAGAACAGTTCTCAAAGCTCATTGATGATGTTGTACCTGAACACCAGGAAAAGTTTCTCTCATTTGAAAAGTTTGATCAAAGGCTAGATACATTCTTTGCCCAGTTTCTAAAAACAAAAGGTTTCGAGTCTTTATCGAGTATTTAAGCTCGTATTCTGCCTGAGTCACGGACAATCTGCTATTGAACGAGGCTTCAAAGCAAATAAAGAATTCATTAAAGAGAACCAGTCAGAATGTTCGCTGAAATCATTAAGAATTCTGCACGATCACATGATTGCAAAAGAAGTGCGAGTACACAACATTCCAATTACAAGGGAATTAGTCTGTCAAGTGTGCAAGATCGCGTTATGTTGAAATTAATAATGAAAAGAAGAAGTTAAAAGTGAATTCTGGAAAAGCATTGAAACGAAAGGTTATTTCAACTGAAATTGAAGAAGTGCAAAGGAAAAAACAATTCCTCCAAACCAGTATAAACACTCTCATTAAATATGCTGATGAATTGGCATTGAAAGCACACACAAATGCTGACTTTCAAATCCTTGGACGATCAAACGATTTACGAATGTTAGCCAACACCAAGAAGGAACAATTTGACGAGTGTGTTCAGATGGAGCAAGCATTAATACTTCGAAAGGATTCCATTGTTTGATTGAAAAAGTATTTTGTAGTCTTATGTTGCTATTTTGTTATGGTGTTAATTTTTATTTGGCTAGCTAGTGTTTATTTTAGTTCAGAGATTGAATTCTTATGTTGTTACAGCTTTTAGTTTTAAGCTTAAAGAAATACATGACTTTACTTTATTTGTTGTCCTGGAATTTTTATTTTTTTTTCAATTTTGTCCTTAAATGTCCTGGATTTTAATTTAAAATGTCCTGGAAAAAAAGGTAAAATGTCCTGGAATGTCCTGGAATGTCCTGGAATTTGAAAGTTTTTTTTAAGTGGTCACCATGCGCCAAGTGCATCAGCTAAAATTGGATTATGTCGGATTATTTTTTAGGCCGGTCAGGTTAATTGTTAGGTAGTTAAAGTAATAGCTATGTGGATTAAAAACAATTAAAAATTTACTAGTCTCTTTGGGTAAAGCCTGGATGTTTCTTAATTTTCTGAAAATGTTTGAGGTCTGACCCTAGTTTTATACTCTTAAAATTCTTTTTAGCAAGATCCCTGTCAATCTATCATTTTACTTTTTTCAATTTTCTGAATATTTTGCGATTTGAGTAGTTTAAAGTACCTATAATCTCAACCTTAAGTTAAGAAACGTCGTATTTCTTATAAAAAAGGACAATTCTTTCTTCGCAGGGAAATTCCAACTGTTATTTCGCGACTTTAAATTGATGAAAACTCCACATTTTTCAAATGAAAGTCAAGACCGGGTTGTCATTTCACCAGACAAGGTAAGCTGCTTCTTAATGGTTGCTTTCATATACATGGTGTCTAGCAGACCTTGAAATAAACCCTGATAACCCTAAATTCGAACAAGTGGCCTTAAGAACCTTGTTCTTGAATTTTGTTATAACCAGTTTGCTAAAACTATTGAAACGGATTTGATGGCAGTTTCATTATAATCTTTTATGTTCAGACTTTTTAAGGTTAAAAATGTTTGTGTGAAGTGAAAAAAGTGAAACTAAAACCCGGAAAAAGTCACGAAATTACTCAATATTTGACCCTGGATTTGATCCAATAAACTCGCTAGACACCCGGATATAACTTCAATCAATAGATGGATTCCAGCGTTACGTCTTTTGTTTACTTTTCAGCGGTAAGCTCTTTGGCCCTAGCATTTGCCTGACAGGAAAAAAGATGCTAGGATTTGGTGAAGAGAGGTCTTTTTCTGTGGATTTCTCCTCACGGAAGCTTTACACTATTATCGAGTGTAGATTGATGCCTTTTGATTTAAATTCATTTAAAGCCTTAACAATACCTTTGTGAGCTGAAAATAACTTTGTTTTACTTAGTGCCATCATCTTTTTTCCTGCCACACAGATGCCAGAGCCGAAAGAGCTCACCGCGGAAAATGTCAACAAAGAAATTCATCTATAGTTTTTTTGGTCGCATTAATAGATTGCAAGTGATGGGCCGTTCATAAAACTGAGATTTATCATGAAACAACCATCACCATGCTGGGAAAGATTCGGTTTAAATGATTTAAAGTTTTTCAAGGTAATGTGTGTAACGTTCGTTTTTTTTAGTAGGTTGTGCCATAATTTTTTCATTTAATGGTACATCCTAGAGACATGGCTTAGCAATTCCTATTTCGTAAATACTAAACGGGCACACAATTGTTATAGAACCAACATCATAACATTTATAACATCTGAAAAACAACTTGAGGCTCAAATCCTTCTATAAAGAAAGCAACGTGTTAACCACAGTAATCAACAGCCAGTCTGGAATGAGTGAATAGAAACAAGGATTATAGAAATAATTTCCGAGACTTTTCTTGTTTTAAAAGTTTTTGTAAGTGACTGATTTCGATTGCCGCGCCAGTCTGACTAAGCAAGCCAAAACACGTGAATTTGGTCTTGGCCCAAGTGTGTATTCAACAAGAAAAAGTAAGCAATTGATCAGGACTTGGTATTCCCCGCGCCTTGAGATTTACTTCGTGTGATGTCATTTTCGGCACTTAAAATTTTTTTTATATTTCATATATTTTTTTTAGAAAAAAAATACAGAATTGGAGATGGAAGCAAAGGACGACGTAATGTTTTTTTGTTGTAATTTTCTTCATATTAATAATACCCGTATTCTGCTCCATACTACGGAAACACGAAATGAGATATGTAGTGGATGGACGAATTCGTTGATTTCCCACTAGCTACAGACTAGTTTAAAATAATGTTTGCGTTGGTTGTTTAATGTGGAGGGGCTCCATCTTCGACACAAAATGCATAATCAAATTTACCAGGCTTATTTTTTTTATTTTTTTAGCCACATGAGATAAGTGACGAAATTTTAGCCAACGAAATGAAGAAGTTGTACAGTCTTACACATATAATGAAAAATGTGAAATTAGAAAATGAACCGGAACATTTCGCAGTAAGTAGATTCAACATATTTTAGAGTATGTTTAAGCTGCGTGGAAGAAATTATATTGCGCGAAATACGCCTTTTTCCATAGAGAAGTAAAAATCATCAATAATCACAATATTACTAGTGTTAGTTGTCGTAAATCCACGGGAAATGAATCGTATGAGGAAGTGGAATACATCAAGTGTGCATAAAGCTTTCATATATATACATATCGATCGTAACTAGAGCGCGTAAACTGTGTGAAAATTTAACTTTTTCTTCCCACAATTGTATATCTGCACTAAAATTATTTTTTTGGTTATATACAGGTGGATGGGAGTTATGACATCAACCTTCTGTCTTATACGTGAAAAGCTACCACGTCAAGACGCGATATCAACGGTATTAATGCAACTGCCCAAAAGTCAGTTGCGAAGCTACAGTGACAAATAAATATCTCCTACTTATCTCATTTGGGAAGAACTAGGTAGGTCAATGTAAAACAAATTGTAATTATTAACATCGAAGAAACAATGTTTAATAAAAGTAAAATATACAACAAATGATATAAATATTTTTTGTCCAATGGAAACGGGCTAACATATAAAACTTAATAAAATTGATTGGCAAATGTCACCACTAGTTGAGTAAGCATGCTACAATTTTTTATGCGGGTATTTACTCCTGAAATGCCAAATCGTTGCAATAACGATGGCAATGATGATTAAAGCAGTGGCTACAATCACGACCAGCGCTATGATCCAATTTTCAATTTTATCACCTGAAAAAAACCAGGGTAAATTTAAAATTACAGCAGAAAATAAATTTAAAGCTAATAGTGAGCCCTGGGTAAACTTCCGCGGAAAAATTTTCGGACAAGATTTATAAAGTCAAAAATTGTATGGGTAAGTCTTTTAAACGAAACGAAAAAGTAATGATTACGGGAAATGACACGAAAAGAATGCTAGAAGCATTTAAAGTGTACATATATTCAAAGAGCCTCAGCCAAATGTGAAAATAATAAGTTCAAAAACTGCAGTTTTGATTGATTTTCTGATTACCCTATATATAATTTCTATGCACTGGTCCTTTTTTAAAAAAAAAATAGAAAAACTAAAATTTTCGGACGACGAAAGTAACATGGGCAGGCTGGAAACGGAAATCAAGATACTGTGTTCTCATAGTCAATCAACTTTATGCTGTAATCGAACTGGTGAAATAACTCTTCGAGTATTTCTTATGTAAATGCACAGCTTCAGTAATTGGCTTTTGATCCCTTATGAAGACACAGTACTGTCCTTGCACAGCAGTTATGTGAAGAAAAAAAACTACCCCACAACAGAACGTTTACAACACTTTAAGACCTTTTTAAAGAAAATATAAAAACGAGATGAAAAGATTCCTTACTTTCAGTGAACAATTCTTTTTTCGCTGGCTTTCCTTCATCTCCTGATGCAGTATCATAAACAGAAACTCGTACCCAGTACTTTGTATTTTCCTCTAGTCCTGTTAATGTGTACTTAGTGACAAGGGTGCTGGTAAGTTTGAATTTATAATTAAAATCTGGATGATCTGAATATGATACCTTGTAACGAATGGTGTTAAATCTGCGAAAAGAAGTCAGTTCAGCATGGTGGGACCAACGAATGATCATTTGCGTGAGAGTGTCTTCCGGATTCAAAGATAACGTTAAATTAACTGGTGGTTCTGGGACTAATAAAGAAAATAATATCTTATTATAATCAGCTCTATGAAATTAGTTTTGTAGAGCACCCTTATTCGTACTACCGGGAAGTAATTTTCGCGGGTAAAAATTTTCGCGAAGTTTTTTTTCTTTATTTCGCGAGAGGAAATTTTTACTAATCAGGTGTTTACAAAATCTTTGAGGAAATTAACGAGAGGAAAAAAACGACTAAGTGTAACAGTGTGGTGTGAATAGTGCGATTGTATAAAAGATAATTACATTCGTGCGAGTTACCCACGATTTTATTTTCGCGAATCAAGCAATTCATGAGGATTTTTTCGCGAGAATTAATTTCCGCGAATAGCTGACTATGGTATATTCCGTGATTCAGCACGACAAATCGTGCGAACATTTCTCACGAAAATTATTTCCTTTAAGCTAAGGGGGCACGAGGAACATTTTCATGCGCGTGCTATGCAACACTGCTCCATTGCACGCGCATGAAAATAATTGCTCGTGTCCCATATCTGCTTTTTACTGCAATGGAGCAAAAAAATGTTGCATGGAGCAAAAATTTTGCTCCACAACTTCGGGGACAAAATAGATCTGAATCTATTTTGTGCCAGTGCTCCAGGGACAAAATTTGATGAATATTCTGTTGCATTGCAATTGTTGCTCGTGTCCCCACCTTCTGCAACATGTCCCGGGACAAAAATTATTGTTGCAGCACATTTGTGCCTCGTGTCCCCATATCATGCAACAAATATGTTGTAAAATCATTTGAGGCATAGTGTAATTGACCAATGAAAATGCAAGAAACTGTAAACATTGTTTTTCTTGAGAGGTCGAACATCAAGTGAAGAGAGAAGATAGGAGAGAAAGCAAAAATGTCGGAGGAAAAGAAAAAGCTGTGTGATGAGGAAAAGACAATTTTGATGATGTTTATTACAAAAATAAAAACAAAAAAGAAGGTATAAAGCAAGATCTTGTTAATAAAATCAACAATGCATATAGCTCTGACAACCTCAAAAACTTTCCATTCTCTCCAATCATTTATGCTTCAGGAGGTAAAACGAAGTGCTGGAAGCGAAGTTCCATTAAGGAAATGGAAGTTTTATGAGCAGATGGAGCTTATCATAACTGATCTTACAAAAGAAAAGAAAAAATCACAATTTACATCCGAGGAAACAGAAGAGTTGAATGAAGCCTATTTTTCAAATCAAAATTTTTCATAACACTATTCTGCAGCAAATGAGAAGGGGCGTCACGAGAAACATTTTCATGCGCATGCTATGGGACATGTTGCATAGCACCCGCATGAAAATGTCCCTCGTGTCCCCTTACCTTTAAGGCAATTAAATTTTTATGCATCACCTTTTAGTTTCAATAACAAGTCGAATGACGTTTAGCACAAACTTACTTCGGCTTACAAACTCTTCAACTGTAGAATTTCCATCTCCTTCTTTGTTCGAAGCGATGATAATGACTGTAATATTCCCGTTAGTTGTGACATTGTTGTACTCCCAAGAATGATTTGGCGGTAGAACAGTGTCATTACGTACGGATGATGTGCTAATTTTGTACTCAACCTTATACTTTGTAGCATTTTCAACTTGTGGCCATTCGAACTTGATATAACCCCAATCGATAGTTCTGTTTTCTATTGTTACTTTACCAGGAGTAGCTATGAATAAATAAAAATATATTGCTTCAAATTAGTAACTGAAGTTGATTAATTTTCGCGAAGCTTTATTTTTGCGAATTTAAATTTGTCTACGCGAAAATTCCTGGAAAGGTTAATTCGCGAAAATAAAACTTCACGAAATAACTAGAAATTTACTTCGCGAAACTTTTTGAAAAAACAAAACGATTTTTTTTTTTTTCTCTAGTCTTCCACTGTAAATTTTCTTTTTTGTAGTTGATAAAAATAATCGCCAGAGCCTCTGTGATATGAGCAAGTTCAATTAAAGGCTACCTTAATAAATAGGCTTGAAAAAAAATTGCGAAAAATTCTAAATTCGCAAAAATAATTCTTCGCAAAAACCTTAAACTGGTTCATTCGCGAAAAAACATCTTTGCGATATATTTCGACATGACTGATTTGGTAAATTAATCTTTGCGAAATGCATTTTTGGACCTCGCGAAAATAAGTCTCGTCTCATCAACTTGGTACCTTAAAGGAGCAAATTTTCGCGAGTCACAGTATTTCCCGGTAATTAATATTTGCGAATTATACAGATTTCAATTTTAAAATTTATGAAGAATTCTCAATACCTTATGGAAAGTAATTTTCGCGGGAATTAATTTTTCAAATTTCGTGTGTCTATTTCGCGAAAATTACTTTCTGCGGAGATTATTGAGTAATTCTTTTTTCGCAAAATACGTGAAAATTAATTCTTGGGGAAAAAATTGTTTTTTGTTTTTTCCTTTCTTTATTTAAAAACGATTTTAACTAATTTTCTCCCTTCAATATCCCATTAGTAGCTATAATAGATAAGCACACTTCAATTTCATCAGTCTTCAGTGTATGTTTCTCTATATAAAAGCTTGAAGCACTAGGACGTTTATGTACGCAAAACGAAAACGACATATAAAAATCTTCAAAAAAAACGTAGCGCAGTTTAATTTACACACAAAGAAAAAGATGAAACGCTGATGCTAGAATTACAATAAAGAATGAAAAAAAGTATACTTTTCTGGCAATGTTTTACTGTGCTTTTCGTTTAAAATTAATACCCGCGAAACTTTTACAAACTAATTTCCGCTAAAATAAATACACACCGCGTTTTTTTTTTCAATCCGTGATATTTCATACCAAAATAACTCACGACAACGCTCCTCCATGCATAGTTTTTTCAGAGGCATGGGTACACCACACCAAGGCATACGCGTTTACGAGAAACGCGTCTGCTTTGGTGTGGTGTATCCAGGCCTTACTACAAAGTTTTTTTTGGTCAGTATTAGAGGCACAGCTAAAGCAGTGGAAACTACCCTTTACAGTAGGGAATTTCTTTGTAAAATTATTTACAGTATTATAAAACAGTATTTTGGTGTTTTCATAAGTTTCTCTAATCTTTTTATGCAGCGTATGAAAAATATCAGTGACACAACATCAAATGATGATAGAGAGATTACATTCTCTCTGGTAGAACACAGGCATAATTTTTGAAAAAATATCCATAGCCGCACCTCTGTAACAAAAGACAAAACAAGCTTTCATTCGCGTTTTAAGTAAAGATTGGGTTGAAGACAAGGGCATTCATTCATTTCGGAAGTCATAATTTCTGACATTGTCCTCGCCAAACCAGAAGAAATGTCGATTGGCAAACAGAGGATGCAAAGACAGTCAACAATTTATAATTTAGAGTTAAAATTTTTAACGTAAATCTAACACGGCAATTCAAAGTACCAATGAATTCCTAAAATTTTCTGAAATAAGCTTTTCGTGGAGTCATATTTTATTTCAATTTAGCAAATATTTTTTAAGAAACTTGTTAAAAAAAAACACAGTAAATATCTTTTTTTTAGTGACATTAAACAGTACCTGCATTTGTTGAGATGATTCCAGCAATGACCAAAAGTAACAATCTCATAACTAATTTTTTTTGTTTGTGCTGTTCTAAAAAAGATGAAAATAAATAAATCATACAGATGCGTTACGTATAATATGAATGCACCTCGACTGAAAACAAGAAGCTGTTAAGCGACGGACTTACAAACGAATGGAGGTACATAAGAATGTCGAGACAATTTGGAAACAGACTTGTTGCAAGGTTTTTTAAAATAACAACAAAAAATATAAAAACAAATGGAAATAAAAAAAGTGCGTTCAATTTTTGCAGTTTACCATAAGCTGACATCACCTGTATTCATTTACAAGAACTTAAAATTATTTGATAACATAAAAAAACATAAAATAACAACCTATGCTCTAAAAACCCACCATGTTTAAAACCTCTTATCACATTTGCTTATTAAAGCAAATTTTCTACACATCAATAATTCAAATTTCGTTCATTTTAATAATTCAAGCCAATCCATAATAATGTTAAAGTGTTTGTTAAAAAATATGAATTTTCTATAACTCATAAAATTAGATTACAAGGTGAATCGAATTACAACAAACTTATGATAAAAATAAAATTATAAACTAAACACAAAGAGTTCCATTTCATTTTAAACTTTAAACAATTTTTGAACCTTTAAAATTCCATGCACCCTTCCACAACCCTCCAATATGAACAAGAAAACAAAGCAAATGATTTTTAATAAAAAAAAGTATAAACTCTAACACTATACAACAAAACTTTGATCCAATACTTGTATTTTCCTCCTTTTGGAATGCAAACTTCAAATACGGCCAACTTTATAGTTTGTCGACTTTAATATTCTTCACTAAAAAACATTCACTTGACCATACCATGCACGTATGTTTGACATCCAATCCAATGAAATCAGCTTATGTAATCAATTCCTAAGGTTATTAAAAAAGTTGCACCATTATTCTAATGATGTTATAGATGACAACCATTATCTTAATTATGTATAAAAAAATGTGCTTATGCCATGGAAATACACAAAAACGTCAATGTCTTTTTAAAGATGAGTGTAATTAAAAAAAATTGATGAAAACAAGTTTTTTTTGAGCATGTCTCAATTCTTTTTTAATTTTGCATTGATAAGTAAATTTTCACAAGTCTCATTTTGCATACCCTGAGAATGCTGATCGTTTTTGCAAAACACATCAGGCGATATGAACCTGGGAAAATATGAAAACTTTAAAAAATTTTTGATTTGAAATAAATATTCTCAATACTTATTGTGTTGTTATTTCGATCTTACCAGGAGAAATTTTTATTTTGAGACAAAGAAACAAATCAAAATTAGAAAAAGTCGCATTTTATGAGACAATAAACCAGCCGTTTTGGCAGGAAGTTCTACGGCGTATTACTGGTTTATTCCAAAACCTCCTTGGGGGAGTATTTGCTTAATTCTCCAATTGTGCAGAAAAAGTGATCATGTTATTAATAATTAATTATTTTCAACTGACACCAGCAAAAGACGAAAGAAAAATATGAAAAAAGAAAAATGAGTTTAAGGTTTGTACACACTGCTTTTATGAAAACTAGATGAAACATAAAAATCAATAAAAACAACTATTTTTGATTTATTTCGTTTTTTAAAAAGAATTTTAGCCTGTTGAAACTCCTTGTAAGCAAATACAAACTTAGCTTCATAAAATTTCAGATCACAAAAAAAAGATAACAAACGACCGTTGTAGCTTTGTGAAACTGGCGAAACCAACTGAACATAAAATAATAATTCAAAGTGATTTATTTGTAAAAATAATAGGTTCTTGTACCTTTTGTACCGTTCAACAGGGTAGTATGTTATCAACACTCAAAAACTAATAGCTAATTTACGTACCGCTACACTAGACTGGTACCCTTCCGTGCTTCACTAGTCTCGATAGTAAAAACGGCGACAAAAAAAGAAAGCATAATTGATACCTGTGAACCGGGAATTGTAACAACAACTTATCTTTAACAGAAAAAACAATGTCTCCATAAATAATAATTTGAAAATCAGACACCTTTTCTTTTTTTTTAAAAAATCAACATCATCAAATATAACTTATCACAACATTTATATAACCAACTATCACTTGATATCTTAGTATTAAAGTGCATACTCCTTTTATATTATATATATCATTTACTTTCTTTAATAACAATTTCCCCATAATGCTTACCAATGCTAATATAACAATAGAGATTTAAATCTAACTACAATTTATAAACTCTTTTATAATTTCATGATCGATGATATACAATTAACAAAGAACGTCTAAATCACAGCCGAGACCGAATGTGCTGGGCTTTTTTTACACTCTTTTAGCCTTAGATAAGATTTGAAACTTTTTAACCTCAAGATTTACAGATGGTGGAGATTTATCGTTTATTTTAACAACATTTTGAAAAAATTATTAGTACAGAGAAATAATGTTTCAAATAGTTCTTTCGTAGTAGTTGTATACTCATTAAAACTTTGCATTATTTTATTAACCTAGAAAGGTTAATAAAAGTTTTCTGCAAAATCTCAAGCCTCAATCTTTATGCAACGAAGTGTGACAATATGACACAAAACTGATTGTTCATATTCCACCTATATGAAAGTATCCAGACGTGGCAATCATACTATCTTGTTATTTTCTTTACCATGGCAAAAAAAAGAACTAACCAAGATTTTACAGGCCATTTTACTGGCCAATTTTCACTCTCTTTTTTGCCACCATAAATACTGATTAAAACGGTAAGCATTAAAACGGCAAGCACCAAAAACAAGTTTAAAAAATGATAAAGGCTACATGAATGAAAAGCAGTAAGTGATTAATTTTAAAAAGAAAATTTATTGATTTCCGCCGGCGAAGGCGGAATCTTTAATATCGCCTGGGAAGATAGAGACATAGATAGATAGATAGAGACAGCCCAGAGCCTGGATGCCTAAAACTTATCCAGGCTAAAGCTTAAATCCTCGTTTTGACAGATGTTTTTCTGAGAAGGAGGCTAAAATGAGTTTTAAGCCAATAAGAATCCTAACAGTGCAACAAATTGTTTTATTATCCAATGAACATTACTTTATTTTAAAGTTTATAATCGAAAGTTAAAGCTCGTGCAGTGTAGCATAATGAAGATCATCTTATAATGCGCCATCTTTGATGTTATATAATTACGTCATTTCCTTCTGTACTACAATTTTGTAAGCACATAGACTAAAGCTATATTCAGCAGGACTAATTAATTATCAATGAATTTTAATTTAAAGAGGAATTGTTGAGGCTGGATATTTTTGGTGAAAGATAATGTATTATAGCTATAAAATCGTGACAAGTATGTCACAATTTTATATCTTTTTTCAGATTATTGCTAATGGCGGAAACCTTTAAGCCGCAGGGCTTCTTGTTTTCTTTTTTTTCCCACAAAATCTTTAAACTCTTAAACTGTTATATTGTACTGTAGCACTAAAGAAAATTATCATGTAAAAAGCATTAGATAGCTAGCATATCATATGAACAAAAGCGTGTATATAAAATGAAACAAACCATAAACAAGAATCAATTGCTGCATCTTAAAAAGGGAAGAACTCTCCATATATTTAGTGTCTTCTTTCATTGATATGTAGCTCGTGCCTCGAGTTATCATTTATCATTTTTCTTTTCCACATCATTAACATTACTAAAATTAAAAGTTTTATTATCAACTGCATTTTTAGCTTCTTTGATTTCATCTTCATCTATAATGTGCCACGAGGCTTCAATATCTTCTGACACTGAAATATCCTTTTCAACAACATTCCAAGTTGATAGGCTAACAACATCCAAGTCTTCATTACTGTCATGTTTCACGACTCTCATAGTGTCCAAATTGACAGAGGCGACAACTTTATAAAACCCATCCGAATCCTTTTTATCAGCCATTGAGCAAAGCAAAACATCTTTAACCTCATCAAAACCAAAATGGCTATCTTTGGAAGCTTTATACATCTTTTGTGGAATACGTTTAATTCCCTTCTTTTTCATCAACTTGAAACATTTGCTAAGTTTCATAACAGTTAAATGGGGTGTGAATTTCTCATTTGCAGAATAATGTACATTCAATTCTTTAAATGAATTTTTAAAAACATCGACCAGTTTTTCTATAAACTTAACTGTGTTATTATGCTTTAATTTTACAAAAACAACTTGCCCATGAAAATCACCCAACCCTTCAAACTCTAAGGTTCTCTCAGTGTATTCCTTCACAATTTCAGAAACCTTTTGAATAGCAAGGTGTAAAGCATTGATTGCATTTTCTATTTCAAACAGGTCATTTAAACTCAAAACATTTAAAGTAACATGCAATGTAGATACATTCACAAAGCTGTGTACAAAATCTGCATTAATACTTTTAATAGTTTCCTGCAAAGCAGAAAGTTTTCCACGAATTTCCTGATTATATATTCGTATTGCAAGAAAATAATTAGGTAATCTCTTCTTTTCACCATTTCCTTTATCTTTTCCCTTTTTTTTCTTGTTTTGCTTTATTGATTTATCACTAATGGTACTTTCATCTGCTTCAAAGAGCTTTGAGATGTATAAACTCTCATCATCGTCAACAAAATTAACCTGAGCACTATCTTTAACTGTAGATAAAACTGTATCCATGTTGTATAACTTTTTAACAGGAGCTAAGAAGTTAGTTACATCGATTTTTCGCTTCTTGCAGTAATCTAATGCATTACTGGAAACATTGGCTTGTACATTATTCTCAACAGTACAAGAAGCAAGCTCTTTTACAATAACATTACTTACATTTGGTTTATAAATTGACGAATTCAACGAAGTTCTATATACGTCAGTAAAAAATTCTGATTTTTGATGTAAACTTTCCACCGTTGTGAGTTGAGAATCTTTTACTGCTTGTAGTAATGACTTAGAACCCTCAGTTGTCATACACAGTTTTCGTCTTACTTCGCGAGAATTTGCAGAAAACATTTCCTACTTTACCAACATTTTCACTCTTCTTTTGAACCAGTTGTTTCTCTTTTTTGTTTTGCTTTTGGTGAAATTCCGGGAAACAGTCCACAAGCGATGGTCGCGGAGAGCTACCCACATTCAGTTTATCATGTACCTTAATTCAATGCTGGTGCACACTTTGATAAGCAACCAGACGGTTGTGTTGTTGTGCTGCTGTCGTTACTTCAATAAAATTCATAACTTTAGGCTTTATATTAGTCTAAATAGGGTTTAATAGGGTTATTATGAATAGCTTAACTAATGGTTGAACTAAAATTTAATATAGAGATCTATAGCTAGCTAGCTAGCTCCAAATAAACTGCCTTTTTGTATATTGTGATGTCTTCTCTCTGTTGTGTTAGATGGAAAATGATGTGGGCAGTACCAACCTGTGGGCTAGACTTGTATGCTTGCTGTGCATATTTATACCAAAGCACATAAATGCCTTATATATCAATATTTAGAAAAAAACTAACAACGGAGTTTGTGTACTTAGATGAAATCCAACGTGAAGGTATTTGTTTACTTTTTAGCGGTAAGCTCTTTGGCTCTGGCATTTGCGTGGCAGGAAAAAAGATGTTAGGATTTGGTGAAGAGATGTCTTTTCCTGTGGATTTTTTTCACAGAAACATTGTTGAGGTTATAAATTATTATCGATTGTAGATTGTTGAATTCATTTAAACTCCTAAGAATGCCTTTGTGTGACGAAATAGATTACCGCTGAAAATGTAAACAATATGGAATTCATCTATAAAGTCTAGCCTTATCCTGGCGTTAACTACTTACTTCTAATAACTTCTGATAATCTTTTGTTTGAGTAGGGTCACTCACATCTTTCATCCTTGTGGAAGAACATATATATAGTTATATCCAGAAATAACCCTGGCATGATGTGTGTGCTATAAGTATATTAGGGGGATCATCCAAACTTTGGTGCCATGGCTAACGTTGGTTCAACGCTTGAATTTTTAGCATTTTTAACGTCCCTCTGTGGCAAAAGGAAAATTGATTTTTACAAAGGCTCTATGTGCAACATGAAGAAACGTATATATTTATATATTAATACTAACTTTACAACTTCACCATGGTAATTTGAGTTGGGGTGGCCCCCTTACTAGGTCAAGACTGCCTGACCTAAAACAGGTCAGGTCAACATTGGTTGATCATATTCATGTTATGAGGTACTTTATTCCAGGAAATTAATTATCACCAAATTAACACGAAGGATTTTAACATGAATGCCTATAAGAACTTAGAAAAAAGAATTTAATTAACCAGATTTATCTCAACTGGCCTACAAAACGCATTAAAATAACGCAAATCAGGAAATATTTATATATATATATATATTTTTTTTTTGATTATATGCAGTTTTTAAATTAACTAGTGTATAACTTTTTTATTTGGGGGTATTTAATTAACAAAAGCTTTCAAAATTTGTGTTAATTTTATGCCTCGTACATTTCCTGGAGTATAGTATATTAATTATAGTTACTACTGAAGAGGGAACGAAGCAGGTTTTCCATTTCGGGGTTTCATGTTATAATGCAAAAGCACCACAAGTTCTATCCCAGAGATTATTTTGTGGAGCGTAATATTTTGTGGCATTTTTTACTGTGTCATGTGACAGGGTTGGCCTAGTCTAAATGCGCTTGATCTTGTTTTTTCTTTAGCAACCATGTTTTTGTACTTGCAACCAAGTTTTAGCACTTGCAACCAAGTTTTAGCACTTGCAACCAAGTTTTAATACTTGCAACCAAGTTTTTGCACTTGCAAACACGTTTTTGTACTTGCAAGTGTTTTCAATTGCAACCATGTTTTGGTACTTATAACCAAGTTTTAGCACTTGCAACCATGGTTTTGTACTTGCAACCAAGTTTTAGCACTTGCAACCATGTTTTTGTACATGCTATACCAAGTTTTTTTTAATTCCAACCATGTTTTTGTACTTTCAACCAAGTTTTTGTATTTGCAACCAAGTTTTTGCACTTGCAACCATGTTTTTGTACTTGCAACCAAGTTTTAGCACTTGCAACAAAGTTTTTGCACTTGCAAACACGTTTTTGTACTTGCAACCATGTGTTTGCACTTGGAACCATGATTTGGTACTTATAACCAAGTTTTTGCACTTACAACCATGTTTTTGTACTTGCAACCATGTTTTTGTACTTGCAACCATGTTCTTGTAGTAAAAATTACGATGTTATATATCAATTTAATCGTGTTCTATGGAATTCATTAAAAGATTGCTAGGCATGGGAGCACGGAAGCCTTTTAAAATTCAAGACATAAATGGACAGAAACGTATTGGTGTAATGGCAGCATCTTTGAAAGAACTTAGAAGGAAAGGATCAGTGAAATTAGGCATCAGTAATGTTGGAAGTATTGTGTTGGAAGAAGATGGAACACGTATTGATGATGAAGATTATTTCAACTCCTTAAGTGACCAGTCAGTTTTGGTGTTTTTGCAACCTGGCGAGGTTTGGGAAGGATGTGAGTATAAGACTGCATGAATGTTTGGCTTAGTGAAACTTTCCTAAAAGATGGTTAGGCTGTACAACTGACGCAAATTATTTGGATTAAGACTGCCTAATGACCCCTTTTGGTACACATGGCATGTTGGGCTTACTAACGAGCATAATTCGGGAACTGCAATTAACATTAGCTAAACTTTGTTTTGCTCCATTTATATTAGTGACTTTACAGGAGATTTTTACCCTTGTTGGACAATTCGGACAAATAGACAGCTAGAGATATGAAAACTTTTAATCCTTGACATGATGATATTATTACATTGCATTTTGTAGTGCAACAGGAGGTGGACCTCTAACAAAATTTGCACTGTCTATTAATTACAATTTAGTCAGTATCACAATACAGCATAAAATGCGAAATTCCAATTTATGTTTCATTTTTAAAAAAACCTTTAATTTTCTACACTTGCAACTATATACTTTTTGAATTAAATTCATGAAACGAAATATTTATTAATTGAAACTACAGAAAGTGTGAAAAAAACTCTATTATGCTCATAATAAAACTTTCACAAAAGGTGAATTCTGTAGCATGGAACACTGAAGAAGGACATCTCACTCCCTCACATCTCACATTACCTTTAGCAGGACGATGTTATTTCAAACAGGACAATAAGAGTTTCCTGAACTTCCTTTAGTCTACCATTTTGTCTCATTTCTGTATTATTACATATTTTATACCTTAGATATCACTTACTTAAAGCTAGCAAGCACGAAAATTCTTGACAATGTTAGCATACGAAAAGAGACTATTGATGAGATACAGGCCCGTTTATATGATCCAGACTCGCCTGAGTTGTTATTGATGATGGAATACGTACATGTTGCGCATGCTAATATCCAAGCAGAGAGGAGACAAGAAGATCCGGACTGGTTTGAAGGTGTTTCAACATCAATGAAAACGAAAACACAAGTCATGAGAGAATCAGCAAAAGGAAGAGTACGTGGGTATTTGTGGAAGACAAAAGAGTTCACCGAAAAGATGGTGAGATTTTATACATATTTCTGCGCATGCGTATATCTCATAGCTATATGCACGAAAAGCATATGCCCTATATCAGTCTGCAGTCATGAACTTGGATGGTCAGATTTGCTCTTTTTTGCTGTTGGATTAAGACATGGATGGGGCATTTCTATAGAAGGCTTTCAATTAAAAATGAATTCTGTTTATTTTTCATCTTTGTCACATTTTGACTTGTTTGTAATTTAAGTGGCAATGGTGTAGTGGTAGCGTATTCGTCTTAAAACGAGGTATGGGGTTCGAGTCCCCACTCTGACACACTTTCAATTTAATTAGTGTTGGCAGCGCATTTGCCCTCGCCTACTGACTGAAAACCGGTTTATGTGACAGGCAAGTAAGTTAGAGCAATGCTATACGTATCTCTAGCAGTAATGTAACATAGTTACAATCAGAGGGGAGAAAAAGCCAGCCATAAAGATGTTAAACTTTCCGTTGCCTACTAACTTTTGCCTAGTTCAGTTATACCTACAAAGAAATGCATGTAAAAATTAATGTGTGCTAAATTTGGGAATAAATATTTTGATTGTACTCTACCTTATAACCGTTTTATATCTGCTCTTCATTCGCTGAAAATATAGTACATTAAAAATATTTTGTTTCCAATAAGCGTATGCGCAAAGTTACCCTTCAATCCATTGCACAAAAATATTACTGTGAAAATGGTATATAAGGATGAACCGTTTAATGGTGGCAACATGGAAGAAATTTTAAAATCGTATGCTATAAGATGTTCGACATGCAATGAGATATATGGCATTCCGAATACACTTTTTTATATAAAAAAAGCGTTTTTAAAATTGAGCCTCAATTTTCTTAGCGAAATACCTGAATATAGCCTGGAATTTTCTGAAATATTTTCTTAATTTTTATTCTTCTATTTTGACTTTCTCAAATTGAACTAATTGCATGCTTTTATTTGAAATTATAGTTATGTATTTTATTGAAGACATCTTTTAATTTAATGAAAAAAAAGACTTCTTTTGTTATTTTTAGGATAAAAACTTTGTTAGGATGTATATTTGACTGAAAAAAAGAAACTTGATTGTGTTGTGTTTTACAATTATTGTGATTTAATAATGGTCTCCAAAAATTGGATCTTAACATGCTGAGGCTGGGGATTTTCTTAATATCTTCTTAAGATTTTGAGGTTTTTGAGAAAAAATTTCTTATATAAAAAAGACGTGTATGCAGTGTTTAGTGTCATCAAAAATTAATGTTTTTACTTTTTTTGATAGGATATTCCGAAATCTTCGAGAAAAGCTTTAAAGCATATTATAACCTGTTTTCAAGAAGAACTAAAGCGTAAAGAATACAACGCAAGATATTTCGATCGAACTGCAGAAACCGAGTCAGAAAAACTATGTTCAGACAAGGTTTGGTTTTCTTGTCAAGGTGCGTTTGATCGCGAATCCTGCGATAATTCTCATACGATTAACCCGTATGCTTCTAAAGACACGAGAGTATTTTTCAGCACATGGAATTTAGACCACAGGTAAGATAATATAGATAATAGTTTCCTGGTATAAATATCATTATTGTTCTGATGTTTTATTAACACTAATGGTCAGTCAGCCTTTCTCATTTATTTTTCCGCATTCATTTTTTTTTGTCGACAATTGAATTCTAGTTTGCTTATTACGAATGAAGTGGTAGGTGGGTTTAAACACTTAGGAATAGGGGAGTAGGGATGGAGATGAATTTTATTATGCAAAAGAATCTTTAGTTTAAGTTGTCAAAAAGCTTGGAAGTGGAGCATGTGGTTACATAAATAATACCTAAAAACGTGATTGGGTTTTAACTATTGTTTATTGACTTTTTTTGTCCTTTTTTGACGAGTTTTTATTGTGACTGGGCATTATTGAAAAACAAGCGCATTTAATCTCTGCTTTAAATTATGGTTAAACTATGCAGATGCGTGATAATTTGGATGCTTCCAGATTTGAAGATTTGCATTTCCAAACAAAACCGTTGTAAGAAGCTCTTGCTGTTCGATTCAAGTGTGCTCCGTTTCGAAGTCACCTTTGGTCCATTGTGTTAAAATATGGTTTATTTGTGTATATATATGTACTTTCGCTTTTTCAAGAATTGAGAAATCACGAGAAGTTCTTCCACAGTTGGTACATGCGATAACAAACTGTCCGAAAGATAAAGAAGTGAATTGGAGGTATTTTTACCAGCTTTTGTTTACTGTTAGCAATTTGAAATTAGTTGATATAAGATGTCATCGGAAAGACAAACACGAAAACTACAAAGTGGATAAACGGAAAGTCTACGTCGAAGCAGTGTCTTGCTAGCTTATAGTGACGCTAGAGGTTGGGATGTAGTAAAGAATTTAAACATGCATCGCAGAAAATAATATTCACAAGACTTTAATTGAATTGGTTTTAATCTAGGCTATATACACAAATGGATTGCAAATTGCTCTTATAAAAAAACAGATAAATTATTATATTCTTACAAGCGAAAAATGTTTTTTATATACATATATAAAAGCATAATACATCCTTTTTAGTAAGAACAATGCTTTTTTTTATAACGTGATTCGTAAAAAATCGAAACTATTAAAAATTGTGATAACATTATTGGTGCGCTACGATAATATTACTTCTGCATCATCAATTTCTTCAAGAAATGTAAAAATAAAAATTTCAGCTTAGTCAAGTTTCAAAAATAAACAAAAAATAGTGTCTGGTGATCGAGGCCTGGTATTATTCTTAAGACTTGTATTTCCGTTTAGCTGCGTTTCCTGCTATAGCGTAAAAAGCTCTTGGCCTTTTTAGTATTCTTAAAATCGAGTCTTGATAAAAAGAATTCTTATTAAAAAAGGGTGTAATTCCAATATTTTAATCTTCACCTTTTTATTACAAATTTTAGCAGAATTCAATAATACATAATTTCGGATTTCGTGGCTTAACTCATAACGTAGACTGTCGGTTGACTAACATGTGCATTATGCTACAAAATAAATTTTACAAATAGAATATGTTAGCTTAAGTTTCCTCTATTCTACACATAAACAACAATTAATATATATGTTTCGAAGACTACAAAACATTCCAAGATTACTTTTTCACCATTACCCTTTTTACCATTTTCCTTTTTTGCTTTTTTGAAATTGTTTCACCATATCTGAAAGTTTATGCACTCCTTCGTAGAGACCATCCCCAGTTATTGCACACATTTCTTGCATGTGCCATGGATTTGATCGTAACTCTCTCAAACCCATCTTTTCCACGAGTTCCCATGATTTTAATGCATTCGGTAGGTCTTGTTTGTTAGCCAGAATCTGATTTTAAAAGATGTAAAAAGTGAATAACAACCTCGTTTCCAAAGCGCACCTCTTTTTTACGTGTGACTACAGGAATAAGGGACCTGAGGCCATATTTGCGCTGGTAGTAATTGCTGTTTTTTTGTAAAATATTTTATATGAATTTTATTAAAATATATAAACATTTTTACAGAAAACATTTCATCTATTTTAACTTACCACTGCTGGTACACCTTGTTCCATTCCCTCGTCTCTTAAAATTGACATCAACTCGTCATGTGCCTCGTGAATCCTTGATGTATCAGACGCATCAACTACGAACAGCAATCCTTCAGATCCCTAAATAAACAAGGTAATTAGACTGAATTAAATGGCCACATTCAATTTGCATTAGATCCTCGTCAGAACAGAAAAAGCTGTATGTTAAGCTTGATATCATTTCAACTTTCTCTACGAACAGGCTTGTTACATTTAATTCGTGGAAAAGAACGAATCAAAATTAAAGCCTAGTCAGTTGTTTACGTAGTCTGAAGATGTACTTAGTGTACGAAAAGCTTAACAAATAAATACTTTTTAACTTTCAAACTCGTTTTATTTTTTCTTAATTAAAGCCTGGTTGTTATTGTAATATTTCAAAGTAAACGTTAAACAGAATCATATGTGTACTCACTTGATAGTAATGTCTCCAAAGTGGTCTAATTTTTTCTTGCCCACCTACATCCCACATGGTGAATGTGACATTTTTCACTGGATTTACTTCTTCCACGTTAAAACCAATGGTGGGAATTGTAGTGACATTTTCGTTTAGCTTTAACTTATATAGAATCGTTGTCTTGCCTGCAGCATCTAAACCTAGCAATAATATTCTTGCTCTTTGATTACCGAACTCGTTTAAAGCAGATGCTAACTTTGATAACAGTAAACCCATTTTGTAGCTATTTCTATTAATTTGTCGATCGTTGTTTGTCTTTGGTGGAATTTACAATGGCAAATACTCCGTCAAATTTGTATTTATAGCAAAGGAGAAATATTCGGACCCGCATTTTGTGTCCTTGTGGTGTATGACACGTTTGTCAATTTCACATTTCAGTGTAATATGACGTCTCAGCGATGACGCGAAACTGCTGTCATCATCAAAATGCTATTCGGTAGAGTACCGTGTTCCTGACAAGGGCAGCCATCTTGCTTGCCTCAGCCATTCTGGTAGTTTTTGTAATGAAAATAAGCATTGTTGCGGATAAGTGAGCCAAATTCAAAACAAGCGTAAATTTCGTGGAGATCATAATTTTGTGTGGAAAATTCAAGTCCTAACTTTTGCCACACATAACAGTAGTAGTTGTCATATAGCTGTACTAGGGCTCCCTATAGTTAGCTAAGATCCTGTGCCGTAGTAACCAGCTAGCTAGCTAAATTTGAATCTGTTTCGAAGTGCTTTCTTCTTTCCTTTTTACTTATCTTTTCTTCTCCGTGTAAAATTGTGATTTTGGCAAACTGGATTTGTACTCAGCCAATGCGTGGCTTTGGAATAAGGATACCAGAATTTAGAGGTAGCTAGCTAACTAGCTACAAACTGACCACAACTCACAAATTCTTTTGGATAAATTTGTAAATCCACTAATTGAAAATAAACTTTTGTCATTCATGATTTATAGCTTAGCTAGCTAGCTAAGTTTTTATAAGAGAAAATATAAGAATAAATATATAGCTAGCAGCTAGCTAGGTTTAAAATGAATGTCCTAGCACCACATCGATGGACATTTTTTCGTTCTTACCTTATGGTCATAAATAAACCACAATGCAACAACTTATTTTTTGTGTCCATACAGTATAAAGTTTTATTTTCTCTTTTTCTATTATTGTTAATAAAAAGAGAAAATAAAATCATTTCCAGAATCCGTTGTTAGTGGGTTGATTTTTAAAGATTAGTTAGCTACATTATGTTTCAAGCATTGTCTTATTTGCTAAAACTTTTGCAAGGCAAAGTTTTGCAAAAAATGTAAAATTCATAAATATTTCCCTGATTAATGTATACTGCCCTATTATCGGCACTATCCTTATTTCGCCACCAGAAAATTATTAAAATATGTTGATTTCAAATGAAAGGACTTACACCTGCGTAGGAATCTTTTTATATTTTTAAAAAATCTGTTTTGGTTTGCGAGATATATAATATAAGTCATAAAAGTATGACTAATTATATGTGGAATTATGACATAAGTTAGATCCTGAAAAACAATTGCTGGTATTAATATTCAAATATGTTCAAAATATTAAACTGGATAGGTGAAAACATATTTATATTACCACATACATTTATATATAATACATGATGTCATGTATTAATTAGCATAATTATTAAAACTTCTAGGCAAAAAAGACACTAGACAACTTTTTTAGCTCTTTCATAGCTATATATGAAACAAACTTGTTTTTTGTCGCAGCAGGTAAGCTTTGAAGTCATACATTTCACAACTGAGAACCTTATTTCACTATTTCACCCTTTGTCCTGGATCTTTTCATGATAAAGTATATATCAATTTCTTCTCTTTTATCTCGACCCCCCTCCCTTGTCCCAGATCTATTTTCGCAATAAGTATCATGCTAGGCGTAGCATCAACTCAAAACTCCAACCCTTTAAACTGACATTGGTTTAAGTGTCCAATTTCCTACTACCATATACAAGACAAATTTAAACCATAAGCTTTTAGGAAGTTGATGTCTTTGTCCAAATCTGGCAAATTTTTCTATCGGTTTGACATGCTATTACTGTTTTGTAATTTTTAACCAAATTAACAAATTGACTGATGAGATGAGATGTGTTGCTCTAGTCCTAGAGCATAAAAATTGACTCAAATATGTTGCTATTCAGGAACTTTACTGGACTTTAACTTTAACTTTACTTAACTTTAACTTTACTTAACTTTAATTCATTCAGGAACTTTACTTTCAGGGATATGAGGATACAAGGAAAGTTCTAGCATTGCTAGAACTGTCCCCGTAACCTTAATTCATATCCATTTGTCCTGAAGAAAACTTTTGGCAAAAAAATATACTGAAAAAGGTATTGTTTCTCACCTAAGTGTCCACTTCTTTTATCCTGCCACACAGATGTTAAAGACCATTGAAAATCCATCTATATTTGCAAATTCTTCATCAGTATCCAGGTTTGGGGGTCTAGGCTTTAATAAATGTAAACAAGAAAAAAACATTCCAAGACTGGCCGTAAGTCTCTAAAAATATGCCAATAAAGTACTTTTAGCACTGTTTGTAGGCATCCCTGTCAGAAACAGAGGTTTAAAGTTGCCCACCAGGATATAAAATTCAAGGTTGCAGCAAAGCCAGTTTTCAAATATATACCAGATTTTTACATACCTCATTTCTTTTCAAGTGCTATTTCCCCTTTAAGGTTACTCAGAATAGTGCAGGAACTTTTAAAAGAAAATCGAGAATTTTATTAAAAATTTAACACATACAATTGAAAGGACAATATTGGAAAATATGCTTTCCTTCAAAATTTTCCCTGAAACCTGACAGTTATGCTGGAAACTGTATAATGTTCGCTTTGTTTGTTGTCTTGTTATCGGTTTCATCATAGCCAGTACCGGCTTGATTATACTGAGCTGTTTCTGTGCTTAAAAAATGGTCTTCATAAGCAGTTCTTGCATGGATTAAAATTATCTGGTATTGTACACCATGTTGATGGTTGTGGGTGCGATTTAGAAAAACCTTTTATGTTTAAATGGATTTTCGTGCTATGTGTCCTTTATAAGGCAGTTGATTACTGTGTGAAATTTTATACTGAAAAAATAAATTATTGTAGGGAATGCATCTATTTCCTTCATATCTTTGAAAATTATTATTAAAAATAAGTTGACTATTTTATAGTAACCACAATGACGCGTTCAGATTCAAGCGACAGCGACCAAAACAGAAGAAGAAGTAGAAAGAAAAAGAAGGAACGATATCGCTCACGTTCGCGCAGCAGTTCGTCTGACAGATACCGCAAGTCGAAAAAGTCGCGCGCACGGTCCCGTTCTAGAGAACGTAGACGAAGTAGGTCACGTGATCATTACAAAAGTCGCTCCCGATCTAGAGATAGGTCGTACAAACGAAGAGAGAGATCAAAATCAAGATCGCGTGATCGAGACAACAAATATAGCTCTAAAGATTACGATGATAAAGTAAATTCTCGTTCAAAGGCGATATTTGAAAGTGATAACGATAAAACGAGTTTAAAGGAGAAAATAAAAACACTTTCGTTAACACGTGACGAGAACAAGAAAGAGGTTGTTCCCAGCCTTGAGCAGTTGCAGAGGTTTGAAAAAGACAGCTTTGTACAAGAGTCGTTTTCTTCGACTATTCCAAACGCGAGCAACCAACCGAAGCAGAAGAAAAAAAGAAAAAGAAAAAGAATTTGATGCAAAACCAAGCAGTAAATAATAACCTCGCGAAAGACATTCCCGAGCGAAAAGCAGAGACAATATCACATGAAAGTGCTATGTTTGGAAATACTGTAGACACGATGCATGTCGGGAAGTTTGCGTCCAGAATAGACAACAAGCGTAAAGAGATACTGAAAAACGTAGAAACTGATGACGTCATTTTTGGTGCGATGTTTTGCGAAAGTCCAGAAATTCGAATGAAACGTTGGATTGAAAAATTAGGAAAGATTCGTAAAAAAGCGCGAGAAGCTGGATATTAGCATGAAATAAATGATTTTTTTTTAACTTTTAGCTCTTTTACTCGTGGCGGTGTCGTGACGGATTTTTTTCTTTCTGTTCCAGTTATAGACTGACGCAAATCTTCCACTCAATTTATTATACACTCCAGGGGTACTCTATTTTGTTTGCTGGAAAGGGGTAAAAGAATTAAATTCACTCGAAATTGTTTTCCAAGTACGGTGATTGGCCAAACTTAATTTTTAAATCACGTGATGCTCTCGTTTTCTCGAAATATGTATTTTCGCGCCAAAAGATCGTTAATGTACAGGAATTAGCAGACAAATCATGCGCAAAAGGTCTAATTGCGGAAAAGTGTTTTACGCGTCAAGATGATTTCCAATTTTACTTAAAAGAAATACATCTATAGATTTGTCTAAATAAGCTGCGTTTTCTATTCTTTCTTGTTATTTGGCGGGGAATTTGGACTTTTTCGAAAAATAATACGCTCGAAATACGTTTATGTTGATGTTACGCGAAGATGCGATATAATTTTTTTTCGTTGCATGAAAATTAGTAAGAATAAAGTATTCTTGGTCACGTTCAATATAGAGACAAATAAGAGTTGTCATCATGTTGGACTAACCTTTTTCGCCCCTTTTGTGCACTGCGCAAAGAAGCAGTGTAGTTTTTTGGACTAATTTTGGCCTGAAGCGGTTTGGAGGGTCACAAAAATATTTTTACATCAATATTTTTTTTTTTGTTTACTGTGCCAATTTTTGCCTAAAACGGAACAGCAACCTCGTCTCCAGGGTCTTGTGGCCCCTGAGCCGTTATTACAAAGATCAACTTTATCAACAATCCAAAATGCCCTGGGAACGAGGTTGACGAAACATCTATCGTAAAAGACTTTTAAAGGAGGCTCAAATCTTCCAAAAAACAAAGCAATTTTTAAACAACACTGACAGTCCATTTCCTGTGCAAAATGTTAGATCAAAGTTTTTAATAACTATAATCAGTCTAAATTTTGTAAAAAGTGCAAAGGGCACAAGAGAACTTGCACCAGAATTTCTAATTTTCGGTATAATTTAGTGAAAGTGCATGTGTTGATGTTAACTCCTGGAGCATAAGCACTTATTAAATATTGTCAAATATTTCCACTATTTCGAACATCAATTTTCTGTTGGCAACATAACACACTTTTTAAATATTTATAAATCTTCTCATTTCGGTAGGTGAATATCAATGAATTTAAACCAGAGTTAAAAAACATGGGAACCGTCATCCACGTGATTACTTTAAACATGGCAGACGAAGTATCGACATCGTTTTTGTAAGAAAGAAATTGTATAGCGCTGTATATGAATCCGAGCACAGCGGGCGAGTACGTGACAACTAACACAAACATAATAACAGTGATCGTTCTTGTTGTTCTCCCATCATAATGTGTGTATCTTGAAGTAGCAGAATACCTCCTCATTTCTTTCGCAGTTCGATGAACGTAACGATAAATCCCAATGTTGGTGCACAACGTCGCAAAGATCAACACCATAATAAGAAGTGCTGACGTCAGGTGAAAATAACCTATAAGCATTGGAGATTTTCTACGAATTGAACTGGCTGAAAACGAGGCTAATGCAAAAGATATGCATATATCTGTTACGACATATATACGAAATATAGGTTTTTCTGACATGCTACGGTAAAAATCACTTTTTACCACCATAAAATATCGATCCAATCCAATTTCAAATACAAGCATAGCTGCAAAAACAGAGCAGAACTCGCTAATAAACGATTGAAGCGCCAAAGTGACACAACGTGATGTTTGGTTTATAAGACTAACATAGAGTGGTAACAAAATGGCGCCAATTACTAAATCAAAAACTCCTACAGTGAGAAACATTTTGTGAGGTCTATCTTGAGTTTGTTTTGTCTTGTATAATCCGACAACAAGAACAGCATTGCACACAATTATAAATAACATCACCACACTGTAGACTGTGAGAAGGAGAATCCCATTGACGGAGGACACGCGTCCCTTGGGGAATGTCATGAAGCAATCGTCACTCGTTTTATTATCCATTCCAATCGCTGTTTTGTGAAACTTTTCTCGGCTTTTCCTTTTGAATGTGAAACTTTCCGTTTCTATGTTCAACATTCAGACAGTTTTGTATGTATTTAACTAACTTTCAAAATAACGTATTTGTCTACTTTTGAGTGCTTTTAATAACTGAAATAAGAAATAAATTAAACTTAATCTAATTTGTCTCTCCTAATTCTTTCAAGACGTATCAATTGATTTAAGCTTCAGTAATCATGAAAACTCCCTACGATGAAGATTATATGGCAGCAATTAGTTTGTACAACGAAACCACGAGATGCTTGGATCAGCTTCCTTTCTTTCAGGTTAAAAAGAAATTGGAAGCAGCCGTTAAATTTTGATAATCAATAACCTCTTTGCTCAGGGATGGACGTTAAGTGAAAGTAAGATACATACAAAGTCTTTGTTCAAAAAATGCAGATTCCTACTTCGTCCACAGGGTTTTTATCAGGACGAACCAAGAGATTGTGCAATCCACTTCAAATCCATGTTTTTCTTCTTTTTAAGAAAAAACTTAAGAAACATTTCCAGACTGATGGTAGAAAACAAAACAAGAAAGGCCTATAAATGAACCAAAAAAGGTAAAACCTACCTTAGACAGATAAGAGATTATTAAACATGTTAATGAATAGAAAGAGAGAAATCTTATTAAAAGCAAAAAACACGAGGCTTAAAATGCTTAAAACCTTAAGAAACATTTAAGAAACACTTCAGGCTTAAATGAATGATTTTTTTAAGAAACATTGAGCCTGTCTTGCAAAACCCGCTTTCTCAAAAAAAAAAGAAAAAAAAAGTGTAATACAATTATTTTACAATAATATTGTGATAGTTTCAGATAGATGTGCATATTTTAGATGGCTGGCCTCACAAATATCGAGGGATATACCCTGCATTATTTGTAGGAGGGACCATGGCTTAGATAGGGAGTCCTAGAGTATTTAATGCTCATTTTGAGCTACGCAGACTCAATTAGGGTCCACACTCTACCATACAACTCCGTGCAACATCCAACGGCCCTCACAGTGTGCCATCTCCCTAATTTCCCTCACATTGCTTGGGTTAACCCGGGGCTATGGTAACATTCACTCGCCCAAATTGAATCGCCGCCAAGGTTTGGTGAAAATACACGTAGCAGAACATGGGGGTACATGGACTTTTCGCGAACGGCTTTAATTGCCAATCTCGTTCCCATGCCACTGTCGCCATACGTGAAAATTTGTTCTCGCGAACATTTATGAATTCCGTCATTCGAAGTTCAACTTTTGTAAAACCTTGATTTTAGCAAATTTGTGATTATTAAGTCATTGTCTTCGCGTTAATTTACCAATTTTTGACGTCACTCGCACTTTGTTTATATATGTTTCTATGTCTTAATGAAAAATTTTTATGATAAGAGCGTACTGACAACATTAAATGTCAGAAAATAGACTAATCCAGGAAAATGATATTTGATGTTGTAGTTTCTGGTTGTCAGTTCGAGCATAGATTCCCTGTCCTTTCATCGGATTTTTTTTTTCTGAGATCTGTCCATTTCCTCCTGAACGTCTAAAAAACACGCTAGAGCATCTGCAGCAATTGGTTCAGGATAAATCGTTCAAAAGTGAATCATGCATTTCTAGAATCTTCCAGTTCCCTCTTATCAATGGGCTTCTTGAAATCCTTTTTATTACTCATTTACCAACCTCGTTCCCAGGACATTTTGCCTTTTTCGATTAATTTAACGGCTTAAGGGTCAAGAGACCCTGCGGACAAGGATGGTCGTTTGCAAAAATAAATTCTCGCGGAATCTAAAAAAATTCGATTTACGAAATCGAGAAATTCTCGCGATAATTTATTCCAATAAGGTACATCTAGGAGAATTTCTTATTCTATCGTCCTAGAATACAATTTTCAAAATAACATCATTACGACATACCCTATTCTTTCAGACAAGCTTCTCGAAACTTGAGCTGCAATTGGCGGCTGAGGAAAAAGCCTAGATTGGTACCATTTACATCAATTTATCCTCTTTCTAAAACGTTCAGAGTTCTTTTTATGACAACCTAGCCCCCAGCAGTTTTGCTAGTCCAACTGTGAGGCTGTTTTTGCCGAATTTTACCCCGTCCTTTAAGGGTTAACATGGGACGCGTCTGTTGATGGAAACTTTAAAGAGAGAATCGATGAGATTTAAATCCTGAAAAAAGTTTATAAAATTCAACCTGCTGAATGTTCAAATTTATCAACTTTTATACGACAATTTGGACTATATTATTAACTTTCATAATAACTTACGTAAAAATGAGAGAAAAACCCTGCGTACATCAAAAAAATCGAATACGGGATAGGTCCATCCTCGTCCCCATGGTTAGTCACCTAATATCGAAGCCGCTTGCGCTTACTTCTCGTCCTTATTGTCAAAATGGCAACAACCCCTGTAGACCAGGTTGAAATAGGTGTCTTAAAACCCGCAAAACAGAAAGAACTAATTCAATTGAATGTAAATATATTCTTTATCAAGTCATTACCTGCAAAGAAATTAAAATCGTGTTTTCTTTCCTCTAACTATATAACCATCTTTTAAAAATTCTGCATCCAACACGCCGTACCTCTGCGAACATAAATACATATATGAAAGCGTCCGTAATGAGTCCCAAACTGTATACCACACCAATAAAATTGATAACAAAGCTGGAGATTGTGATATCTTGGATTGCAGTCACAAAGTACACCTGATCCGGAATGATCATAGATAACACAAATGTGATAATAATCAAAGTCGGAATATAAAAACCGCTATTTCTTTTCTTCTTTTTTGCATTGACTTGTTCAGATATACCAGTGGTGACTGATGTAGTGACAGGTGAGACCGAGTGTCGCTTTTTATTTCGACGCATTTTCTTGTAAAAATATCCGTATGGTATAAGAGCAACCAAAAGAAACGCTCCATCGCAGAGTGGAAAAAAGTAAATCGTCGCAAAGTCGAAAATTTCTTTCTCTGATAACATTTCATTGATTATCACTGCATATGCAATTGAAATTATCCATTGACTGATCAAGAATGTATTCACTTTCCTTTCAGTACAATACAAGGGGTACCGAATGTTGAAATAAACAGCCATTAAGCGATCGAGTGTTAACGATATCATAGCCAGGTAGTAAACCGAACAACAACCCGTCCACTGATATAACGTTATGTGCATCGCTGCTTCTTCATAATGTATGAATTTCAGAAATCTTTTTACAACGCCTGTAGCACATAGTACCGCTTCTGCCACACTTAAGTTCAATAAATAAATCAATTGAGTTTTATTTGATGAGGATTTTTTTGTTTGGTGTAATAAATAGGCGCCTAATGAATGCAGGATGACGGCTAATGTAAATAGAATCAAGACTAGTACTTGTATAAACTCCATTTTGTTTTCGATCGAAGTGTCTCTTTCTGCAGATGTTCTTATGTTTTTCTGCTAACGTAGATTGAAAATGTAAAGCAAATTATTTTCATTGTAATCCTTTGTATAAAAGTAAAACTGAAATTGTGGACTTTTAAATAAAATTAAAATCTTTATCAATAACAAATTACATACTAGTTATCTTGATTAAAATCATGCAGAGTGAAAATGTACCATCCTTCTTCCCAGGCTCTCTCACCTAGAGCTGTTAGCACAGGGCCTCAAAGTTCATCAAAAACGAGAAAAGCCCTCCGAACAAGATTGCTTAAATGAGATATACATATTTTTTAGATGTTAACTACGCGAGAGTTTCCTGTTTTGTGAAACAGGAAACTCTCGCGTAGCATTTGATGCACAAAAGAAATACATCACAATCTCGTCCCCAGGTCTCTTTGAGATAAGCTACGAAAAGTTTATCTCAGGGAGCTCTGGGGATGAGAATGAAATGCAGTAGACTCGCTATTTTAAGTAGGAAAGGGAAAAAAGAACTGAAAAGAGTTTTTGAACTAAGGTTTTATTTGCGTTTTTCGATTGCTCCGCGTTTGCTTGTTTTATTTCTTTGCATTGAATTAAATTATCATTTCTGGAGGTTTTTTTTATTTTCGTCTGTTAAGATAAAAATAGAAGGCAAATTTTTTTACATAGAACTAGTCCCAGAAAATAAAAAAAATGCATCCTACTTTCAGCATCAATTTCTGACGAGTTAGATAAGAATCTTGTTCCCAGGCCTATTATCTATTTTCTTTACCCGGACGGTGAGACGAACAGATGTCAGAAAAGATACAAGATGCCCAGGGGACTGATGTAATCCCTCTCTGTAAATGAAAATAAGAAGAGTACTCCCACCTACCTGATTGCAGGGCGGCTTCAATAGTGAAGGAGAGTGGTAATATACCCCTTAGTATATTGATCGTAGGGTGGTTCGAACCCAACATCGTCCCCAGGGTCTTGTGGTCCTTTCGCCGCTATCAAGTTAATCAAAAAAGTCCTAAGAACGATGTTTGCTTGAACCTAATGTATTTAAACTTTTGGTAAACATTTTTCAATCGTGCTTATTGTGTCTTCTTTTACTTGTGAAAACAGTCGCAGTTTTCGCAAATTCCCACAACATCTTCTTCTGAGAAAAGGATATCTTTCATCTCTGTTTTTCGTTGTTTAAGAGGGCTAACAATTATAAGGGGGTAACAACCTCGATCACAGGACCTGTTGTCTGTTTTTTATGCTCTTTTGTCTCCATAAAATTATGTGATCTACCCAGAATAGCGAAAGCTCTATTCCCAAGATCTGATACGGTGTTAGCATGCATTCATTACAATCCTTGTTTTTAAGAAATTTTCGAAAGGGCCTTAAGTACATCTTTCTTATTAAGGATCGAACCAAGGTGATTCAACCAAAGCACAATCAGTTTTTTTTTCATCTGAAAGAAAACAAATTTACTGTGTTGTCATCCCATTTGGTGCCATCTACTGACCGCTAATCGGCTTGTGTGGCAGGCAAGCAAGTTAGAGCAATGCTATACGTATCTCTAGCGGTAATGTAACATAGTTACAGTCGGAGGGGAGGAAGAGCCAGCCGTCAGGATGGAATCTCCATAACATAGTTGCTGTGAAATCTAGTCAATGGACTTAAGTAGGAACAAAGTTGGAACAGTTATTACATTTCCTACAACAATCACTGAAATAAATATATACTAAGTGATCCTTATTCCAAAATCCCTTTTCTTAATCCAGCATCAACAAAATGCTTACCTACCACGGCCAAAAACGCCATTGATGTATGGAAAGTTCCTAGTCTTAGGACAAAGAATCTTTAAGTTTGTTGTAAACGGGATTTAGAAGTACTACTGCGGCTTTTGCATATAACAAAATATAACGAAATCTGTCTCTGTTAACCCAAGCCATTCTCGTCCCCAGAGCTCTTTCATAGGTTTATCTCAAAGAATTCTGGGGTCGAGAGTGAACCCAGGCTTTGTAACTTTTTTTCTTTAGATTGGATGAGGACTTCAAGTACGACTTTCATATTTGTTGCTGAATCGAAGGATACTTTAAAAAGGTCAGAAGTGGATTTGGTAAAGTGGTTTTCGCAGTGAGTAGTTCGCTATCTGGAGGCAGTAATGAATAATTTGGTGATACTGCTTTAACATCGCGTCTTATTACAGACGCAACATCTGTGTTTTTATCTTCAATTGATTGTTCTTTTTGCAGAGTAACCATTTAAAAGAACTACGATTATAAATTCCTTATCGAACATAAACCGAGGCACTGACTTTGGCACCCATGTCGAAATCTTATCGAAATTTTTATTGATAATATCCATTAATATTGTTTTTGTTGGCGTTGTATCATAATCACCTGTAGCTAATATCACTACAGATCATGAGTAATTCCGTAACAGGTAGAACTTCCAGTTTATTGATAACTTCTCCTTTAAATTTTAAACGTGGAGTTATGGTTTGATTGCAATGGGATACTACCCCTACATTGCCTATTTGGTCTTGTCAATTGCATTTGGTATTTGGTCTTATAAATTGCAGGTAAAAGGGCCTATGAGCTCTGCTCGAGCTCTCCTGAGTCAAGATTGGGGGACCAATCAGAACTACCAATGGCAGCTTGCAAACGTGGATTCTCATGGGCAGAAAAATGTGTCACACAATTTGCTGCCCATGCTGCCGTGTTGATATAATAATTGCAAAAACTTAAGCAAATACAAAAAGCGACAAAATCGAAGTAAAGTAGTAGGTCAAATCAACCTTGTCCTTGGTGCTCTTCTACGCCTATGATATTCTGAAGGGACGGCTAAGCGTATCATAGGTGTAGAAATGCACTGGGACGAGGTTGAGGTCAAAATACCCATTTAGTCTCGTTTACAAGTTGATGTGTTTAGGTCTTTTGACTTTTTATCATCATTATCATCATAAGTCAAACTTTGCAAGGCAACCCTTTAAACGCCCTTCAATTTGTATAATGCTTTACGGTGTGTATACACGTTGTAAAATTTTTGCAAAACACCACAACAAATTTTTTCAATAGCACATTTACAGCTAAGTCGTATAAATTTCTGAAGTTCGTGTTTAATTTCGCTGGCACGCATCATGTTGAGGATTGTATGTGAATAAAAAGTCAATATCCAGTGTCTGTCAGCGGGATTGATAGGAACAATTTAGTTTTAGTAGCACGATCCAAACCTTTCCACAGTAGCCAAAAGAATTTGCCTTTCGCTATGAGTATTGCTTTCAAGGTGTTGTTCAAGCTTTCTCGTTAATAAGTGCAACATCGGTGATAAATTAAAATCACGGATTGAGGGGTTTCCTAATTGTCCCCTCCTCCCAACTCGGTTGGTACATCCCTGATTGCAAATACTGCAAATGCATGATATGTAAACAGTTTAGCAACCCACTGAATATTAAGTCAGTAGTGGCCACTCAGGTGAAGTCGTTTGAACCAGCTATCGATCTATGGACTCTTTATCTCTTTTTCTAAAAGTTAAAAAGCTCTGTTTTTTTTTTGAACTGTGTGTCTAAACGAATGAAACAGTGTGGCCTTCTTTATCCTGCAAAATTTTTCGATCAAAGTAGAGAGTTCGTCGCCTCAATATTTTACGATGGCCAACTCTAGAGAGGGGGGCTGGAATTACAGTGCCAGAAAGGAAGGCGAAATAATTTGCCCTAAGGGTATCATGGTCGCAAATATTTCCCGCCCCAAAAGGCGAATCCATGGTTGCCAATATTTTCAACTCTCGTTTCCCTAAGCCAGGCGAAAAATAAAAGTCAGGTGTCCATCCCCGTAGAGAGGGTAATCGCAATTACAGTGCTGACCAAAAATTCGAGTTCGGGGCAAAACTTTTGCGACGGATTCGAAGTAACACGGATTGTTTTTCGGAGTGTATATTCGTACGCACTTTATTATAGTGCGTACGTATATGTTCATCCGCTATTCGTACGTAAAGTGCGTATTAATAGTGCGTAGCGCTATTCGTACGTAATATATGATACGATATTTACAATTGTTAAAGTGCGTACGCAACGACACGAGGTGGGAACACTCAAGATAAACATAAAGAACGCGAAGCTGATTGAATGGTATATGTCATTGTCAAATAAGTTTTACATTCTACAATTTACAATTTTTTACATTGATTTGATGGCTTCCTCTGCAGTAACGGCAAAACCAATGTTTTGTTTTAGGTGCTTTCTTTAAAAGCACACACGATAAATGGTACCAATACAGACATCTGTCACACTGTATTGATGTTTCTTCTTTAACATCAAACGTCTTGAACAGCCGTTGCAAGAATAGCACGATGATTTGTTTTTTGAAAAAGTGTTGATTGCGCAAGTCGCAGCTTTCCATCCCGATGGCGAGAAGTACCTTTTGATGAGATTGAAATTGAAATCATCACCGATTCCAGGCTACTGAACTTCTTTCTCTTGTACCATGGCATGGCTAATCAGGCATTCTTCTTGGATAGCCAGGTCAGCATTCTTTTGCGAAGTGAACCACGACAGCATCTCTTTGAAAAAATGGGCATTAAAAGAATTAAAACAAGGAAAAAAGAAGTCCTCGTTTTAAACTTATTTTATAACATGACAAAACATATAGCAAGTATGTTTAGATTTAAAATTACCTCTTTCCTTTTCTTTCGGGTGCATTCGAACGAAAAGAATTGGACCAGCAGACTTTTTGAATTTGGGAAGTCCGAGCGTACACGTTGAGTCACCACTTGGTTTGCCACGTTTTCTTGATTGCGTTGGTAGCTTTATGTCTGCCACAGTAACAACTAAAAAAACATTAAACAACGAAAAAATGTCTTAAAGTTATAGAACGGGTATAAATTTTCGTGAATCATAGTATTTGTGAGCAACTTTTCCGATTTGCATGGAGCAGTTACTATGTATTTTCGCAATAAAAAAGTTTTCTATACTTTCTCTTCTAACTTCAAACATGAAATCATATAAATTACCTTTTTTCAAATTTTCAAGCTTTACAGATTTCTTTTCACTACTATCCACCTCTTGTCCATCTTTATGCAAGGAGAAATTTTCCATATTCTTCTTTGCTTCGACGCTTTTCGCTTTCAACTTAAAAACCTTAACGTAATCAGTTATCCCTCCTTCATCCAAATACACCTCTGACTCTTGTCGACCACACCCAAACACATTCATGTATACTTGAACAAAGCATTCTGGCAGGAGAACCTTCGTACGATAATCAAGAGAACATTGAGGAATGTTGACATCGTTCGCTGTAAGATTGCACGACGTTTCAATTTGATCGTCGTTGAGTGCCCCACAATCAAAATATTGATTTAGATGTCTCAGAGATAGGGTTATGCCGATGTTGGGACAAAACCGTGAGCACTTTACCATTTTACGTCAAATCAACGATCATTCACGTTAAATCAACGATAGAAGAATTTCTCTGTCCCCAACCGCACCCCAACCCACCAATCCCCGCCGTGACCCCCCACCCCCTGGGCCCCAACCCCCCAATCCCCGCCGTGACCCCCCATAAACAGTGATAGGATTCAAATGTGTCTATAATGGCCTCTAGCGTACGTAGTAATACCATCGATAATTCTTTTATCATCATCCGCATTGAGCGCCAGCTTTCGTGTCTTGATCGTATGAATGTCATGCTTAATCGATTGAAAGGTCAACTGCTCGCGATAAATGTTCTCACCATCGAATAGACATCTTTTGTAATCGTCGAATCCAATGGTCTTCTTCACGACACACTTCTTCACACCCTTACACTTCTTCAATTCATTCCCCTCCAGCTGTTTGAATGCATATGTCTTGGCCCGCAATGCGATAAACTCCGTCATAACCTTCCCACTTAGCTCATCCTTCATGAGACCCACGACCTTTTTATTCCTACCAATGGGCAGTGGTCTTCCATCTCTCCTATCGTACCCCGATGTATCAAATCTCCCTTCAACATCGTTTGCGATATCTTTGTAGAAGTCTTCCGTCTTGATGTGATAAATAAAACTGTCCGTATCCATATAGCAAAGCTTCATTCCGTCACCATATTTAGGCCTCATATAGTCATAATGAAACTCATACATAACATTCTTGGACAGGTCGAGGATTGCGCAACCAAGATAGATTGGCTTGTTCATCACAATCTTGATCTTGCCCATCTCGACACCCATCAGTGTTTCCGAGAAACGGATAGCACCCTTGAAGTTGGGCTTCATCACCAGCTTCTCGTATTTCTTTTGATTGGTGGCCAAACGTATATCCTTTTGCCCACGTTGATTCTCCATTGTCTTCCCAAACACGGAAAGATTCATCAACTTGAAAAAATCTTTCTCAAAGTTATTCTTTGAATTCGTCCGCAATGCGGTATTAAAATCAATATAAGGTTTCAACCATGCGCGTTGATCAAACCCAATCACCCGATGAACCTTCTCAAGAACAAGACCATGCCCCAACGCCTGATTTAGGGAACGGATGTGAATGACATAGTTCTTTTTGTCGGAAAGGCACGGTGTCAGCTTCTCGACCCCATTGATGGTCTTCCTCTCGGGTAAAAAAGGAAGATCGTTGTGCGCATCGTGAAGCTCCCGTGGATATTTCAGATCCACCTCAAGCATATAACCTTTTTCACCATTTTCTTCAGCCAACATAGAAATCACTTCGGTATTGAACCGATCGGGATCATCCCACTCAAACCCTCCAGTCGGCAACTTCTGTATCATGGACCAACCATACAGATTGTTCGCGTCAAGATATTGCAAGTACGAATCTTCTTTGACAGGATCATACATCTCACCCATATACTTGTTGTTTGAAACCGCATGTCGATGAACGGCCTGGGTGATACCTCTCCGAATCCCATGCTCCATGAATAGAAACATATCCATATCCGAAATCAAATCAAGCACAATCCCGGTCTTTTTCAGGGCAGCCATCCATGCTAAACCCGGAGAAGTGTAGAAGTGGGCGGGATCCAGTTTGTAGTTTGTCAAACATGTGTCTCTGAAAGTCTCAAATACATCGGCAAGTAATATAACGTCCGTTTTGAGAGAGATATCATGATAAGCGCCCATATTTTCAACTTCCATGTCCTCCCACACCTTTTGGGCATGCGCATAATCGGCATCACTGATACCTCCCAAATTCAACTTGCTGTAAAAGGAATCCTTTGATGGTAACCCACCTTCATCGAACCTTTCGAAAGAATCCATATATTCATAGGGGTATACACCCTTTCTTCGCATTAATTTGAATTGCTCATCATCATTGAAGAATTTTCGAAGATTTTTACACTGATCATCAGATAGATTGTTTACCAATGAACTCAAGCCGCTTGCCATAAATCTAAATGAGTCTATGAATCTCAGCTGTATCTTTTTGTCCATGGTCTCACCATTTTTGTCAATGTATTCACCAACCTTAACATCGGTCGAGAAAGAGATATATTTTTCTTTGTTTTGGGCGATTACGCCCATACCCCCCCTCCCCATACTGCTTCGCAAGCTCCTTGATGAAAAGATGCGCATCGTATCCACTAAGATTATGAAAGACAACCGGAATATAATTGGGTATCTTATAACGGAGATTACATTCCCTATGGGCAGTTCCGCGAAACTTACCTGTAAAATGACAGTGATCTCGAACCTTGACGTCATATTCACTAAATTCTACCATGCAGATGTGGCATTCGGTGGCATTTTCATAGCCATCAAGTTCCTCATCGGTGAGATCGTGCATACCTATTTTTGGAAACATATTATACAACCTTTTGGACTCGGAAACTACATGATCAACAAATCGTGAAACACAGTCCTCACCGCGGTAAAGCGTCAGAGGGTTCGAAACCTCACCGTGCGCGAATTTGGAGTAACAGCAGAAGCCGGATGGGGTGTGTAGGTTGATGATCTGAGTAGACTTCCCAACCTCCTCATCGCATTTCTTGAGAATCGATTCGAAATCGGCATACATGATAAATGGAGCCTTGAGCTGGTACTGACCATTGTTAAATTTAAGGGTGCTACCCTCCTTAGGTAGTTGAATCTTAGCGGCACCGTTACCCTTACAATATTCAAAGTGCTCATCCCTTCTTTGCGCATTGGAAAACCCATTTAGACAGTTCAAACAGTAATGCTCCCGATGTTCGTGTTTGGAGTTGCACTTGCTCAGCACACCGCTCAGGTTCTTCACCGCGATATAATGCCTCTTTTCATCCTCACACAATAAGAACAAAACCACCACGTTTTCACGATCAAGATGCCTCGACCTACGGCACATATAGACACCTTCCACATCATCTTTTGTCAAAACATGCACAGTGATATCAGGGTTCCTTCTCTCGAACAAATCAATCTTGTTCAGGGCCATGGGGAAGGATAGACCATCCCAATTACACTTGTCTTCAAACTTCCTGAGTGTTGAGATTCGTTCGGGATGATTATCGATCCTATCATGATATAAGGCTGCTAAAACGGCCCATTTGAAACACTCCTCATCATTTTCATTTTTGGGATTTATGACAGATTTCTTGCCACCGAAATTCTCAGGTAGGGGTAAATAAGAACTACCTCTGGTTAATTTTAGTTTGTGAAAGTCAACATGCATATGCAAGATTTTATCAATTGTGAATCCACTGGAGGGTAGTGCAGGGTTTTCAATCTGCTCGATTATCTTATTACTCATACGAAGGATTACATCGGAAATGTCATGCAAGTTGTGGATTATCTCCATATGGCTGTTGAAAGCTTTATCAACATACATTGCCATGGATTCGGGATCGGATAAATCATCCTTTACCCACCTCACCCACAATGTCGCCTGAGTCTTCAGGGACCTCTTCCGTTCGAGCAAGTCCTTAATCAATCTCCTAACGATTGGATTAACTTTTTTCAAAAATACCCTGACATTCTTCTTACCATCCGAGTTTATCTTGAAGCGTTTATATGAACCATCAAACGCTTCCTCAATAGGGGTATATGGATTTTCCTCTTTCGGTACAGCCGGTCCCCCACCTAACTTTTTATACAAACTCATGATCTTATCCTTCATGGTTTTGAAAGCTTTTGATGTTTTATCCTTGATGGCCCTTGGTACATGTTTCATCAACCAGTATCTCCATTCAATCAACTTGCTTTTCACCAGGGACCGATTCTTCCCCATTTCTTGCTCCTCAAACAAATCCATGTCCTCTTGGGGTGTATTAAATGGCCTCGGTGCCGGTACCGGTCTGGTGGGCCTCACGGTGGGGGCGGGTCTCGGCACTGGTACTGGTCTGGTGGGTCTTGGCACGGGTACCGGTCTAACCGGTGCCGACACGGTAGTGGGTGTCAATAATTCGATCAGATCGGCCTTTCTGAGCCTTGAGTATCCATGTAGACCGCGTTCTCTAGCGAGATTCCTTAATTCGGCAACAGTATTTCTTGAAGTCATATCGGATTTTGATATACGATCTATAACCTTTAAGATGGTTTTTTATAATCATGCAACTAAAAAAAAGATTCATAAAATTTGTTACTCGCTCGAGTAACAAAGAACAATCCGACCCCTTAAATATATTGTCTAATGACAAGATCTATTGTCGCGCGACATGGGGCATTTATCTCCCCTATCCTCCAATATATACGCGCATGACAAACAGCAACACATATGTCCTGTTCCACCATGCACAATGGTTGCATTCTTTCGCTTGGAAAGACATATTATACATTTATCATCATCCTCAAGTTCCTCGTCATCGTTATCGTCGTCAACCGGCACCCGCCATGGTCGTGCTGGGGGAGTATCCATGAATCTATAGGCATCGATATTCTCGTCATAGGCATCGATATTCTCGTCATAGGCATATCGACCGGTGTGAAGATCCCGGTGCAATTCGGCTAAACGTCTTCTGAGCTCCGGGCCGCGGGTCCTTTGTATTCTGGCCCGATACCGGAGCGATCTGGCCCGATACCGGAGCGATCTGGCCCGATCCCGGTGCAATTCGGTGAAATCATTCTCAACCGGCACAATAGGTCGCGGTGGGATAGTAGTATCCATGAATCTATAGGCATCGATATTCTCGTCATAGGCATCGATATTCTCGTCATAGGCATCGATATTCTCGTCATTGGCATATCGAGCTATTCCAAGTTCCCGGTCATCATCATCAACCGGTGCCGGCCTAATCACTCTCGTCAACAACCCAGCAAGGTCCGCCTTTTTGGTTCGTGAGTCAAAGGCGAGTCCGCGCGATCTTGCCAGGACTCTCAGTACCCGAACGGTCTTCTCCTCAAAGGGAGAGTTAGATAGGAGTGAGACAAGCTCATACTTTCGCAATTTCGAATAATAACGTAGACCGCGTTCTCTAGCGAGTTCTCTTAATTCGGCAACAGAAGTCATATCAGCTTGTGATATACGATTATGAATCCTTTTTTTCATAATCGTAAGCCAGTTTTTTTGGATCGTTAGGATCTCCAAGGTGGTCGAAAAATGTCGGTGGGTACTCCCACATGGAAAAATCAGGACCTCTGAGGTCGCTATAGCATCACATTTGTTACTCGCTCGAGTAACAAAATACGTTTCTAGGTCCAATCACTTTTTGGAAGATCGCTTATCGTTATAACGTTTTTGACATCTTAGATATGCTTCTCTGTTGTTTACCCTCCAGTTGGAACAGTATCCATACCATTCTTGTTTGGTATCCAGGTCGATGGTGTAGGATGGATCAATATCATTCCTCTCAATCACCCCAATCAATTTAGCTTTATTCATTCCGCAAATATACTTAATCCCACGGGATTTGGCCACTTCTCTCAACTCTTTGATTTTCATTAATTTGTAGTCGGATACACCACCATTGGTGGTATCACAATGTAGATCCGTTTGATTTGTTATGTCAGACATCTTTATATATAATCAGTAAAAATACTTTTAAGCACTTTTATCGTACCACATCATAACAAAAAGGAGATAAATAAAGGTGTGCATAAATAAAACATGTCAAACTCTAAACTTCAAGAGACTTACTATCAACCTCAAAATTTATGGAAAGGACAAAAGGCTGTTCGGAATTTAATAGTATTCGGTTTCAAGCCAAAGGAGATTAAGAAGTGGCTATCAAAACAAGCATTTTGGCAAGTACATTTACCCGCTCCAAAACATGTTGAAAGACCACATTATGAATTTACCACCCCTAATGATTTACATCAATTCGATTTATTGTACATGCCCGGTGACATACTGTATGGTAATAAATATAAGTACATTTTGTCGGGAATCGATGCTGCTTCCAGATACAAAGTAGCCCGACCTTTGAGGAGTAAGAAAGCCAAAGAGGTTGCCGCTATGATTGAGGACATCTACAAGGCAGGACCATTAACTTATCCGAAAACTTTCCAATGTGATAACGGTTCAGAATTCAAGGCAGATGTATCAAAATTGTTGGAGAAGCATAAGGTTGAAATTAAAAGAGCGACTACAAAATATAAGCATACGCACACAGCTTTTGTTGAGGCGTTGAACAAGATACTTGCCGAAAATTTATTCAAAATACAAGATGCTCAAGAACTGAATGATTCGGAAAAGGTATCATCTACATGGGTTAAGCATTTGTATAAACTGATTGATAGGCTAAACGATACAAAGACGCAGATGATTGATATGAAGCCAAAAGATGCTATTATAATGAAAGAGGTGCCTTTGGTTAATCAAGAGAGCTATCCTTCTGAAGTAGAATTACCTCAAGGTGGCTTGTATAGATATTTACTACAACCTGGTGAAGAGCATGATGATGGGCGGAGACGGGCAACCGATAGAATATGGTCGAAAAACACATATAGATTGCGTGAGGTAATAGCGCAACCTGGTAACCGTGTAATGTACTATGTTCAAGACGGACCCGGACGGGCTTTTGTAAAAGAGGAATTGATATTAATACCTGAAGATACAGAATTACCTCCTGATTATGTGCAAGGTTGGTGAAAAAGGGGGACGATACATAAAAAGTATCTTTACCTGTTTCTGGTAAAGATGATTGTGCCGGGGATCGCACAGGGTTTAGTGTTGAGGATCGCGCCACATAATGTCACAATTAAAAAAACCTCCTTACTTTCAAATATTAATATTTCAAATAGCACATGAAATATGTGAATGGTATGCAGGCACACATTACTAACTTTGTTCCTGATTTAACGTCTTTTTTAGGCTTTGAACCTCCGCCATTAAACTTTTTTCGAATTGATTGCGTGTTTCGCTCTCCATCTTTCTATCTGTTTTGGTCATCTTCTGCAGAGCTTCATAGTATATACCACACAAAGTTTGAAATTCCATGTGGCTAATATTATCATCATTCAATGCTCGTGAGAAAGAGTTTTCAAACACAGCAATGGTGGATGTTACAACATCGCATAATTTCATGACTTTCTTAAGTTTATTTTGATATCTCTTAATCAATGCCGCGATAACGGTACAGGATATAGCTCCACCTATGGATACACTGGAAAGTCCTATGGAAATGGGAATTCCAACAAGTGTGGCGCTGGTTGCTATCGTACCAATACCGGTGGAAATGGCTAAGGTTTCTGAGATGTAGAGTGAAATAGCTAATCGGTGTAATGCCTTGTTGTATTTCTCATACTTGGTGTTGAATTTGTTTTTTAATTTTATCAACTCTTCAAGTTGAGAATTAACCGTATTTGTGTTAAACTTGTCTTGCTCACTCGAATACTCGGGAGCTGTGGGTAGCTTTGGATAAATCTTAAGCTCGGCCATTAGTTATTACAAAGAAAAACTATCCTCTAAATAATTAAAAAAACCTCACTCTCCATCTATTTTACTTATCTTTTCAAGAGCTTCGTAATATATACCACACAAACTTTGAAATTCCATGCGGCTAATATTATCAGACGGTTGTCGTGATAAAGTTCTTTCAAACACATCAATAGCAGATGTTACAACATGACATGATTTCATGACTTTGTTAAGTTTATTTCGATATCTCTTAATCGATGCTACGATAATGGCACGGGAAACGGAGCTGGATAGGCGTATACCGGAAAGTCCTATAGAATTCCTAAAATTTACAACAATGGTAGCGGTGGCTGCCATCGAACTGGCAACTGCTAAGGTTTCTGAGATTATGCGCGAAATCGTCAATCGGTCTAGTGCTTTGTCGTATTTACACTCATTGTCCCAGAATTTCTTTTGTAATTTTATCAACTCGTCAAGTTGGGAATTAAGTGTGTTTGTGTTAAACTTGACTTCCTCCCTCGAATACTCGGTGTAAATCTTAAGCTCGGCCATTTTAGTTTATTATCTTATTAAAAAGAAAAACTATCCTCTAAATAAAAAATGGCAGACATTGACATTGACCCTTTTGGAGACCATGGGAGATCCGATGAAGGTACCGATGAAACTTTTCCCCTAATACCAACCGAGGACCGTACACGGGTACAAATACACACACCGGGTGAGGAAGAAACATCATTCGGAGGTTCCACTCAACGTACCAGAGTTTTGCATGAACTGGTTGAACCACTTTATAATGAAATATCCGAAGAATTAAATCAATACCCTGGGGTGATACATACGGACAATTTTGAAATTAAGGATGGTGAATTGTACTACAGAGGCAAAAACGATCAACGTATAATAGGATCCATCGTATCGTGGATACTCAATCGGGCGAAAGAAGCCGTTGGTTGGTTGAGTCAAAATTTGTGGGCTTTGATAATTGGAATCGGAGGTCTGATATACACCTATCTCGTGACAAAGCGTTAGATCCTTGTATAGATTATATGTTACATGTATCATGTAACATAGATTCGTTGGAGTACTATCTTTCAAAATACCACACGGCACCACCGACACCAATCATACTTAGCGCGATAAAGGCCAATTCCCTTTCATGTTGATCCTTACTCGGTGTATAAAAGTCGCTCAATACAGGTTCCCTAGGTAGATCTGTAAGATCCTCAACGGATCTATATCCAAACACTTTTTTATATTCGCGCATTGCATCATTTAGCTCTATGAATTTTCCTTCGGCCTTCTTTTCAAGTCTGAGCTGCTTATTGATAAAGTCTACTCTCTCTTGTCTTTTACGTTGCCACAAAACCTGGGCTTCAGATCATGACGCTTTCTTTCCTTATCTATTCTGTCTTTGGATAAACTTGAAAAGAGATAGCTTGATCCGGTAAAAGCCAAAGCGTTTGCAAAGGCACCTCCCAACATCATTGCAATTGAAGCCATGTTTATATATTTATAGTTTCAGGTATAATTTTTTGCTTAACTAGATATTCCCTTGACATTTCACTGGCGGCAACGATGGCGACCAGCTTTCCAGTATCTTCCAAGTCAAACTTTTGAATTGAGGGTGGTGACATTTTTAACACCTTTTTTCCCAGCATTGAATAGCATACAGCGAAAACGCAGACGACCGATGCTTTATAAATATCGTTGATTATGCTTTTCTTGTCCATGTTATTTCTATACTGCGAGATTATAATATCGCGATATTATCCCTTTATTCCATTTCAAGTTTACTTATTCTCACGGTTTTTTTAGGACCGGAGGGTGGTGGGGTACCCTTCACCTTAGTATTTTTGTCCTTATTTTTATACACGAAATAAGCACCAATTAGTACCAGTACTATCACTCCTCCCCCCATTATGGTGTAGTTCATGGGCCCTCCATCTGGTTTAGGACCGTCGTTCATAGAATCCACATCTATTACAATATCATTTGAATCTTCAGGCTGTGTCTGTGTCTGAGGCGTCGGCTGTGTTTGTGCTTGAGGCGTAGTTTGTGCCTGATTCTGTGCCATGAGCGCCTTTTTATATTCTTCCCTCTGTTTACGGTTGTATTCCGCCAACCTCTTACCCGCTTCAACCTTTTTAGGGTTCTTCGTTGTCACCTGAATAGGAGTCTGAGTCTTTTCCTCTGACATATTTATTATCTATATCTATATTATTTGCGTTTAAATTTCTTCCAGCGATATAATGTCTACCTGTAATTAGACCCACACTGATTGGTGATAAGAATGAGCCGAATCTATAATACAAATCGCACGTGAACCTTTGAAGGGCAGAGTTTAGGAATGGGTCATTCTCCAGGTCATTCCTCAATTCATTTTGACTTTTTATTCCTAATACCACACAGGCTCCCATTGAATACATGTGAATGATTGATTGCCCCAATGACTTTACCATTTGACCCGATAGTTTGGCTTCATATATACTAAAGAGTTTATTCACCTCATCATCTTTTAGCTTTTGAATTTGCTCGTCCGTATACATTTTACCCAGGTATATCTTGCTATTTCCGGTTAACACACACTCGAGCAATTTTTGCCTTTTGCCATCATCGGATGGAGGACCCTGAAGAGAAATTAAGTTGTCAATTGCCGTTTCAGCCATTTTCAATAGCGATAGGTATTTTTTAACACAAAAAAAGCAAAAACTAAGTGCTACTAGTATTAGTACTAGTAATATGAAATTGATATATTCTATCATGGTCCTATAGGAGTCTTATAGGAGTCTATAGGAGTCTTATAGGAGTCTATAGGAGAGTCTTATAGGAGTCTATAGGAGGAGTCTTATAGGAGTCTTATAAATCTGTTAGATACTTTTGTTACAAGAGTCTTGTAACAAAAAAACTTCCAATCTAGCAAATCACGTAAGTTCTTGGATGTTCCATTCTCATGACTAAATGTGTGTATTTGCCATCTTTTAGCCTTTCCTTAACCATCTGGATCTCTGATCGTGATTCAATTACATCATTCTCTTCATGAATAGTTGCGAGATCTTGTCTGTCTTTTGGATACCACACATATAACATTTTGGCCTGCCTTCGTAAATTCTTCGGTATAGCGGTGTATGATTGTGTGAGTAGCCACATGGTGTGGTTTCGATGTCGTCCGCTAATGGCCAACTCTAGCAATGGCTGTCTCTTTTTGTCTAGTTTCTCATCTGCGATGATATCGTCGATCAAGAATAATGTTTTGTATCCGGCACAGAAATCCGTCATCTTTTGAATACATTCATATAACATACCTCTGGGCTCAATTAGAATCACATATCTGTCGTTCCAAAACTATTTTCGACACATATATGTCTTATTCCATCTTAATGTTGGACATATAATCACTATGAAATCAAAGTGATCAAAGTATTCATTCTCTAATAATTTTACAACACGTTTGGATTTTCCGCAGCCCGTAGGACCAACGAATAATGCCGTGTGGGGATCTTTCATGTAGTCCATCTTAATATAGTACATCCATAATTTCACCGTTTTGAATATTTAATTGAGCGTCCATGATTAGATATATATATGCGTTTAAAGATCCTGCGGTTTCAGCTGTCTTTTCAACTTGCAGTGTGATCCCCTCACTCGCATTTTCAATGCGTCGACCGGTCCCATGTAGGGAGTTTTCATCTATGGTTCTGAAATCCAACCATAGAGCATATTTTGTAGTTAGGTAATCGGAGACTTTCACATCGTGTAATTGCAAATGTTTTTGGATTTCGCCGGCATTGCCATCCCTTGGTTTACCCTCGGCAAAATACTTGCAAATTTCATTGTAATGTTCAAATGGTTGCATCCCTTGGGCGAAAAGTTGGTTAGGCTTACCCTCAACTATGGCGGATACCTTTTTAATTTTAGGATTATAGAACTTACCGGTATCCCGTTTGTAGGCTTGTTCGTCTTCAAACAAAACCAATATACCCTTCAAAGATTTGCAAGGTGTATTGAATGACCAATTCCACGTTGTGTCCGACTTATCCACTCTAATTTGTCTATGTCTCAAAAACCTGTCGTATAGTAAAGCCATGTTTTCGTATTCATTTGAAATGAATCTGGCTAGGGTGGGTTGTGACACAATCTCATATTCTAGAGATATGTTAGAGATTTTATATTTAGCATCCGGTGCCGGTGCCGTGGCAGAACCGGAAGGTTTGGCCGGAGTTGATAATACAACCCTGTCATAATTATTGAATGTTATCTCATAACATAACCTATTCCCTAATCCGGCTTGATAATATGGGATCGTGCTATCCAACATTTCAAAATCCAGCGGTATGGTGAACTTGTTTTTGTATGCGTCAGAAATTGCTTTGTCTGAGACATTAGATGCATCTTTATCCGAAGCGCTTACTCTCAATTTCATACAGTTTTCCGTACACCCATCACCGGATATGATACCTTGTCTGATTGCGTTTCTCTTTTCATACTTGTTTAGCCATAAATCTCTGTAGCATCCGAAAAGATCAAAGTCATCAATGCTCAAAATCTCGGTACCCTCAAACTTGATTGCTAACTTTTTAACAATCGCTCTTCCAATGTTAGAGACCAATGTTCTTTTCGTGTCTACTTTTGAATCTAGTTCAACGTCGAAACTTAGTTTTGAAGTACCCGGAACAATAACATCATCGCTACCTAAATTAGGAAACCTAACCAAAAGTAACTGGTTTTGATCAATCTCACTTGGATTGTGTGTCACAATTACTTTTTGGTGTGATCCTTTTACACCATGAGCGGTTCTAAGTGAACGTTCAGGATTTAACCTTTTTCCGTATTCCATGTTTTGTTATTACTTTTATTTTATTTTACTTTTATCTCAGTTAGCGTATACTTCATCAGACCTATGACCTTTTTTATTCAAACCTAAATTTCCGGTTCTTCCGTCTCTCTTATGTGAAGGACAACTGTTGTTCCCAGACTATCTTTTACAAGATCTCCATTTTGATTGGTGATTTTCAAAGTAAGTGATTGAAGGAAACCATTCTTTAGTTTCTTATATTGTGGGTTTTTTGGCTCAATATATGTAACATCACCATACTCAGATATATGATATGTTAGCAGGTTGTTGCTATATCTACCATTTTTAAGATTTAATGTATTGTCCAATTCATTCAGATTGAAATGTAGTTCTGTTATGTCGATTAGCTTATTTGTTTTTATTACTCTAGGGTCTTTGATTAATGGTGTGGATGTGACATCACCCTCACCCGCTAAAGATGCGTTCAACTCCCTGCTGGTGTATTTTCCTTTTTTTTCAAGTTGATGAACAATTCGGTCTTTTCCAATTGTCACTTTTAGTGGAGCTGTGATTTCATATGTGACATTGTCTGAAAACGCCTCCATGATCGCAACTTCTTTTGTGCCATGTGGGTTGGTTATGGGGCGATACAAATAGATTGTCTTTTCACTATTTATTTCATTTATTGTGATATACATTATTATATTAGAGAGTGGAATTATATTTAAATCAAAGAATGGATAGCATTTTCAAATATAACCCGAATGCGACCTATAAGCCAAATGGAGGACTGAACCTTCAGATATTGGATGGTAAGGATCTATACAAACAGACAATTATTGTCTCTGAAAATTATTGTCTCTGTCTTTCCTAATATTTTTACCAATTATGAACTGAATCAAAACGAGCAACGTATGAAAATTTGGAATGAGCAACCGTTTAGATTATGGCAAACCCAGCTCAATTTTGCCACTTGGTGTGCTTCAAGTGCTTGTGGAGTCAGTTCCGAACACCTGAAAGAAGGTAGATCTATGATCAGATCGGTATATCGTTTTCATGTCTATTATCACATTAGACGAATCATTAAACGCTTGCAGACACCTCTACCTTTTGAGGATAGTTTTAATCAATATGACAATCCTTATTCAAACGAAGAATTTCTAAAAATATGTGGTGAATATGACGTCGATTCTAATCCTATGAAATACAGAGGTCAATACTTTTTCAGCTCATATCAAAAAAGACGTAAAAACTATCCAACTCCGGGCTTGAGTTATTTCACAGACGACTCCATGACACGATGGATTGTGGAAAAATCTAATGGCTTTACAAAAACAGGCCTTGTAAATATTTCGAGCAGTGTTAGGGCGTATGCTTATCTTGTTCTTAGTTCGCAAGCCTCGGCCCGTTCTTCTATCTTGGGTAATGATTCAAGCGCTTTGACGGCCCAAAGAGTTTTTATGAATAACCTTTAAGACATTGTTAACCGTAGGGTTGATATTCAGGATGACATTAAACGTTATCAGGATACGTTAAACTACGCTTCAAGTAAGGTTGATTATTCCGTTGGGCAAGGTATTTATATGATACCCAGTGACATGAATCTCAGAATTAAGACAGGTGTGGTTGGTTACAATAACAAGATTTTGATATCTGGTGAGGATCTTACCATTGGGATTAATCGAAAAGTCAATGTGATTGAAAAAACAACCGAAGAGGTTGTTACCTCTAAAAAGATTCCCGATAAACATATTACTGTGCCTATTCCTAATAAACACATTACCGATCAGCATATTACTGTGCCCTACCACAAAGATACTCCTGATGAAACTCCTACACACGAAGATGAGAAGATCGCTCTTGTGATGGCTATGACAACAGGTTATTTCATATGGTATTTGTTTAGATAAAGAATGACGTCAATTAAATGTCAATCAAACCAGAATAACAATAGAGAACAATGCATTCCTTACATACCAAATATCCTTAGCAACGGCTACTTTCGTTTTGACTTTTTCTTAGGTAAACAACTTTCTGGTATGTAAAATCCTATTGTTATAAGCGTTTGATTGACAGATGTTTTAATTATATAACAAAAACTGCTTGCGTGTTGTTATTTGAGAATTTATGTTTTATTATCATTGATGGTATTACTACGTACGCTAGAGGCCATTATAGACACATTTGAATCCTATCACTGTTTATGGGGGGTCACGGCGGGGATTGGGGGGTTGGGGCCCAGGGGGGTGGGGGGTCACGGCGGGGATTGGGGGGTTGGGGTGCGGTTGGGGACAGAGAAATTCTTCTATCGTTGATTTAACGTGAATGATCGTTGATTTGACGTAAAATGGTAAAGTGCTCACGGTTTTGTCCCAACATCGGCATAACCCTATCTCTGTCTCCGTCCAATTTCCGATTCTTCTCTCTTCATGCCAGTTTTCAACCTCTCCGTTCATTATTTTTGACAAATGTTTTTGTATATATCTGATAATGTGTCTCGATCGATGTTCATGATGACATTATCCATCTCATTAATCTTCTTTTCTCTCTCTCGTTCCAATCTCTCCTTTTCTGAATTTTCATCATCCGATTCGTCTGAAGTTCAAAAAATAATTTTTACAACTGTATTAATTAAAAAATGGTATAGGGCCATATTGGACATCACATACCCATGACAATATCTTGTACATCAGATTTTGCGGGTGTATCATTTTCAATATCTTGTACATCAGATTTTCCAGGTGTATCATTTTCGATATCTTGAGACGACGCTATAAGAGATAAAATGATATATTCATGACACTTGCAATTGTAACACTATATATTCTACAGCTTTCAATCAAGTCGTACTTACATGGTTCACGTTCCCTGATCTCTCTCATCATAGACTCTATACGATCCTCCATACTACTTTCAGTCAAAGCTTTAGAGAAATATTTTTATTTTTAAAATCACAATAAAATTGGAACTACGCTTAGAAATAGTGGAAAAAACTTACGAGGAACGCTGAATTGAATTTGAGCAGGATCAATTTCCTCTGTTGAGTCGATTGGTTGTTCCATTGAATTGATATCATCAGATGATTCTGTTTAATGTTTAAGAATTGTATATTTAAAGAGATTGTTGACAAAAAATTAAAAGTGTTTCGCTGAGTTTTTTAACCTCACCTGGATTTGTATCAATGTGTTTGTCAGTTTCTAAATCGTGAAAAACAATCTTAAACTCCTTCTGTTGTGTGATAGCATCTCGAACGGCTTTCAATTGTGATAAGTAATTTGGAAATGGCGACTTCCTAGCGATGACATAGCTGATGAAATTTCTAAGCAAATTGCCTGAGCTGTTTTCAATTTTTTACCCTGAGTCAGCTTTGAGTTTTTGTTAATGAAGGTAGAACAAACACTTGTAGTACTTGAGGATGCAATTCGTGATGGAGCTCGTAACAGCTTAGCAGAGTTATCCTTGAATGCACCCAGAAGCCATCGTTTATTTATGAGAGATTCATCGAACATTCCAACTCCCTCTTTTTTTCGAACAGCAAAGATGTGTTTGCACGGTAAATCCATGTTACTTCGGAAGAAACAGAGACATGAATTTTTTGTTCTTTTATAAGTCGCCAATTTATCTTCTTGACATATCGTTAATCGCGAGTACTGTTCTTTCACGTGCTTGAAGGCATATGGTGTCACAAAATCAATAAATTCCTTCAAATTTTCGTCTGCAACTTGAATGGAGACCTTTTCACTCATCATAACTGCTCTGTGATTACGCTCAGTTCGAAGACACGAAATAACAGCCAAGATTTGATCGAAACAGTATCCAGTTCAGCAGTACTGGTACACACACTTTTAAACTTTTGATTGAGACTTTCTAGACGATTGTTTGTAAGATTCATGTAAGATACTCCATTGATAAGACCGAACACCCATTCATGTCTCAAAGGATGCCAGTTTGACATGAAGTACTCTGTTACACTACGAACCTTCATATCTTTTAGAGCTTTAAGATTTTTGTCGTATTGTTCTTGAGATTTGCTATATATCAAATCACGTAAAATGGCAAGACAAACTTGACGTTCGTGCTCCGTTATTCCCAGTTTCGCTGTTGTAACCTCCCGTCTGAATGTTCTCTGTACATGGAATCTGCAAATTATTAGGCTCGCTCCTTCAAATTCTGATGCAAAAACTTCACGCTCCCTAAAGTCTTTATCACTTATTACAGTTTTCACTAATGAGCTGTTTTCGTTATGAACGTTTCGTTTAAAAATCATCGTCATCCTTCTTATAGTTTCTTCGCTTTCTGTAATAACGAGGAACAGAGCAGCCAATTCACTTTCGCCATTACCATCTTCCACAACGAGGAGGTAGAGAAGCATTTTCAGGTTGTTCATCTTATGTGTGGCATCCACCATCAACAAATCAGGATAAGATGCAAAAGATTCTATAAAAGCATGTATTTATAATGAGAAGAAAAAAATTTAAAGCATGAATAATACTATAAATAGACTGCACTTACGTTTCATATGCAGATCCTGGTAGAAAATTCCAAATAAAGTATTATCTTCATCAGTAAGTATCTCCACTGTCGATTCTAGAGAAAGGGGTCCTGGGACTGAAGTTGTTCTTCACCTACTGGAAAAAATATTCATTTATGATAAAAGACGCTATCAAAGAACTGTTAGAAACAGCTTACCCTCGTCGGCTTCCAGTTTTTGAACCAAGGTCATGGCGTGGCGATTTTTTAAGCATTTTCGTATTGTGATTTGACAAATCACGTAACGTACATTTTTGACCAGTTTTTGTTTCAACATGGTTTTGTAATAACTTTTTATTGCAATTTAATTCCAATAAAGATTCCACTTCCACGACTGTATCTTGGTCCAATTTCCTTGCCTGTGGCAAGTACTGGTAACTTTTCTGGGAAAAAGAGAATGAGTATGAGGTTGTTTTAACTATGATTGATAACTTATACATTTTTTCAACTGTTGAATAATTAATCAGGTGCGCATAATGTTACTATTGTGTGCTATGTTTAATTGATCTTTTGATCAACTTTCAGCGATTGAAACAAAATGAAATACTCAATGAGAAAAGATAAGAAATAAGAAACACGGAAAGCTACGCACTATTAATACGCACTTTACGTACGAATAGCGAATGAACATATACGTACGCACTATAACTAGAAATTAAAAAAAAGGTTGCGAAGCATTACGCAAGTTGCAAGCAAAATTGAAACCAGCCAATAGTTGTCCCTAGTGCTTTTTGTTTCCCTTTGATATAATACGGCGAGGTGCTAACATCTTCCTGCAGCTGATATATGGGAATGCAACAAAACTGATATCATAGACGTAGAAACAATTCTGGGGACGAGGTTGTGAAATAAAATCACCGCGGAACAACAACAATTCGTTGCGCTAAAGTAGTGATTTTTTGGCGAAAATTCAACATGCGCGAATCTTTTCAGAAGGTGCGAGAAAATTAGATCGCGTGAAACTAAACAAAAACGATTACTGAGAAATTTCTTTCCATATTGTCAGTGTTGGTAACGTAAATTCAACATTGATGAAGCTTTTAGCGCCAATAATCCATGCAAAGTTATACTTTATATAGTTAAAACACTTATTCTGAAAGATATGCAATACATTGAGTTGTACCACCCGTAGTGTGCGAAAATGCCACGAATTAAGGGGATGCGCGTCGTAAGGTACGCTCTTTCAACCGGAAGTTAATACTCGGGTCGAAGATAATGTTATAGAGACTTTCGCGTTAACGATTTCGGAGATGAAAAGACGCACGAAGCAGCTTGTGGTTAAAAATACCGGCACTAGTTATGAAAATCAATTTCTTGAAGCCACGGAATCTGTTGCAATGAATTTCAAAAACTTACGGGAAACAATAAATAAAAACAAACAATCTACAGAAACGAAAACAATTTATTAACTTTATCAAGATTTATAAAACAGCTTAAATTTTTTGACAAAAAAACAATAACAACGCGGTGTGAGGTTTCGCTTTCTTCTTTTTATCTCACATATTGAAAGATAACATCTCTCGCCCCCATTGTACGCAATCTAAAAAGAAAAAGAAAACTTTTTTGTAGTAAAGTTTCTAAATACATTAAAATCCAGTGCCTTTGAGGGACAATATTTAGAGCTAACCTTCTAAACTGCAAATATATATCATTTGTTGGGACACAGTTCTCAAAAAGTGTTTATTAGATACAATATGCTTGATATAATAAATAAAGTCATGCACCTCTGTTTACTTTGAGGGTTGTCTTCTTTTGGGGATTGGTATTCATATGGGTTTAATCCCAAATAACAGTTGTGGCTTATTGAACAGAAATTTAAAAGGTTTCTGTAGCTCAAATGGAAGCTTTTTAACACTCTAGAACTGCCTTTGTTGTCCTGGAAAAAAATTGACAGGGTAAATTTATTAGAATTAATAAGGCTAACCACATAAAATATAGATCACTACTTTTTTAGGCCAAGACAACAAAATTGAAAGCACTGTTCTTTATTTGGAAAGCACAAATTGTATATATTTAAAATTTTGCCTAAGCTTGCCCTCATACTTATGGCTTTTTTGGCCAGTTGACAAATTCATAACAATCAAATCATCTTATTTTTCCTTTTTGCCAGGTGAACATGACAAATATCTGATGTTAAAGTCATTTAGGCGCCAAATAAAAGGTTGCTCAGTCCATCAGTGAGTAAAAACTAAAAAATTAGGCAATTTTAGTAATCTTTAAATGAAAAGTTCCAACCATACCAACAAAGGTGCTGACAGTTTCTGAATCTGGTCAAATCATTCTAAAAGTGTTTTTTTTAAAGGATTTGGTTGACGCAAGGTTAAGAAAAATTAAATCACAGTTTCTAGTCCTAAACACAATCAAAAACACATGCAGAAAAATGTCATTATATATATTATATGTTATTTTTCCAACCAAGGGGAAATTATACATGTCTTGCATAATCCTTGAATTAAGGTGCAACACAAAATTTTAAAAGCTCCATAAGACTAACACAAATACAAAAATATTACAAGTCCTCAACTTCATCCTGGGACTTAATTCACTTCTTTGGTAAGGCAAACCAGGTCAAGCGTATTTTGCAATCAGACCACTTTGAAAACTATGCCGAAAGACGTCTTTCATTATAGAATAGCACGATCGGATAAAAAGAGGATTCTGTGTTTAGGTGAAGAAAATGACTGTCAAATGGCTTATAGTATATAAATAAAATGGAAATTTTAATTTTCCTTGGACTAATATTACGAGAAAATTCCAAAGTGTCAAACAGAAAACGCACACAAATTTTAAAGGACAGGTGCAGCTTTGGCTCCCTTGGAGCTCTGTTTAAATTACGGTTTCTCACATCGTTTTAAACCTTTTTCTCAGGAGGGCATAAGCACGACTTACTTGTAAAGCGAAATGCATTGATGGCGGTTTAGTAACAAAACTAGATATTTTTTTAATTACTGTATATATATATATGTTTTTACTCAATAAATATAAAAATTATTTAACGAAAGCTTTCGACCGTAACTTCAGCCATCTTTAGTCATAATACAAAGTTGTTAACATATAACACGTAGCTAATTTATAGAAAATGTAACGTAAAATGACTTTTGTTAAATAAATTTTCTTTGTCGACTCGCTTATGTCTTTTTTATGTCTATTTTCTGCACGAGTCATATTTTTCATCAAACAAAAAAAATGTTATGAAAAAGGGCCAGGCGCCTGACTCTAACAGGGTTGGTCGGCTGGATCCTTAACACCAGACATTCGTTTGTCTGCCCTACTAGCTAGAGCTACAGGTAACAAGTTTTTCTGCAGTCAGGAGGTAATAATATATCTACTCCATGTTTATTCCAGAAATTACCTTCAACTCTTTTATACGTTTAGCTGTATATGTAGCTAGTTACAACAAAATTTGAAAACTACACACGTGCAGCTTACAAAATATAGCTAGCTATAGCTACCTTATGTTTAAGTAAACATTACCTTGTTGATCTGCACATGATCTGAAGACAAGCAAAAAACGATAAAATAACACACGGCTTGGCGCGTTATAATTGTTTAAATTACTTCAATCTTTCTTCAGAAAAAGGTACACGAGCTTTACAATCCAACTCAAATCTCAAGGAACAAAAAATACTAAAAATACACGAGTAAAGACGCTCAGAAACAGGACTAGCATTAGATTATTTTAAACAACAAAAACAGTTTTAAAACTATTATTTTTAAATAAAATACATTTAAAATAACATTAAAAACATCATTTCAAAATAAGTGAGAAATTATTTGTATTATAATTAATTTAAATACAAGGAAATAGAGCAAATTTCAAGTCTGTGAAATACACCACACTTTTTTTTACGGTCACCGTTTTCCTTGTGCTCTATCTTTGATGAATTCTTTTTCTTACTCGGTGTCGGAGGTTTGGTATTAATGTGACTTTGGAGTGCCATAGGGGGGGGGGGGGGGGGGGGGGTGTAGAAATTTTTCAGTTCCTTGGTATACTCAACGCGTAGCAAACGTGCTTCACAATTTCGCTTCACTCGCCTCGCTCGCGAAGCTCAACTGCTTCGCAATAAAGTGCGTACGAATATACACGAAATAAGTTCGAACGATAAATCATCATGGCAGATGAAAAGTGACGGAAGTGGGGACTGTTTTTGAATTGCATATTCCTGAAATAAATACTTCATTTTATTGTTCAATAACTTACACGGCAATGGTAGGTAAGCTTTAAACTTCCCAGGGTTGGCTTATTCTTGAGTAGTGAGAGGTGTTTTTCGTTTTGTATTTCGTTTTTTGATTCTGATTTTTTTTCAAGTCTAGAGAGCTAGCTAGCCATATATAGCAGCTATCTAGCTATCTATATTTACTTCAGTAATAAGCTAGCTAGGTTGATATTGCATACGTGGTTTGTAGCTAGCTAGCTACGGTATTAGCTATGGTTACCTTTTACAGTATAAATCTGGACTGGAGGTCAGTATAGCTAAAAAAACTGGAAAAAATCCAATCAATGAGAGTATTAACAAAAAGCTCCCCTCAACTTGATATCGGTGCCTTTTCTAAACGCTACTGTAATATTTTTGCATCTGGTCAATCACTGCTATCAGATTGCTCATTTTTGTTTTGTTAGTTTTCAAAGTCATAAATCACATTGCTCCTGATGATATGTATTACATTTCGGAAAGCATCAAAAACAAAATGGGAAGCTTTCAAACAAAAAAGGAACCAGGTGATAGGACTCAAACATCGACATAAAAACAAGTACTATAATGATATTTTGCAGGACTTCCAAAACCAGCCAAAAGAACTTTGGAAAACGAACTTTATTATTTTTTTCTATTCGTACGTGACTCTTACATACTTTATTATTTTCTTTCTATTCGTACGTGACACTCACATACTTTATTATTTTCCTTCTATTCTATTCGATCTTGTCATTCTATTTTTTTCGACTTAAGCAAACTCGTTTCCAGGTCATTTGTTCATACATGACCGTAAAATGAATTTGGGGGATTAAAAGAAATTTAGAGAATTTCACAGTATGTATTTTTTTCAAGTTACAAAGGAGTGTTCTCAACAATCTTTTTCATGTTTATTTAATTTTATGGCTGCGGTGTGTCGTACAGAGCAAGGTTTGCAGAACCAGATCCTAGCTTCTGGCATTTTTGTTCTGCCAATACAAGATAGATGGCACCAGCACAGGCAACCATCGCATCCCACAGACGTTTCCTCAGAAAGATAGTTGTTGCAAACTTCGCAGAACTATCTCTTATTTTTTGTGTTTTTTATAACATGCTTTCACGCAGCTTTACCACACAAGTGTTGGATCATCGATAAATCGATGTTGTCTTGATCAGACAGTTTTGGATGAAATTCTGTCCGCATCATCTCTTGAGTAATTGCTTCCTTTCCAGATAATATGCCTGCAAGGTAAATTCATACATGTTAGGGTCACAATAAATTTGTAAAACAGTTAACATTTTTTGTACCTTATTGACAGCATGGTTATGTTCATTGTGCATATCTTTCACATATAGTTGTTGTCCGTCTTCAGTTGTTCTAATTTTTATCATGTACAGGCATCCCTGCTGAAATGCCCTGTAAGAAAAATTTTTCATTTTGATCATTATGGAAACCAGCCTTAAATTCTATATACAACTTTTAAGAATATTCTATGCTCAAAGTATGCGTAAATCATAGATCAAATGTTATGTAAACGAAATATATTTTAATAATTAATTTTACTATGAAACCAATATCATTGACTATCATTGAAATACCTATCTTAAAAAATAGAACTTGATTACGACACATATAGATTTAGTTCTATAATACTCACCATTGTTTTGGACGTTTTCCAGTTGAAGTGGATAAAAATTTCTTGCTACCATTAATACACCAATAATCAATCTCGGAGAATTTTAGGTTTGTATTATATTTTTTTGTTGCGCGTTTAGCTGCACTCTCTATAGAACGAGAACTCCTGACATAAAGTTGAATATAATTAGTTTTTTCATGACTACAAATTGCTTCATTTAACTGCTCGTAGCTCGAAAAACTTTGTCTGACCTCCATCTTCTTCCTTCGGCATAGAAGTAGCAGGCCTATCAATAAGAGGCGCGCGATCGCTCCCGCGCACGCAAACACGCGCCTAATTCTGAAATATGAGGCCTCTGTGGAGTGATTTTTCACTCGCCTAGATTGATTCCATGTTATGTAGCTGAGCGATAATATCCTAAATTCCTGAGATTGTATTTTCTATTTTAGATAGAGTAGTTCATTTTACTAATCATAAACTGACCAACCATTCACGTTAGGTGCGAAGCGAAAACATATCGTTCCAGTAATGACCTTTAGATATTCCGTTTTGTGAATCTACTTTGTTACCAGACCCCGACATGCTAAAATCGGAATCGTACGAAGATACATCGACATGAAAAAGTTAGAAGTGGATGATGTTTATAGTCACATGGTCAAACGATGTTTTTGTAACGTAACAATTATATATGATTTACATGCATGTTGAAAGACGTTTTTAGTTATGATCTGAAGATGCTCTGACAAAGATCAGGGAGAAAATTTATCAAACTTAATTTGTTATTTATTGCCTTAAACCCAAGAAATATTTGTAAGACCAAACAACTTCTGAACTGAATGAAAACATTGACGAAATTGGGGGTGATTTGGAGTTTTTGGACAGTTATGTTGGACGTTACAGTGTTAGTACCAAAGCGGGTGATCAGAATTGGTTGAGTGGAGCATTAGAGGGTCAATTCATTAAAGCTGGCGAAAAGCGGAAAAAAGATAAAACCTTCGTCACTGTAAAATTCCAAACTAATAAAATCAATCAAGACCATGCCATTGATGTTGTTCGAGCTCTGAAAAAAAAGTTGTGCGAGTCACTGATTAAAGTTCTCAAGAAGCGCTTTTGTGATTATAAGAGGGACAAGGAATTGTATACATCAATGAGATTCATTGACATGGAATATTGGGAATCTGATAGAGATTACGGTAATCGGGAAATAATTCTTCTACATAATCATTTCGCCAAGCCCCTTGTGTATGCAGGATTCGACTTGAACCGATCATTGGTCGAATGGAAAAAGTTCAAAATACACGCAGCGACTCACTACAATAAAATGGCAGTACGCGACATGTGGAAGTCGGTGTTGACATACAAAAGAGAATCATTTCCCAACGTGAGCCTTCTCGTCTCTTTGATTCTCAGCATATCCGGATCAAACTCCAGTGTTGAACGGTGCTTTAGTACTGTCACTTCCATTCTATCAGACCGGCGACTTTCAATGGCTCACGATACATTGGAGGATACTTTGATCATTTCTGGCAACGATAATCTGTGGTCACCTCAGGAGCGGGAAGAAATCATCGAAAGAGCGAGAGTGCTCTACATGGCAAAACGCAGGCGGCTCAAGTTGAATACGTCAGAACCAAACCGTATCGATAATATAACTGATGATGATCGCTCAGATAATGATAGTTGTTCAAGTGACGAGAGCTGGGACAGCGAGGACGATCTCTATTTGTAAAACTATAATGAAACACTTTCTATAAATAGTTATCTTCAAATATATATACGAACCTAAAAAAAAAATAGAATTTTGTTATATTAATTAAGCACCACAAGTAGATAAAAAGAGATTAACATATATACATGATACAATTTTCGTAACGAATGAAGTCAAGATAAAGGCTTTCGAGTCTCCAGTGTTCAGGGGTTCACTGGTTAAATCGTCCCCCGACTTCAGAAATTAATGTTTCTTTTCTCTTTTTGTCTTAATTTTGGAACTGTAAGATCGCTCGCGCGAACAGAATTTCCCCCTCTCAGCGCGCGCGTTTTGTCGCGCGGGAGCTTTTTTCTTATTGATAGGCCTGAAGTAGAACAGTCCCATTCGCGCCCTTTGCAATTGAAATTGTAATGAAGTTGGAAAGGCTGGCTTCTACTACTAAAAATTTCCTCATAACAAATTGAAATTTCATGCTAATATATAATAAATCTTTTTTTTTATGAAATGAGAAAGAAAAGATTTTACGTACGAAGAATAGAAATATTCGCAGATATAGAAAAAATAATAAAGTACGTGAGTACGTAAGTGTCACATACAAATAGAAAAAAAAATAGTATGTGAGGGTCACGTACGAATAGAAAAAAAATATTAAAGTACGGTCATGTATGAATAGCCACTGCGATAAAGTCAGGCAACACTACCTCAATAAAACTTGTAGTCCAAAACGATGGTACAAAAACATCTCACCCAACAGAAATTTCAAACACATTTAATTCATTTTTTGTCAGTGATGGTGCCAAACTAGCCTCAAAGTTTTCTTCTGGCACTAATGGTAATCCACCCGTTAGCAGACACAAATTTCGGTGGGCTCTTATTGAGACCAAAAGTGTCGAAGAAATAATTAGTTCCCTAAAACTTATAAAGCTATAGGCTAGGACGGAATTAGTTCGCAACTGCTAACCAACTACATTCTGCCAATTCCTATGAAAGTTTTAGAAAAGTTAGTGCATGAGCAATTTTTTTATTTTATTTCTTAGCACAAGTTCCTAAATGTCAGTCCGGATTTCGAAAACTCTTTTCCACAGAAACTACAATAGTTGATTTCTCTGATTTTATTCTTACTAAGCTTGACCAACAAAACTTTGTTTGTACTGCGCTAATTGCGCAGTACAAACAACTTAAAAAAACTATGGTGTTTTGGCATCAGAGATGCTGCGTTTGACTGGTTCGAGTCCTACTTACAGCCCGAATGCAGATGACTCTTGTAAACGACATAAGATTGGTGCCACAGGGGTGCCCCAGGGATCTGTATTGAGCCCCCTGCTTTTTCTTTTGTATATTTATGACTTAAAATCTGTCCACCATCTATAAGCACATGATACAACATTTATTTCATCACTTAAGAACTTTTGCAAGTGGACTTTTCGCTGAATAATAACAAAATGACTTTTAATATGTGGAAAATTGAAACTATCTTTTTCAGCAACCACAGCCATTTAAAAAAGTATATGGGTATTCCTTTAAAGAGGAGCGAAAAAGGTAATATTTGATCAAAAAATGCAATGGAAAGAGCACATTAATGACATAAATAGGAAAATACTTATTAAATATTCTAAAATTAGAACCATTGCACCTTGGTTACCAAAAACCTTTTAATTAAAGCACTTGTCATGCCATATTTTAACTACTGCTCCTTGGCATGGTAGATTGGGTAAACTAGAAAAATGATTAAAATGTATCTGTACCTTTCTTGGGAAATATGCAGATTGCTATAGTTGTCACTGATAAGTCTTCTGCAAAATAATTGTCATTTTTCACATTTTGCACATAAAAATCCCCAATATGCATATCACTGTCTTTATCGAACATTTTACTGTTTTAATGTGTTAAATACTACTTGGAAGTCTTCACATTTTAAGGTACACAATCGTGTTTCTTCACTCTATCATGCACGTAAATCCTGTAAATTGATAAACCCAGTGTATTTCTGCATAGATACTAAACAACATTTATTCTACCAAGTCCAAATTCTTTTTACCTTTTATTTAAATCATAAATACTTTGATGATCTTTGTGAGAGGAATATTGTGAGTGATTTTAAAAAAAAATTACAATAAAATAATACAGTAATTACTTTTTCATAGCTTTATAAGTTTTGTTGTTAAAACTTAAAATTATTGATATTGTACTTTCTTCTGTTCTGTAAATAGGTTTCATTGTTTTATTGAAATCAGAACAAAAGAATTAAATAAATCAAAAAGTTAAACAGCAACAAGAAGTTTGGCAATGTATTGCTGTAATGAAAAACAGGAGGTAACTCAATTTTAAGGCTCATGTAAAAAGACTTAAGCACTGGGGCCATGGTGCAATGCGCAATGCTGTATAAAACAGACTGTCGTTGCACTTTATATGCCTGTCAGAACAGATGCCTATAGGTGTATATTTTGTAGAAAAAGCATATTGTTTAATACCTTAGCAATTCTGTCAGATCACAAAATGGGAACAAGAGAGTTTTCGATCAGCTTATATTAATACATTGGCGAAAAATGTTAGTTTGCAATATATTTTTTTTCCCACAAACTTAGGCTTAGATTAGACAGATTTTTCGCCACACAAAAAACTGTTGCAAGAAATCAAATTAAGGATATTTATACAGTAACCCCTTTTAATCCATATTTTTTCAAAAAAAAATTGGTTCAAAAATCTTTTTTCCGTAAAATGTTTTGTATATAACTTATGAAATAAAAATTACAAAAATTAAGAAGGAAATAGAATAAAACAAGGAAAACGTAATAATTTCTTCTAAAATACTGCTTATCTTGTTCACCCTTTTTAAATTTTTGTTCACATGTTTCTTATTCCAAAGTAGAAAAAAACTTCAACTTTTGGAAGAAATTATACCCAAGTAATCAATTATTTAAAAGCACTTTTTGTATACCAATGTGAGTTTCTGAGCACATATTACAGGTTGAAGAAATCTTTAAAACTCCTTTTCTCGTAAAGTAATTAGCTTGGAATCTTTTTAATAACTCGCCTCCATTTTGTTGAAGCATGACCTATAAACACTGTTGTATCGCTGATACCCGTACCTACAACACTTTCCTTCCTAAGTCCTTAGCAAAATAGAATGATACATCAAACAAGAGAAAAACAATTGCTTTTTAACAAACTTGAAAGTAAGAGCAATTTGACCATATATGTTTTTAGTAAAAAAAAATTGCTGATTGTGTATTTTTCAGTTCAGATTTTCTTTTCTTCTTGGAAATTCCTTATATTAAATAAAATATATGATCTTCCTATAGGAAATATAGAACACATATTTCAAAAAACCAATTTTATTGTGATTTTCAGATATTTTAGATATATAGTCAAGCGTGTTAAAAGCTGCACACTTCAAAATGTTTTGAAAAGCTGCACACTATCGGTATCATCGCACTAAGTTCTTAATTTAATCTGGAAAGTCATTTTTATAAAGGCATCTACTTTCTTGGCATATAACATAGTTAAACACTTATTCGTATATTTTTTATCCTTTTTATGTCACCCCTAATATGACAAATAACTGTTTTCCAGCTGCAAAAACAAACTTTTGAAGTCGGCAACCGCCATTATGGTAGTACAGCATGTTTTTATAGATTTGACTTACTTAATTACTTTTATAAGGCCTAAAAAGATAATCAAGACATAACGACTCTTCTGGCTTCCCAGGGTGTGCAGTTTTTCAAAAAGATGTTTTAGCAAATGCATTAAAAAACTATGCACCCTGCGCAAACAATTCTGTACCAAGTTGACTGTAAAACAAGTGTGCGTAAAGTGTGTAAATTATTAAATGACCAACTTTGAAACGTATTTTGGGCATAAATCACCTGAGCCAATACTACTTGTTTTGTTCTGCAATGTATCCCTAAGTTTATTTTTGCTTGTTTTTTAAAAGGGAAACAGTTTTGCTCGTGTGTGCAATGCAACAAAAGCGTATTACATGCATACCAGGAAAATCAGAAAGTTAGGCAGGAACCTGCAATGGTTTTGTAAATATAGAACTTCATTCATAATGCACGTGAAATTTTTGTAAAAATTTTACTTCAGTAACTTTTAATGCATATATAATAAAATTACTTACATGACAGTAAGAGGCACCTGTCTTATTTTTATAAAGTTATCATGATCATAAAGTTATTTTTTTGTTTCTTCATTTTTTATTGAGCTGTTTTATTCAGTTATCACTTTGATTTTAGTGTCATGTTTAATTTTTATGTTTGGCTTTTATTACAATGTTTCAATCATCTCACCTTGTTCTTTAGCAAAATTTGAATAAAATGCTTATCAAGTAATATTAATGAGATGGCACCGTCATTAGAGTTTTCACTGGATAAACATTACTTTTGGCATGGCAAAGAGCCTTCAACAAAAATTGATGTTCATTGTATGCTTCCAAATGGAATATTAATATCTTTCCCACTGATAAGAGCTGATACTTTGCTGGACAAAATCAAAAAGGAACTGTGGAAAGAAGCTTCCAGATATTCTCTTTTTCACCTACTGCGACCGAAAGATGAATATGTTTTTGTCGGTGTCAGCAGTAAAGGTGGTACAGAGGAGCTTATAGACGAGGAACAGTCATTATTTGATGTCAAACCAGTTAGGCCATACCTAAAGGTTGTGCAAAAACAAGGAGATGAGGCGGAAAAAAAGGCTACACAATCTATCAGTATGCTCATTGGTCGTAGTATTACATCAACTAAAAATGAAGAAGTTAGTGATTTCAGAAAGAAAAGAGTGAGCATTTGCGAAACTATTGCATACCAACGTGGAAGATCGAGTTGGTCAAACAGGGCCATTTATTCTTACCCTCCAGAATTTGAAGAAGATGAAAGCCTTCCACCTACAATAACTGAGAAACTAAAAGCAACTTCAAATAGAATCCACTTATCAGTGTCTGTTATGAAAAATTCATCCAACACTTTTGAAGTGCCTTGCACTTATTTTCCAAAAGATTTAATTGATATGGCACTGCGAAAACGTGCACAAACACTGAAACAAAATGTGGTGGAGAATAGTGATGATTACATTTTGAAAGTGCACGGTAGATTGTCCTTCTTTCTTGGACATATTGTACAAGATGAATATGGTGAAGAATTGTACTTAGAAAAACATCTTATTCAGTACAAGGTGAGATTATTGATTGTCTCAACAAAAGATATATTTTTTTAAGAATTTTTAGTTATCATTTCAAATATTTTTTAGTACATAAGAGAATGTTTACTTTGGGATAAAAAACCAAAATTAGTTATCATTCCTAAGTCCGAAATGGTTGTGGGGCGTGTCAGGGCTCCTACGATAACGCAAAATCCTCCACCTTTGCCAAGACGAAGACATGGAAATTACAATGAAATTTGTCTATGGGACATTAGTCCCTCCACGATGCTAAGAATTAAAGTTGTGTGTGCATTAAATGTCAATGCAGGTCAAATGTGGGTAAGTGATTTTCTTATTTATTTGTGTTTTAGTGCAAAAAACATAAAACAGGGTTTTAGCGGTTTGTAATTTGTATGGGAATACAATATCGCCTTTTTACAAAATAAATTTTTAATTCTTTACCTTCTGTAATTATGAAAAGTGGAAGCATTTGCTATTTTTGTTCCACATTGTAAATGCACTTTAAATTTCCAACATTTTGTTTATTATATACGTCGGGAATGTTAAACATAATCTATAATTATAGAAAGAAGTTCAGTGTGGTCTGTTTCATGGTGGTGAAGAAGTATGTGAAAAGCAGACAACAACTCGTCAAAAAGGTATTCATCCATGCTGGAATGAATTTTTAGAGTTTCCGTTATCTGTGTCTGTGTTACCACGCATGGCAAGACTTTGTTTTTATATCATTGGTTACCAGCAAAAAGATACAAGGAAAAAAAAGGTAAGGAATTTGCACAATTAATTCTGACAGGTATGAAGAAAGGTTTTCCAAACACATTTTTTATTTCCTTCATTCTCTTTTAGCCTGTACCAATAGCATGGGTAAATATTCCAGTGTTCAACTATAAAGGCATGCTTAACAGTGGATCATGCAGGTTGTACTGCTGGCAAAGTGGAGTAAAAATGGCCTCTAATTCTCAAAACTTTCTAAATCCTCTTGGAACTGTGGCATCAAGTGGCAATGAGAATGGACCATGTATCGTGATTGAATTCATGAACTTTGTGCACACTGTGGTCTATCCATCTGATGATTTTATATTTGAAATAGCTGCAAAATCTGTAGCAAGCCGTGACAACCACCCATTTTTGGTTAAAGGAGGTAAACAACATAGACAAAAAATTGAGGAGATTATAAAACGAGACTCGCTGGCATCCATGTTTGAGGAAGATAAAGAACTGCTGTGGAAGTTGCGGTATATATTTCATTAGCTTACTTTCTTTATTTTTTGACATGAAGGAAAAGAACTGTTTTTAGTTTTACAATCAATTACTCTCTTTACCTACAGTGCAGAATGTTGTCATGATTATCCTAACTCCTTACCAAAGTTGTTACAATGTGTCAAGTGGCATTCTCATGAAGACGTGGCACAGGTTGGTAACATTATTAGATGTGTGCACTTTATGGAGAATGTTGATAATGAACTTCCTACTTCCTCTGTTGTTTGTTTGGCCATAGAGCCGTAAATATCCTATGTAACTCCATATTAACCCTATTCGTGCTGGGTTGGGGGGGGAGGGAGGGGGCTGATTCAGCCCCCCCCCCCTCTTAAACTTTTTATGTGTTTATAGTTACACCTTCAAATTTGGTGACTTTTCCTAACTTTTATTTAGCTTTATTTTCCCCCAAATTTTTTTTTTGAATTATGCCGAACTTTTTTATGTTGAGTAAAATTGTGAAAAAAGAATTTTTACTAAAAAATGTTTTTACATGTTTTTAAAAGCTTTATGTGACTTCTTAGTTTATATTGTTATATTATTTTGTGTTTCTATTATTATTGTTACTAAATTCATCGCAATTATACAACATTCAAAATCGTTAACAAAATTCAAAGTTAGTGCTTTTTTTTCTCTATGTCACCGAATTTGGTGACGTCATCACCAAAAATGCTGACGTCATCAATTTTTTTTCAACAAAATGTTTATTAATACCTGGACAACACTTGTGGTAAGTTTCTAGTCCAACGGACAACAATTGTAGAAATTACACAAGGAGGGTCAAATTATTAATTAGGAATAGGGTTAAATTGCAATATGTTTCCAAGAAACTGATGTATATTGTGGTGAATGTTAACACATTTAGATTCGCTTTTTACTTCATAATTGGAGGAGAGAACCCCTTGAAGTGGAAATCGCATTAGATTTGCTTGATTATAAATTTCCAGACAATAAAGTTCGCTCATTGGCTGTCGAGGTTTTGGATAATTTGAGGTGATGAGATTATTAGTTTATTTATAGCTAAGATAGCCTCTTTAATTCCTGATGATACTGTTATCAATGGAGGTCTGTATTTAAGCCCCCTTTTGAGCTACAAAAGCAATGCAGGCACATCAACCAATCAACTAGGCAGTTACTTCATAATCCTATTCTGATTCTGAATGCTAAACAGAAAGAATCTATCCACTTTTATCGTCTCTGGGCATATCTTTGATAGATATGACCTTCTACACTGAAAGCAAACACTCTACCACAAGGCTACAAGTCTGTTAAAATAAAGAAGGGGGGTTTTATTCAAATGTTTTGCTTGTAAACTCCTTTGTCAGTAAAATTTATTGAAGGCTTTTTTAACAACATATGCACTATCTTCAACAATGCTGTTAAGATGTTATTCAATAATATATATTTCATTTTTAAGTGATGGTGAGTTAGAGATGTACTTGCTGCAACTAGTGCAAGTAAGTCAGTCTGATTTTTGTTTTCTTTAAAGCATAATAAAAGCATGAAAGGAACTGCTCTAACTGTTTAAATTCATCAAAACATTACAAACATTACAAACAATAGGGTTGTGACAGAACTCATATATACCTTTTTTATTGTTGCACTGGCTTGATATTTATAAAGGCAAAATAAAATTTATCAATTGTCTAATGTGACAAAAATCTACCTTTTGTATGTTTATATGTTCAGCATGACTTTTTCGTTTGTTTACTTTTTCTTCTTCACAATTCCCTCTTTTAGCGCACACCCTATCGAAGTTGTTTCTGGATTTTCTATTGTTAAACATATGATTACTCAAAAACTTTTCTTTTTAGGCAAATCAATTTATTTAATCTAATCAATTTATTTAATCTAATCAATTTATTTAATCTAATCAATTTATTTAATCTAATCAATTTATTTAATCTAATCAATTTATTTAATCTAATCAATTTATTTAATCTAATCAATTTATTTAATCTAATCAATTTATTTAATCTAATCAATTTATTTAATCTAATCTAATCAATTTATTTAATCTAATCAATTTATTTAATCTAATCAATTTATTTAATCTAATCAATTTATTTAATCTAATCAATTTATTTAATCTAATCAATTTATTTAATCTAATCAATTTATGTGTTTGTTTTATTTTTTAATTTTAACATTTTGTTTTTTTCAGAAAACGTTTTGCTAAATATATTCTATAAATAATAGAGTAAACATTTTTATTTGTGTTGCTTATGCATGACAAACACAATGATTAACCATCTGATGTATCTTACCTTAAAGTACTTTTTTTTTTCACGTCACTTTTTACTCCTCTCACTCTTACTCTGTTTTTCAGGCTTTAAAGTTTGAATCTTACCTCGACTCTCCATTGGCTGGCTATTTACTTCGAAGAGCGTTAAACAACAGGAGGATTGGGCACTACCTTTTCTGGCACTTAAAGTAAGAGAAAAATTATGTTACACTTTTTTCAGGGAAAATCAAATCCTGTGTCTTGCAAACAAATTTTTTTTCATTTAGGGCTGAAGTCAGCAATCCAGAATGTTCACTTCAATTTGGACTTCTACTGGAAATGTATTGTCGAGGAGCTGTTGACCATATTCCCATTTTGTTACGACAGGTAGAGCAGCTTCTAATTGTATATGCTTAACAATACTTTTATATGCTTAACAATACTTTTAATTTACTTCCACGCCGTGTTCCTGCGTCCTGTAACAGCGTACCAAGGAAAGTACTCGTTTGAAAAAAATACATGAAAATACGCTTGCGCAATTGTAAAACGAGAGATATTAGTTTTATTCCTAACATGTTGTTTACGATTGACTTTTAAAATAAACTATCCGGTATACCAAATAACTATATCATTGGTTTAGAATGAACTCAGCTTTTTAGATAAAACATCTTTGTTGGATTTGATCACTGTAGAAATAGGCGGACTGTAAATATACCAATAGATCTATTTGCTGATCCTAATAAGACGAGTGTCAGCAGAATATCATAGGTGCTAGTGAATTTTGTTTACATTTTAATTTGAATTCTAACAGGTTGAAGCTATTGGGAAAATGAAAACTGTCACCGAGATCTTACAATCGTACAAAGACCAAGATGTGAGTACATTCAGCATTTTAATTTCTTTAGCAAACATCAATTTGTACAAAAAAACAGTGACGGAACCAATGAAACCAGTAAAAGTTAGTGTTATTAGTCGTGACAACCTAAGAAACCATACTTTTCTTGGACCATTAAAAGAATATTACGCACGTACAAAAATTTTACGGAATTCAATGCTCCTCAAAGTCTTGAAGTCCACATTTTTCGCGTATTTGCAGATACTACCAGCAGGATACCATGATGACAAAGAGAAAAAGAAAGAATTTGTTTTATAATTATGCTTCATTAATCAAATGTACAAACTTTCGAAGCCTTCGATTAGTGTTTCCGGCTATTACTACTAGTCTATGCAAAATTGACTAAATATGACTTTTAAATTCTGCGTGATCAATGTGTGCAAGGGTTGAAATATTATTTTCCTTTCCTGTCTCACCCGACATGTTTTCCACTCGTACTTTTATTGATAACCAGCCATGCGAATGCAAAATTTTTTTCAGGGAAGATCTTAATGTCTTATTATTTATCAGTCATACCACAATATCAAAATGTATTTGAAGGTTTTTCAGAGCATGAAGCATGACCACGAAAGGAAAAGAAACAAATTTGTGAGCAACGTGCAGTCTGACTTACGTACAGTTTTACGTATGTACGTGGAATTATTTACTTAGGACGTACATTTTCAGAAACAAATACAATAAGCGACATACAATGTATAAATTGCATACATCTGGCGGATATGCATTTATTCAACTACGCACGTGCATACATACCGTAAATGACGGATTAATTTATTTAAAAATTTTATTTTGACGGGGCGGTTAATTCAGCAGGGGCGCTTATTATTTTTTTTTATCAAAAAAGCAAATTTTTTAAACTTTATTCTAACAAATTTTATGAATAAAAAATAGAAATAGAAACAAAAAGAAAGAAATACAATGTAATTATGTTTCTTTTATGAAATTTCAATGTTTTCATTTTCAACTTTATCGTCGTAAGTAATAGTCATAGTAAAAATCGTTGTTTTTCGTGCCGATAAGCGCCCCTTTTTCCTCGGGGGGGAGGGGCGCCTATTAAAGCAGGGACGCTTATTTACAATTTTTCCTTAACTCCGGGGCGCTTATTCGACAGGTGCGCTTATTGAGCACGGGCCGCTTAATCCGTCATTTAAGGTACAGTGAAACTCGAATTAGTTACTCATGGAATTTGTGTTCGTGGCTTGATGATTATTTTTGTAATAATTTGTTTTTTAGAATGTTAAAAAGCTGCAGCTAATGAGAGAATGCTTCAATGGTTCTAGTTATATCAAAGCTTTCTCAAATATCATTTCACCTCTCGATCCAAGCATAAAATTGAAATGTCTCAGGTAGCATACTCTGTCTAGTATTTTTCATATTTTTTGCTCATTTAATGTATTTTTATTTTTTTATTTTTGATGAATTTTTAGAGTTGAAAAATGTAAATACATGAGCTCAAAGAAGAAGCCGTTGTGGCTTGTTTTTGAAAATGCTGACGAAGGGGCGGAAGATGTTTTGATCATTTTCAAGAACGGCGATGGTGAGAATTTCTTAAAAGAACAGAGTGTGACGCTCCTTGAATATTCCATCTCGTTTTGTCTTAGATTTGCGAACTTGTAGCAACTCCTCGTGACCTGAATGATACTAAATTTCGCGGGGAATTTACTTCGGGGTTTTCGCGGATTTAGGCCAAATTCGCACTTTCATTCACACTTTTATTCTTACTTTCATTCTCACTTTCATTCACACTTTCAATCACCCTCTTATTCACACTTTCATTCTCACTTTCATTCTCACTTTCATTCTCACTTTCATTCACACTTTCATTCTCACTTTCATTCACACTTTCATTCACACTTTCATTCTCACTTTCATTCTCACTTTCATTCTCACTTTCATTCTCACTTTCATTCACACTTTCATTCACACTTTCATTCACCCTTTTATTCACACTTTCATTCACACTTTCATTCACGCTTTCATTCTCACTTCCAATCACCCTTTTATTCACACTTTCATTCACACTTTCATTCTCACTTTCATTCACACTTTCAATCACCCTTTTATTCACACTTTCATTCACACTTTTGTTCACACTTTTATTCACGCTCTTCTTTTTTTACGTTATTTGCAAAAGTTAATACGGGCAAACGTTTTTATAAGTAATAATGCTCAAACTTATTACCTGCGAAATGTGATTATTCTCGACCCGCGAAAATTAGTCCACCAATGTAATTCATATGGTAAATAACGCACATTGATTGAAGTTAACAATAAAATGCCACCCATCACCTACTTTCTTCTCAGATCTTCGCCAAGACATGCTGACACTACTCTCACTTCGGCTAATGGATAACGTATGGAAGAAAGCAGGCTACGACTACGGTATTATACCCTACCGCTGCTTATCTACAGGATCTATGGTTGGTTTGATTGAAGTTGTTCCGGATTCAGAAACACTGGGACGTATTCAAGCATCAAGAGGATCGATCAGAGGGGTGTGGAAGGAGGACAATTTATACCAGTGGTTACAGGAACACTGTAAAGGAAACGGGGAGTAAGTGATTAGTTCGTTTTAAAAAAGCAAGCACTGTCGAATTGTGAAGGGGTTAGGTATTTGAGGTACTAAATGTGTGTTTTTTAAAACAAACAGGGTATCTGCCGGACCTTAAAATACCTTGAAATCAGAACGAGACTTTAGATAGCCATCGTTTTTGAAATATTAATATTTCAAAAAAAGATTTCCGTCTTATTATGATACATTGTCTTCTTGTTGTACTTACACGTTTTTAAAGAAACTTTCCTGTCCTCACTATAACGCATTCTGATCTTGTTGTCTAGTAAACTGGATACTTTCATGGGGAATTTCATGCGTTCAGTGGTTGGGTACAGTGTGGCGACATATGTTTTGGGTGTCGGTGATCGACATAATGACAACATCATGATGAAGTATGACACAGGACAGGTGCGAAATAGATGAGAATTATGAGAGAAACTGAGATTGATAGATAGACTTGTTTTGCGGAATTTAATTTCGAGAAAGAAAGAATGGTTTTTTTTTATTTTTGCATTTCGTGTACATAAGCTATATGTTACCAGAAATCATAATATAATTTTTTTTAACTTTGCGGAATTTAATTTCGTGATTGGTCCAAAATCTAAGTTTTGCGAAATTAGTTTCCGCTAAAATTTCTTCCCTCAAGGTAGTTCGTTTCAAATCAGTGAACCATATAATGACTCGAAAATTTTATCTACGTCCCTTCTACGCTAAAATAGTCATTGGAGTTTTCACTGAATAATCAAAGAAATTAAAAAATATTTGATACTTCTCTTGTTTTAGCTTTTCCACATCGATTTTGGGCACTTCTTGGGGAATTTCAAATCCAAATTTGGTATCAAACGAGAACGCGTAAAGTTCGTGCTAACATCTGACATTTTGTACATATTCCGTCAGCTGAAAAATCAAGGATCAGAAGAACTGGGTGATAGGTATATTCAAGTATCTTCATGTTTTGTTTGACTGCTAGTTGTGTCGTTGCGTTTGTCCACACTTTGCATTTCTCATACACTAATATAAATGAATGAATGAATGAATGAATGAATGAATGAAAATTTATATTAAACGCAAGCTTGTTATTCTGCTGACAGAAACGTTTTAAAATATCCCTGTTCCAAACTCAAGGCAGCAGATTTAGATTTCCAATTATAAATTCCTTGTAACAATCCCTGCCACACAAAGCCTGAACAAATTTTGGCAAACTGAACAGTGTTTATAAAAGAATTGAGGTGTAGATTCAACCTTAGCGTGTATGTTGCATACAATCCAACTTTTCGAATTTTCAGTAATAATTATCGCTACTTATTTAGTAAACTCTGATATAAAAAAATATAATCCCCATGCTATTGGAAAATATAAGTCGAAGGCTAGGGAGATGCTAGAAACTTTCCATGTTTATCAAGTAGCATACTAGCATACTATTGTTATCTTTTTTCCAGGTTCAAAGAAATGTGTATCGATGCATTCAAAACGTTACGAAGCAAGGGCAACCTATTTATCACAGTGTTCGCTATGCTTCTCTCGACTGGAATACCAGAACTTGAGCAACCAAACGATTTGGATTACTTGAGAGATTCATTGGCTATGCTCAAAGACGAAGCTGACGCAGTCCGCCATTTTGAATCGTCTTACAGAGAAGCTCATGCAAATAGGTCGCTAACCACTGTCAACTGGATGTTTCATAACTTAAATCATTACTGGATCGGTTGAACGAGTGATAGCATTTTAAAGAAAGCTACTAGATTAATTCTGTAGCATGCCTATAGCATCGTTTAATTTCGGAATTTTTTTATGTAGATGATTTATCAAAACAATGAGGACCTTCTTTAAATTTTTGACGTAGAGGAGAATTTATATACTGATCAAAAACATATATAGTAATATATAACCAGTATCGTAAAAAATGTTATGTTTATTTTCCACGATTTTTTACGGTTTTTTAAAACAGAGACGAAGCGCTTTACCGCGAATTAAATTTATACTAGTCGTTAATCCGTGCAAAAATCTACAGGTTCGCCCGTCAGCAAATTATTTACTCTGCGGGTTACCAGAAATGAAGCTGCGGCGCAACCATTTTGAACAGAAAAAAATTCAAATACGGCGGGTGTTACAGAGATGAAAAAAATTTGTTCTTCTGTTCGGTAATCGAAAGTATTTACATATTATATTCAGTGGCGGTGATTAGCGCAAAACTTTGTTTTAAAAATACGCTTTCTGTCAACCTCGTCCCCAGGGCTCTTTTTCTCTTTCTGACAATCTCGGACGGCGAGATTGTCAGAAAGACTTTAGTTTAAATGTTTTTGATAATATATAACACGATTTTTTTAATATTTTAAAGTGAACGAATTTTTTTACTTCTTACAAGTTAACTGCTACCTCTCCTTAGGTTGATCAACAAAGCTAAAGTTTTCATGTATTTTTTATTGTGTTCTTGTTTCGCTATTTTTAGGTTTGAAATTTAAAAAACTGTATATTTGTGTAAAAGTAAATATTTTTAAGTTACTCCCTCTGTTAAGGTTTCTTTAAATTGCAGTTTTCATGGCAGCTCCTAACGTATAGACGTCACCGCTAAATATGATCAATCTTGTTAGGACAAAGATGGTAACGGTTTTGAAATAATGGCGCTGCAAACAGAAAAAAAATGCACATGCCCATACCAAAAAGTACTAGACTCTAAATTGGGGTAGCGAAGAAAGCCTCAATAGGAAGAGAACTTGTTATGATTAAATATTTATCGCCAGTATTGGGTTGCCTAATCTATCTCGCAACACCATTCGTTCACTATCATACAATGCATGTAACTTTCAGAAATTAATCTCTTTTTAATTTTTTTCAGAGAACGTTGGTTGGTTGTAAAAATTGTGTATGCTGGGAGGGAAATAATTGAATTTTGTCTTACTGGACCGCATCAAATGCGTTCACATTATGCCCACTCTGTCTAAAATTTATTTTTTATAGACAATGCCTTGACTCAATGTTGCTAAAAAAAAATTTATACTGATTTTTTATAAACAAACCAAGGTGTTAAAATGATAAGAGGTTGAGATTTAAGAAGTTAAGAAACAAGCCACTTCAATTTCGTAACCTGCAAAATGAGAGTGATAAATCTTTTCTAATAAAAATTCTTATTTCAATATTTTCTACTAACACCAAGACCTTCACTGGAGGCCGTTTAACCCAGGCTCCCGCCAAAGACTGCGCAACGACCCCCATGCCCTCGTATTCGTCAAAGTTTCACTACGTATATATGATAACGTTTATGCAGGAGAATTTTGAAAAATTTGAATTACGATTAACGACGTCCGAGATAAAAATTCCGCGAATTCTCTTGAAAATTTCGTGGGCGTTAATTTTTTGTGAATTAACAAAAGTTAACAATTTCTAGTATTGAACCTAAACGTAATTTTCAATTATCAAAACAAAATTAAGACTTCACAGACCGTTCTTGACCGCAATTTTTTTTCTTAAACATTAATTTTCCTGAATCGAAGAAACGCTACTCGATGCTCTTAAAAAAATTCGCAATAGACTTCTAAAAGTTGGGTCAAACTTTGCGAAAGCTTCATCGCATAATGTACGTTTTCATTTCACTGTATGCCGCAAAAAGTTCATCAGCTATTTATTAGCGCGTACGCACATGGATAGTTTCTTCGCCTCCGGCGTCTTTGCCAGAAAGGCAAGACTCCCTGTGGATGAGTTTGGATATAACACCCGTGTACGCAAAATGCATTAAATTTAAAATCTGCTTACCTGTTTCTTTGCATCAGCGCCCCCTTAAACGATCCTCTTAAAAAAACACTTGTAATTCACATCGGCTATGGAATGCCGTAGCTGCCTCAAGTGATATATTTCAATTCGCATATGCTGTGATATGATATGTGATGAACGTAAGGATGGGAAAAAAACCCAACTAATCTTGGGCGCTTATTTATTGGAAAAACAAACGGATCAGCTCGTACTTTAATTAGCCGTAAAATAAACTCCGCTCTTAAATAAACACTTCCGTTTTAAATAAACATTCCGGGTTGAGAAAATAGGGTAACATAATTGCGAGTCCAGATGCGCATTGATGCGTAGTAATTTGCTGACGCCAAATACGACATCAGTTGGTCTACAACAAAATCTACATATCTAATAAAATACAGTACGATTTTTATTCCCTCTTTGTTATTGACTGAATAATATAGGCTTGTTATGTTTTGCTTGATGTTTTCAGTCAGATTTTGAGCCACATTATGCTTATAAAAATTATTGTACTTTGTGCACAATAATATAGAACCAACGCATAGAACAGAACGACAAATTAACAATGAGAGTGATCTACTGCTACGCAACATCTATGTTACTCTTAAGATGCGGAGTCTAATTTACATTTTAAAATTTTACAAATTTACAGAATTAAAACTACAAAAAGAGGTTTAGTGTATTCAACTAACCACCAGCTCGCTCTAATAAGCTTGTTCCATAAAACGAGCTTCTAAACTGAGTCGCCCGTGGGCTGTCCTAAAGGATCCAAACTCTTCTATTTTTTAATTTATTTGCTGCAGTTGAAAAGAAACCACAAATCCGAACTGTTTGGCCAATGTGTATATATCTGATCTTAGTTTGCACAGCTCATACATTTCTGCAAACATCGTATTGTGTTTGTATCTAAACTGAAACCACTCGCGCGATGGAGCAGGGAAAGGAACACTCCACGTGTTAGGACGACCATTCAGTTTGATACTACCGTTTAGTCGAAATGCTAACGAACTTTTGCCAAAACCTTGCTTATTCTGCAACATGTTCTTACATTTACATAAAATTTGCAGTCTCGTACTTTGTCGACCCCGTAAATATATTCCGATTTCAAATCCGTTTAATATAATCGGGCAAACAAGAGAAAATATATCGGCGTCGTTCTCCTGGCGAACGAACTTAGCATATCGTTTTCTCTTTAATACCATGTAGGGTTTTACGGTTAGGGAATTCTGAATTCCGTAAGTGTAAATACATTCTTGCAGCTTGTTTATATACCAGTCTTTGTAACCGCTCCAGATTGAGAAAGGCGAATTTTCACACGTCATGACGTTTGTAAGAAAGTCACCTGTGACGTGGTTGGTATCGACAACTGACAATAACTTCTCAATAAAAATCAGTACATCGCTTTTAAACTTGGCATCCTCCATCAATAGCGATTCTCTTGATTTCAACCAAGCTTGCATGCAGTACACGAACAAATTCTTATGTTTAATGTTAATCTGATGCTGCACGTTAGGCTCCAGAAACAAATTTAACGTACACAAAGGTAGCTGAATAAATTTCCCTGGCGTCTTTTCAAGACATTCGTCTAAGGGAGAAAACATATAGATGAGCACTGGTGCGCACATTTTTTTCACGTTTGCGCACTTACTTTGGTGAAATGGTAACTGGTTCTCCATTGCAGAGACAAGTAACACAATTTTGTTAATTTCAGTAAGTTTGACCAAGGTTTTGGCTTTTTTGCTTAAGAAATCCAAGCACGCGCTAATCAATCCGTCATAACAATACCGCATGGCAAGAAAACAAACTTCCAGTACAGTATTCAGATCGTGGTTGTTTATATGTTGTTTGTTATAAAAACATCGTAACAGGATCAGCATAGGCTCGGTCTCACCCTTCCGTACTTGAACTTTAATTTCCTTCTCATTGGTTTCTCTCATCCCACTCGAGAAAAGGCAGTTAAAGAAAGAGCTTTTTGCCGCAAGTATTACGCTGTGCACATGCACTTTTGTTGATTTTATAATATTTTTCTCAATGACGTTACCTTGATCATTCGGTACATTGTTGCAGTTTTCAGGATTAGAAAGGACAGACGAGAAAGCATTCTCTTTTGTCGAACAAGTTTGTTCAACAATTTGAAATAACTGTTCACTTTTGACATCACATGTTATGCTCTCCCCAGTTTCTTCCACTTTTATCGGCTGTACATCAACAGATGACGACTCCTCGTTTTCAATGTTCGTCAGCTCCTCGTCCGAACAGGCCGCTACTTCGACACTTTCTGTAACTTCCTCAGCGTCTATCTCAATAACTGGAATGTCATCTGTATTTACGCTTTCTTGTCTTCTTTCATCAGTAAATGAAGTTGAAGATCCCTTTTCCACGTTGTTGATGGGTACGTCTTTTGAAAAGCTGCAAGGATCAGACTGATAAAATAAAAAAAAAACAGATGTATCAAATGTACATAAAGAAAGTTTAGGCAGACAACTGTTAGTCAAAAATTACGTAACAAATCTAATCCACTTTCCACCTCTAAGGATAAAATTGTTTATTATTATTGAATTATTGAAATTTGTTTACCCATGATAAACTCTTCAGTTCCTATTGGCACTGCTATCAACGAGGGCCCTGCGAAGGGGGTCCTAGAAGTAGCACAACTTCACAACTAAGTTTGGCAGATAAATAAAGTTAAAAAAAAATGAAATATTAATTTTTATGTTAAAGTTTGTTGTAATAGGAGAGTGAGTCAGAACGTTTACCCTACAGTCTGCTAATGCGAATGCTGTTAATTCGAAAATCGCAACCAATTTTTTTAGTCTTTTGCTTTATGAAACTCTTCAAACTATTAAGGCAATTAATTTACGCTAATTTTGGCGACTTTTTGTCAATTTTGCAGAAATTAGTTTCTGCGAAAATTATTGGAAAGTTTGCTATTTGCGGAATTTGCGAAAATTAATTCTCGACATTTTTTTTTCTTTCTGAAAATTTACACCATATATATTATATAATTTCAACTTCGGCGGTCTTTATTTTACGTCTCCTACATAAAAGCCCTTGAAAAAGGTATAAGGTCCTCATTTCCTTTTTTCGTGTCAGTCACAAAATTTAATTCTTGCAAACTTCACAAAAATCAGTTATCGCGAAAATTAAATTTTGTTTTAAAAAGAATTATCGTGAAAATTAATTCCTTTAATGCTGTTTAATTCCAACATTATTTTTTTATTTGAACATATATTTCCTGATCCCCTGTATATTCGAATCAGCAAATACGTAGTGTATATCATTTTGAAAAATGTAAATGGAAAAACATGCAATGTACAATGTGCATACCAACCTCTGAACGTTTATATTTCTTTTCACAGGTCTGTTGCGCAGGACAGCCTTCACCCACTGTTAACTTTCTTTTATTCGTTCCAGCATCACAGGAAATGTTCACAACCTAAATAAAAAGGTTTCAATTCAAACATGGAATTTATTTCAGGGTGGCCACAGGTTTTACATTTCATAATTTTAGGAGGTCAAATTTTAGGAGAAAACACTACCAAAATTTTTTAGGTTGTTTAGGAGGTTTTAGAAGGTGTGGCAACTCTGAAAATTTAGGTTATAGTCATTTTGAAATAAATCTGAAGAGAAAACAAAATAAAAACCTGCATCAATTTGGGGCTGTTCTTCCATTATCTTACAAAAATGAAAATCTATACTTGAAAATTTGTCATCATTTTATAGCTATTCGTAGCTATTATAGATATAGCTTAAAACTTCCTTGGAAAAAACGTTTTAAGTACAATTGCCTTGTTAAGTGGTTTTTGGCTTGCAAAATGAGCAAAAATCATCAATCTGCAAGATTCTTGGATTTCCAATTTTTTATCTCTTTCAAATCAATAACAGAATTTCTTCCTAATTAAAATTTTTGAATCTAATTATTTTTTGGTTTGAGCTAAAAATTTTGTCATATACTATAAGATTTTTTAGCACGTAGAGACAAGAAAAACCCATAGGCACAATTAAGGTGGCAGTAGCCCTTTTTCAGCTGTCCAAACAGCTGCATTATTTACTACTACAGTGTTTACATATCCAAAATATTGAGTTCAACACATAAGAAAATGATTTGACTTACTATCTAAATTGATGAGTCAGGAGAAATTTTCAATTAAAAATGTATTTTGAACAAGAAAAAAATCAGCTTTTACGAGCTCCATTTTAACCCAAGGTTAACCAAGTTGAAAGGGTGTGTCGATTTTTTTTGTTCATTCGCATTTTTTTTGTTCATTCGCATTTTTTAAATAATAGGCTTTTGTATATTTTGAAAGATTCAGAAAAATATTTAAAGTAAAAATATTTCCGCACACTGTGACTTCATGTTTAGTTCCTGAATTAACAAAGAGAATTCCATGATTTGCATGCGATGGCATGCGGACGCACCCACACACACGCGCAACAGGGATCCAGATGTGCAATTCATGGTATGTGCTAAATACGCTCTTTACTGGTGTAAAAAGGAAAAAAATAAAAAATAAATTATAAGAAGTTGATTTTTTAGAGCGTAGTTAAGTTGCAGCTTATGGCAATGCATAAAGCATTTATTAAAAACTGTATTTGAAAAATCAATCATCGTGAGCAACTGCATCATTAAACAGTTTATAACCACTTGTGGTTAAATTAAATTATTTTAAAAACGTTAATAAATGCTATGTTTTTTCTTCCTGTGTTTGCAAATTAAATGCTGTGTTTTTCTGCGTGTGTTAAATTAAATGTGTGTTGAACATTTTATTTTAAAAATTTTAACTGTATAAAAGAACATGCTCTTAATAAATAAAAATGACCCCTTGTTTTACCATCGTTACGGATAAAAGATAACCTATGGAAAAATATAACCCTGAAGACAAGGTTGGGGGTAAATAGCAATACAAACAAAATGGCGGACCATCACGGTGAGTACGTGGCACGATCCAGTGTCTCTTTGTTCACTGTTTAAATTTAATTATAGTAGTAGTAATAGTAGTAGTAATTATTTATTTCCTTATTAGTAGATCAGTTTACATAGGACAATAAATGTGAGGAGATATATTAAAAACTAATTCGATGTGATGGCCACCTAATAACAATAATTATAGCACTTTTACACCACTTAGGGACTGAAATAAACAAAAAAAAAATCAAAAAAAAACACACGCAAATTATCTACAATAGATGACTTGCTAGAAGCAAGAGGGTGCCGATAAGCCGCAAACGCCCGCATATATAAGGGCGAGTTCGGGCGACTTTTCGAATTAAATTGGCGGTTGTAGTCCGAAACCGCCCGCACTTTCCCGAACTCGCCCGTAACATTCCCGAAATGCAATTCCTTGTAACATACCATGCGGACGGTATTTGGAAGAAGGCGCTTGAAGATAAAGGAGTTAATAAAGTTTATATAAAGTTATTTATCAAGTAAATCTTATTATAAACTATCAAAAACAGTTCTTAAGAACTTCGCTACCACATAGTAAGTTTATTTTAATTTTTATAGTTTTTTGAATCATTAGTGTCTGTTTTTCTTTCCTTTTTGGGCAGTGTTCGGGTCTATGCAGAGTTTTTCGGGCAAATACTTGATTTTTTTTCAAAACGCCGAACTCGTCCGAAAACGTCCGCACTTTTTACGGCGTATGCAGCTTATCGGCACCCTCGTCTAGAAGCTTTGTTTACATTTTTTCGGCAGGCAAATAGTTTTTTAACCAATCAGATCTTCTAAAAAGAATTATTAGCCAATTGAATTGCTTTATTTTGCCTGCCCAGAAAAATAAAAACAAAAATTTATCAAGATAGCAAGTCCATCTAGCTATATAGCTAGCTAGACGTGTGTAATGTATATTTTTCCTGAATATGGCCCCAAAATTTTCACAGCAAAGATGATAACATTATGGAGAACGAAGATGCTGACTCTCCAAAAATTGCTACATATATGGGGGTGAGCTTGGACAACTTTTTGAATAAAATTTGCCATTCTCACTCAATAACTCCCAACTTGCCCAAATAGACCTTTTTGAATGTTTACATTTTCCGCGGTAAGCCCTTCTGGCTCTAACAACTGCGTGGCAGGCAGGAAGATGCGGAAGCTTGCTGAAGAAAGGTATTTTTCAGCCCATTTCTTTCTACGGAAATATTTTTGAGGCTTTAAACTATTATCGAGTGTAGAAGGGGTAACTTCTGACTGACATATATTCATATAAAGTCATAATGATACCTTTGTGCGAAGAAACAGACTAAAAAGGACCTCACTTCACCTAGCGCCCCCATCTTTTTGCCTGCCACACAATTGTTAAAGCCGAAAGGGCTTACCGCGGAAAATGTAAACATTCAAAAAGGTCTATTATCGTCAAACTTAACTCTGGGTAGCTAGCTACCCAGAGGTAAATAACACCAATAAATAGTAAAATAAAAAAATAACCTTACTTCTTCTACTTCTACGATATAAAGCGTCCTATCACTTAGTGCTTCGTTGTCAAAGAAAATGTCAAATGGATCTCCGTCCATGATTTCAGGAAATTCCATTTGCTTTACCCTGACTGTCAGCATTAGATTAGGCAGCCCTCGTTTGCCGTAAATACGGACTTTTACACGACTCCGTGAGCCAGAAAGAGCAACAGGGCTGTATTTTAATTGAAAGCCGCACTAGCACTGATGGCTCCTCGTATCGTTACCCGACGCGCGCCAAACACCAAGTATTTACAAATATTTTGGTGTTTCTAGCTAAATTTTATGATAAATGCTCTTTTCTGAATATTGTTTTATAATACATGTCCCAACTTTGTGTACCTTTTATAATCTATGTATTTTTTATTAACATCCGGGTTTAATCTGGGTTCAATAAAACCCACTTCTTTAGCCTCTGAGGCAGAAATTTCTAAAGCTTTGAATTTTGTGAGGCTGACCACAAAATTTAAATCGCTAGCTAGCATATATACCAACTCAAGCAACTTTATACCTGTTATATCCAGTTATGGTCGAGCGATGGGCTATATGCTGCTAGATATTTAAAGAAATAAAGGACACAGATAACAACAAGTATTAATACTTGTTAATTAACTAGCTAGCTAAATGTGCTTCTTTATAAGACGAAGTCTCTCTCTATACCGGGGTGTTTATGTACACTAAGGTCCGTGGTCATGTTAGTAGCTGACCATATACTATTGTGTAAATAGTGAGTCTCGAGCGACCCATAACATCCTCACTCGATGCTTGAATGTTTTACCATGGTTGAAAGTCTTTCAGGTGTTTTGGTTGTTTGATTTTTTGACCGAATCTTGTTGTTGGAGCTGTTGGAGTAAGTGGTTCGTCATATGGTATTGTTGCGTCTGAGTCAACACTTGATTCATTGGGTGTGTCGTTTTCAATGAGGCTTCCCGTTGTTGAACTGTCAGACAAGTGGTTGAATGTCTCAGCTGTTTTGAGTAAGTGGCGTCTGTTGCGACGGATGACTGTGTTTTTATCGGTTCGTAACAGGTATGATCGAGGTTCTTGTGTACGGTCGATGACTTTTCCAGTGCAGGTCCAGTGGGTACCATTATGTATTTGCACACTATCTCCCGGTTCCAAAGGCTTGAGAGATTTTCCTTGCTTTATTTGACGTAGCTTAGCAGGAGAAGCAATGGTGCGAGTTCCCCCGTTGTTGATGCTTGGGATAATGGTTCGGATGGTTCGGTTGAAGAAGAGTGTTGTGGGTGCTACTCCTAGATTGGTTGGTGATGTTCTGAGAGCTAGGAGAGCTAATTAGAGATTGTTGTTTTGTTTCAGCGCTTTCTTTAGGGTTCGTTTTACAGTTTGGATAGTGCGTTCAGCAAGTCCATTACTTTCGTGGTGTTCTGGGCTGCTGTATGTATGGTTGATGTCCCAAGCTTTACAAAATTGTTTGTATTCTTTACCAATGAACTCTGGTCCACCATCAGAAATTATTTCTTTCCGTATACCGTATCTTGACAAGATCGCTTTAGTATGTTCAGCAACGGTGTGGCTGGTACAGTTTGGTATTTCACTCAAGTCAAAGTATTTGGTTGTGTAGTCCACTATAATGACAAAGGACTTTCTTTTAAGATGAAATAGATCGGTTGCAAGTTTTGTCCAAGGTGTACAGTACAGTCTGAATGTAATCTACCGCGTACGCGAAACTCGCATGAGTAGTTACACAGAACAATAACATCGCGATAGCTTTTGTTTTTTTAAGAAAATAATTGCCTCGCTGATAAACAATGACCCCACGCGATCGATTGTTTAAATCACAATAGGTTGCAAGATCAATTTTAGCAATCTATTTTGCGCGAACTCTTTTGAAATTTTTAATTGCAGTAATTAAATATAAAAGTTTAGTTGTTTGCGTTACATTATAAAATTAGTTATCGGAGTTGAATTAGAAATAGTATTTTAATATAAAGTTACTTCGATAAATATAAATTGTATATGTAAACCCTCATTGCCATCTCATTTGCCCAACCATATTTAAAATTTGGTCGTACAATAAATACAATAAGTACATAAAAATCGTGGTCTTTATGTATAAATAACAACATTGTTTTTTTAGATCGCACTTTAAAAGTTTATAAACGAAAAGCGGCGATAGAAATGTTTTTTAAGATCGCATTTTAAAAGTTTATAAACGAAAAGCGGCGATAGAAATGTTTTTTTAGATTGCATTTTAAAAGTTTATAAACGAAAAGCGGCGATAGAAATGCTCTTTTAGATCGCATTTTAAAAGTTTAAATACGAAAAGCGGCGATAGAAATGTTTTTTTAGATCGCATTTTAAAAGTTTATAAACGAAAAGCGGCGATAGAAATATTTTTTTAGATGGCATTTTAAAAGTTTAAATACGAAAAGCGGCGATAGAAATGTTTTTTTAGATCGCATTTTAAAAGTTTATAAACGAAAAGCGGCGATAGAAATGGTTTTTTAAATCGCATTTTAAAAGTTTAAAAACGAAAAGCGGCGATAGAAATGGTTTTTTAAATCGCATTTTAAAAGTTTAAAAACGAAAAGCGGCGATAGAAATGTTTTTTTAGATGGCATTTTAAAAGTTTAAATTCGAAAAGCGGCGATAGAAATGTTTTTTTAGATCGCATTTTAAAAGTTTATAAACGAAAAGCGGCGATAGAAATGTTTTTTTAAATCGCATTTTAAAAGTTTAAGAACGAATAGCGGCGATAGAAATGCTCTTTTAGATCGCATTTTAAAAGTTTATAAACGAAAAGCGGCGATAGAAATGTTTTTTTAGATGGCATTTTAAAAGTTTAAATACGAAAAGCGGCGATAGAAATGTTTTTTAGATCGCATTTTAAAAGTTTATAAACGAAAAGCGGCGATAGAAATATTTTTTTAGATGGCATTTTAAAAGTTTAAATACGAAAAGCGGCGATAGAAATGTTTTTTTAGATCGCATTTTAAAAGTTTATAAACGAAAAGCGGCGATAGAAATGGTTTTTTAAATCGCATTTTAAAAGTTTAAAAACGAAAAGCAGCGATAGAAATGTTTTTTAAGATCACATTTTAAAAGTTTAAGAACGAAAAACGGCGATAGAAATGTTTTTTAAGATCACATTTTAAAAGTTTATAAACGAAAAGCGGCATTTAATAGTTGTGAACAATGCTTCTCGTATGTTTCTTAAATTAAACGTGCTGGAATCCTTTTAAGTAATTAAATCAACAATACATTCTCGCGCAATGTATTATAAAACTTCGCGAAAGATTTTTATTATTTAAATACTTCACGCTAATACTTAAGGGAATAGCTTATCAATACATTTACACAATGCATCTCGCTATTACAAGAAATATAATTGCTCCGATATTTCTTCGCGAGCGCATTGTTTTTTAACACGCAAATATAAACTCGCAAAACCCTTAAGGGATTTAATTATAACAAAAGACAAACGACTGCCGTCCTCCACGCAAAGGTGTGATATTAGCGTGTACGCGGTAGATTACATTCAGACTGTACTGTATCTGGAACAGAGTGATGGAGAAGCGGTTCTTTTGGCTGGCGGTTCTTAAACTCTTGACAGGATGAGCAAGATTTGACAGAGTGCTCAAGCTGATATGTTCGGCCAAAATAATGATTCACAAGCTCTTTCTTTGATACATTCAATTCCAGGATGACCAGTGTGAAGAATAGAGATCATCAAAATAGAGATCATCAAATTCTTTCCATTCCCAAATCTGGCTTGTAAATACTGGAATGAATACTACACAAGAAGTAATACATTCCCAACTGCAATTCACACTTTCATCTATCACCTTAAAAACAAGCTACTAAACCTCTATCAACTATAACTTATCTCCTTCTCTCCTTCATCCTTTAAAATTAGTGAGTGTCCACATTTACAACCCCAATTTCTACTCCATTTTTATCTATACTGCATTTTAGATGAAGTTATCCGTTTTCAATAGATAAACCATCCCTACATTTGAAACTATAAGTTGTAGTAACTATTTTTCTGTTACAGAAATATTTCGCCCAATCTTCATACATGTTTCTTATTTTTCTTTTGTTCGTATATTTGCCTCCACTTAAACGTTTTTTGTAAATATTGTAAATATTATCACTATAACTAGTTATTGTTGTTCATTTTGTTATATATATGCACGAGCAAAGCCTGCTATAGGTTAATTCGTGTATGTTCCTGTAATTATTTTGTTTATTTTCGGAAATATAGACTGATTGATTGATTTCTTTCTGCATCGCGGTTGGTACGACTATACGTTGACCTTTAAAGATTAAGTCATAACTGTAGTACGGTGTGAGTGACTGATGCAGGTCATTTTTGCTTTTGGGCCATCCCAATAGAATTTGATCTTTTAGGCGTTTAAGGATTAGATCATTTTTTGTTTCTTCCTTGAACTGATTTAAGCGGTTGTCACTAATTGGGAGATTATCCATGACGGAATCGACAAATGCTGTGAGATCTTCCTGAGAAATTTCAGGGGAGCACTGCTAAGGGTGTCTGCTACATACATGTGCTTGCCTTGGTGGTAGGTTATGGTGAAGTTATATCGCTACGGTCGAAGTTGAAATCTCTGCAGGCGAGCAGGTGACTTAGCAAGAGGTTTGTTGAGAATCGATTTCAATGGCATATGATCGCTGAGAATTTCCATGTGATGTCCATAAACAAAATCGTGGAATCTTTCACAGGCGAAGACAATTGCTAGTGTTTCCTTTTCGAGCGGACAGTAATTTCGTTCTGTGGAAGTCAATGAGCGTGATGCATAGGCAATTGGGTACCATGTATTATTGTGAGACTGTTCAATGATAGCACCAAGTCCTTTTTGAGATGCATCACAGGAGATACAGATTTGTAGATTTGGATCATAAAATTGAAGGGTTGGACTTGTGGTGACAAGCTTTTTGAGTCTTTCAAAAGCATCAATTTGTGGTTTATCTATTTTCCAAATGATGTCCTTTTCTAAGAGTTTACGAAGAGGAGCGGTTTCTTTTGCTAAATTCTGAATAAACTTTCCTAGATAGGTTACCATTCCGAGAAATCTTTGAAGCTCTTTCACGTTTGTGGGTGGAGGCATGTCATTGATTGCAGCTACTTTTTGAAAATCAGGTTTAATACCTTCGGCTGAAATTGAGTCATCATTAATCATCATCATTCTCGGCTTAACGTCCGTTTTCCATGCTAGCATGGGTTGGACGGGGTATATTAATGACCCTCTTCCAATCTGATCTAGACTGTGTTAGATCTAAACTCAACTTCCTCTGTATCAAGTCTGTCCTTATAACCTCCTGCCAAGTCTTTCTCGGTCTGCCTCTGGGCTTTGCCCCAGGAACTATCAAGTCTCTACACTTTCTTACCCAATTATCCTCCTCCATTCTTTCCAAGTGCCCCAGCCAATTCAATCTTCTTATCTGGATAACATCTTTAATTCTACGGATACTTAGCCTGCTTCTTAGCTCATCTGAACTCTTTCTGTCTCTCAGACTGGCGTTACACATCCACCTAACCATTCTCATATCATTCCTTTCTAAACGGTCAAGATCTTCCTGCTTCACTACCCATGTCTCACTACCGTACAACATAACACTTCTTACACAGGCCTCATACAACCTACCTTTTACCTCAATTGACAAGACTCTGCTAGTCAACAAAGGCAGTAACTCTCTGAACTTTTTCCAAGCAGAACCTATCCTGCAAGTAACACTTCTTCCAACACCCCCTTCCCCCTTCTAAGTAACAGAAGTTCTCAACTATCTCTAACGAGCCACTGTTGTACATCATTAAAGCTGGAAATACTCATTCTCTATAATCTCACCTTTGCAACGCTTGCATACAAACTGAATGTCAGCTCTTAACCTTCCACCAATACTACTGCACTTCTTATGTACCCAATGCTTGCAAGTCTGACAAAAAATTGAGTTACTACCAACCCCTTTCCTGCAAACTCCACAAGGCCACTTTCCAACTACAAGGTCACACTTGGCTGCAATGCTACTAATCATGACTTCAGACTTTGCTGTGTTCACCCTTAGCCCTTTCTCTTTTAGTCCTTTCTTCCACTTCTCAAACTTTTCAACTAATTCTTCCATCGACTCTGCTATGAGAACCAAATCATCTGAATAACTCCCATGGACAACCTGTTCTGAACTCCATCGACAGCGCTTCTAAGACTAGAACAAACAACAAAGGACTAAGTACAGAACCCTGATGTACACCAACATTTACACTAAATTCATCACTAAGTGAATCTTTAATCCTGACACGACTTCTAGCATTGCTGTACATAGACTGTACCATCGTAACTAGCCACTCCTAGAAATAATAGTGATGTTATGCCAAAATGGCATTTATCCCTTCTTAGTTTTAATCCACTTTTTCTTATTGCAGTCAAACACAGATTGGTTCTTTGTGACAGTTCATCTTTGGTGGAACCCCAGATAATTATATCATCTTGGTTGTTAGCTGTACCCGGAATGTTTTATATGATTTCTGCAATATGCGCTTGGCAAATCTCGCTGGTGGAATGACTTCCATATGGCATTCGTAAAAATCCATATCGTTCGAATGGTGTGTTGAAAGTTAGCAATCGAGAGCTTTCTTCATCGAGTGGTACTTGCCAGTAGGCATTTGAAGCGTCAAGTTTGGTAAAGTACTTGGCCCCGTCATTTGGGATAGGATTTCTTCAGTTGTTGGTAACTTGTTAAGGTGACGATGAATTGCTTTGTTGGGGTTACGAGGATCAAGACAGACACGTAAGGATCCATTGGGCTTCTCAACAAGTACAAGAGAACTGACCCATTCAGTTGGTTCAGAGACTGGCGTGATGATTTTCATGTTTTCCATACGTTTAAGTTCCTCTTTGAGTCGGTGCTGGAGAGCAACTGGTACTCTGCAACTTGCATCTATAGCAGGTGGTACTGTTGGGTCCAAAACGATATGGTAAGTCTGATTCAACATTTCAAGTTCACCAAAACAGTCAGCAAATTCGGTGAGAAAATCTGCAGAAGTTGTGAGTTGGTTGACGCGTTTGATGAGGTTTAATTGTGAGCTGGTTTGAAGTCCAAGGATTGGAGTAGACTTGGTGTCTGCAACTATGAATAATATTGGATAGGATTTACCATTGTATTGTGTATTCAGAATGCAACGTCCTACTACTTTGATAGATTGATTGTTGTATGCGGTTAACTTTGTCTTAGTTTTGTGCAATGTTGGTCGTTTATGGAGAAGTTTAAACGTGTTGAGAGGGAGGACGTTAGCTTGGGCCCCAGAGTCTATTTTAAACATTACATCGGTTCCATTTGTTTCTAAAGTTACTGTCCAGTCTTGGGAACTTGTGGATAATGACTGCACATTACGGTCAGAGGGTACTTCATGTTGGCAGTTGGTTCCAACTGGTTCAATGTAAAATTCATTGTCTGGTGAGTCACTGTCTGTGGAGTGTTGGTTTTGTTCCATAGATCTTATTTTTCGACTGTGTTTGCTTTTGTTGTATCTACTATGCTTCAGGCGGTCTTGGAGCTGGAGGTGGTTTTGGTTTGGAGAGACAGCATTTTGCAAAGTGACCGGTTTTCTTGCATTTGGCACCTTGTTTTCCATACCTAGATCAAACAATTTCCCCTTTTTATCGGATTAGTCAGGTAAGGCTAAAGAGTTAAGGCTAAAGTTTTCAACTCATGTCTGGAAGGTTGTGGGTTCAATCCTGTTTTCTACTAGGGCAGATATTTCTAAAACGTTTCTGCTCAAATCGGAGCTTTAACAATGATACAAGAATACACCTTTTCACAGTTGAGTACAAATAACATACATATATACCTTTATTTTATCCAACTCAAGTTATCTGTACAACTAGTTGCACCGTACTAATCATCTTAAAACCAATTTAGAAGACATAACTTCAATATTACAACTGAAAACGACCTTTCCTTTTTACCAAAAATACCCACTGCTGTGGGCTGGCAAACGTGTTTGTGGTTGTTTTCTTTAGTTTCTGCGCAGTAGCCTCTGCGCAGATTTTTCTCATCGACATTGTCTTTTGAAACCACTACTTCATGTATTACTACATATCATAATAACTGTGAAAACGTGTATTCCATTATTGTCATGGAAAAGTATATTGGGATCACTTTAAATTATTTTTTTTAATTGCTTGATGTAACATTGCATGTAAAGAAGTGTTGTGCAGAAGATTAGTAGGCCAATATTGTAGGGAATTGTTTGAATTATAGAAGTGATTTAAATTGGGTAAAAAGTAGGATTTTCAATGTTTCATTTTAATGGGAAATCTTGCGCTTAAGTGAAAATAATATGAAAAATTGACAGGCAATAGACTTTCCGTAAATAAAGTCAAATTATGGTTAAAAAACTTTCTAGCATTTGACCCTTATACAAATATGATTATTATTATTTAAGGCTTTGCTCAAATTAAGTAAGTAAGTAAGTTATATTTGCCATCATTATAAAATCATTAAAAATATTTACAGAGAAAAAGAAATTGAAAACAAATAAATAAAATAATAAACTATATATAATATTAAAATGTATCATAAAAAATATAAAATAAAATTAAATGCAATTTTCCTGAGTGTTGATATGTTTGATGGCTGGATAACACAAAACAAGCCAAGGCGAGATTTCCATTGTGGTCCATTTCTACCCTTATAGAAAAAAAAAAAAGATAAGCAAAACGAAAACGAAAAGATTATCAAAAGATCATAATGAATTTAATTCACAAAATCATCTGAGTCCCTTCTCGTTATAACATCAAAATAGTGCTTTTTTAGGTTGTGTTTAAAACTGTTTGTAGTACTAGATCTTTTAAGACCCTCAGGAAGAGTATTCCATAAGGAGGGTCCAAGGTAGGAAAGACACTGTTGACCTTGGGATGTTTTTACACAAGATTGTTCAAGCCTCTGGAATGATGAACGAGTCGAAGCTCTTCTATGACTTGATGGAATAAATACATTAGACATGTACAGAGGACATTTTTTCTGAAAAAAATTATATGCATGATTGTTTACGCATACTTTAAACCTTTCGCCAACTGGTAGCCAATTTATTTCCTTAAAATCCGTAGCACCTACATGTGATCTGCTACTTTTTTGTAAACAGAAGCGAACACATTTGTTTTGAGCAACCTGGAGCTTCTTTTTTAAAACTTTTGTCAGGTTTGGATACCACACAGTACTGGCATAGTCGAAATGTGGTTGAATTAAAGAGTTACAAAGAAGTCGTCGCAGACCCTTGTTCAAAAATGAGCTTTGACGATAAAGAAATTTAATTTTGCCATTAATTTTTTTAATCACATGTAAGGCCATTGACTCACCAGACAGTGATTGGTCAAAGATGCAACCAAGATATTCAACTTTTGTATGCTGCTTGATTTCTACTCCATTGTAGGAAATATTAAGTTTTTCTGCTTTCTTAATTTTTCCCCTGGAGGCAAAAAGAATAGACTTAGTTTTATCTTCACCAAAGTGTATGTTGACTTTGTTGTCCACAAACCAATCATATAAATTACTAAAGTCTGTATTAAGAGCATTTTCCATCTCATTTATGTCTTTGTGTTGAAATAAGAGACATGAATCATCTGCATAGAGAAAAAGATCACATTTTACTAAAGCTTGTGGCATATCGTTTACATAAAGTAAGAACAGAAGTGGACCCAAGATAGAACCTTGGGGAACACCACATTCCAGTTTACCTGGATTAGATGATAAGTTATCTATTGACAGACAAAATGTTTTGTTTGCAAGGTAAGACCTGAACCAAAGAATTACTTCATTTGAATTACTTAATTTTTCCAAAAGTATGGAGTGGTTGATGGTATCGAAAGCTTTTTGTAGGTCAATGAGGATCATACCAGACAGCAAGCCTGCATCAAAACCTTTTGAAATTTTGTCATGTATATTTGATAGACAAAAATCTGTTGAATGACAGCTTCTAAAGCCAGACTGAAATTTAAATAATATATTGTTTTCGTCTAAGAAAGCTTGTGTTTGGTTATGGACCACTCTTTCAATAATTTTAGAAAAAAGAGGAAGCAAAGATATAGGGCGGTAATTCTTTGGATCAGTTCTTGATCCCTTCTTAGTGGCTTAAGTTTAGCTATCTTACATTCACTAGGGAAAGATGACTGAGATAGAAAGATTACATAATTGAGTTATTGGTCTGCAGAGAACATCAGCACCATCCTTCGAGAAAATTCCAGATATAGTATCAAGTCCTGGTGCTTTTGTTGTACTAGTATCATTCAGCAACTTCAGCACATCTTCTTCTAAAACTTGCTGAAAATTGAATATCTTGTTTCCAATGTTTAGCGATTTGTAATATGAGATGACAGCATTTATCCCAAATCTATTTGAGGGCTTAGGAAGATTTTGAAGCAGCCCATCTGCTAGACCAGAGAAAAAGTTCTTAAATATCTCTAGTTTTGATTTTGTATCAAAATGTAAGGCATCCTCATCCTTTAGACAATAGTTCGGATCTGACTTCTTTGAGTTGTCAAGTCCCATAGACTTTAAGTCTTCCATAGTTCCTTAGGCTTGCCTGTGTTTTCTGTTATTTTGTTTTTATAGTATTCTTTTTTCTTTTTATTGATCAAATTTTGCACATTACTTTTTGCTTCATTCCAGAGGTTAGAATCAATTTGTAATTTTGACTTCTTAAACTTTTTGAAAAATTTATCTCTCTAGTAGCAATCTTGTCTGCAATCTCACCATCAAACCATTCCTGGGAGTTGCATTTAATTCTGGCCTCTTTAGTAGGTGCTATAGTATCTATTACTGACATTAGTTTTGTCAAAAAATCAGAGTTGGCCAGATCAATGTCCGTGAACTCATTATAATTTGGAAAGTTTGTATCTCTTAGGAGACCCTGATGCTGTTCCTTTGTGTAGTTTCTAAAAGATCAAAATTTGATATGTTTGTGGATATTAAACTTGACTTTTTGACTTTTCTGGTGCAGAAAATTATTTGGTGATCTGATATTCCAACATTTAAAACTCCAGTTTGAGAAACTTTACCAACACAATTTGTTAAAAAGTGGTCAATAACTGTTGCAGTAGCACAAGTTACCCTTGTAGGCTCAACAATCAATTGTTTAAGGCCATAAAGCGAACAAAATTCTACATATTGCTTTTGCAATCCAGAGACATGATCACTTTTAAGTGCTGTCTTATTCATTTTAAAAATACTTCTACCATTACAAAGAGTATTGATATTAAAGTAGTAAATTCATCTGAAATATTATTGACAAAATTATTTTGATCTGGTGGTCTGTAAAACACTCCAACAGTGAAAGGCTTTATTTTAGGAAATAAAACATCAAACATGACACATTCCACATTTTCTGAAAGTCGCTTATGAGAATTGTAACAAATATCATTTCTAATAAAGCAAGCAACACCTCCTCCATGCCTGTTTCTGTCACATCTAAGGAGGTTATAGCCTTCAATAGATACCTCAGAATCTGTTACAGTATTATCTAGTTTAGATTCTTTTTTAGAAAGAAGAATCAATGAACAAAGATAGTTTGTCTGGTTTTTCCTGCCTAAGGCGAGTGTAAAGGAAAAAAAATGAATTTTTTTTTGTTTATTTTTTTTTTCGTGATATTAGGGCAAAATATACTACACTTTTTAATTATGAATTTTTTTTTCAAAAATTCCATCTGGATCTCTGTTTATTTTGTTTGTTTATGTTTACCCACTAATAACGCTGTGATGATCTTTGTAACACTCTTTCTGTATCATACTGAAAAGGTGTTATCTCGCAAATGAATGTAACTTTCAAAAAAAAAAAATGCGCAATGAAGTAACAATTATCTTTGTCTTCATTTTATTTCCCTCTGAGAATTTTCACAATAAAACATCTTTATAACCATGGAAAGTCATCTCATTTACAAAATGTCAAACTATCGTCACAATCCTTATTTGAATTCTAAAAGAAGACTCACCTTCCAAAGAGAAAAATATTACGCTTTTAAAAATGGAAAACCTGTCAAGTGTAAATTCAATGCCGCAAGTAGCCGCATGTGAGTAAAAACTTCAAAACTTCAAAACTCTTTTTCTCAGTGTATATTTTTTGATAAAATGGTATCTACATTTGAACTTTCTCTTACAAAACTAAATAACGTCTGTGTAGGAGAGCTGTTTTGAAATAAAGCTAAATAATATATCTAAAAAGTGTTTTTCATTTTTTTTGTAAAAACCAGTTTAAATTTTTTTACAGCCGTTTATGTAAAAGAAAACAAGTTGAAAAAGTAGCATTTGGAAAAATATGAAATAGTAACAAAACTATAAAATTTTGAACAAAATAGTAAAAACCCTTTTTAGATACAACCCATCTGGGAAGAATGGTCAAAAAAATTTGAAAAAAAATTCAGCCGTTTTGTAAGAGAAACATCAGTGTGGAGAGACTGGGGTAAATTTTGCATATACCTAAACCTCAAACGACCTTAATATTTTTCCAAAAAAATTATATCACTCAATTGAGAAAAATAAGAGCTTCCAAAATATCTACATATCAGGTTATAAAAATGTTATTTAGAGATGATATTTGAATTATAAAAATCATGCGCACTTTCCTTTACACTCACCTTAAAACAAGAAAAGACAACATATAGTACTTGATGTTAGTTTCTAAGTTCTTATTAGTAATTTCGTTACAAAGAGCTACAGATTCAGACACGAAGAAAGGTGATTTGTTACAACGCTCAAGTTTGGAGTATTTACAAACTTCATTGTGATAACTATGTAAAACAAGCGTAACTATGGCAATTTGAAAGAAACAACCAGCTGATGCAAGCAATAAGTTTCTTTCTACAGCTCATAGCTTTAAGAAAGTTAACTATGATGAAGACGAAAAATATAAAATATTTTCAGGAATGTAGATGTTTGCATAGTTATTGGCCAGTTCTTTCTGCAGGTTAATACTGTTTTTTTCTCCTTCATAGGTTTGATTATAAATATAAAAAGGTGAGAATAATAATTTATGAACAGGTAAAATTGTCTTACTATTTGATATAGTGCTATTTACAAATTCAGGCTTAATATTTTCAAAAATTGAAATTGAAGAGTTAATAAAAAACAAACAGAAAATTATGTTAAAAAATAAATGAAAATTAAAAATTTTGGTTTGCGTTTTCCTTTTACCTTGAGTTAATTTAACACGAAACAAGTTGTTAAGTTCCGTATTACTTGTCGTTGTTGGTACCTTTTTACGAGTAGGTTCACTACTTTTTCGTTTCACAGTTTTTCGTTTTACTGTTTTTTCGCGTTTCTTTTTCAGCCTTTTTTCGTATCTAACAGGAATTTCAGTTTGTGCACTTACTGGAGGTTGATGAACATAATCACATTCATGAAATATAAATGGTATTTTGGTTGTATTGTTCATCTTTTTACAGTTATGTTCACTAGTGCAAACATTTATCTTACTAGCGTTTATCTTGATGGCCGAAGTAATAGATAAGGCCAACTTTTCATTACCTTTCTTGACTAGATGTAAGCAATCCCCATAGTACAGAGACATATTTAGGGTATTGTCTGTACATACCCAATCTGTTTCTGGCATTAAAAACTCAAGGTTTTTCTTTGTACAAATTTTACTCAAAGAACAGTTGACATCTATTTTTCTCCATAAGTTAGAAATATGGAAATCACGAGGTAGAATTCCACACACAATAATCCTCAAGTTTGTTTTTTTCTTACGAAGCGCGATACCTATAGATGTTACACCATCCACAATGTCTTTAGGTACACTGTTATGTAGGTTGTTGGTACCACAAAGAACGACTACAGTCTTACAGGATGATGGAAGGTTGATATTTGAAGCTCGCCATAATACATTTTCTACCTTATCCCCAACAATACCAAGGTTTGTGGTATTAAGTGATGTGAAGTAGTTGTCCCATACAGCATTGTACCTTGACAAATTAGACACAAGGGAGTCACCAATTAAAATTACTTCGGGTTTACGACTCTTCAAAATTTCATTCAGCTTTACGTGAGTTTTATACCAGGTTGGTCTATTTTCTCGTCGAGCTGGTATTTCACATTTAGATTTGAAAGCAGACATAGTTTAAGGACAAAGCTCACCAATTCAACTCTAACCAAAACTTCACAGCAAATGTTAATAAGCTGGTAGGGCTGATTACCGGTTACAGCCTTTCCGGTTATAATTTCTCACTTTCACAGCAAGTGTTAAACTGGTAGGGTTGGTTTACCGGATTGGTACAGCCTTCACCGTGCTGTCTACCTTTTGACTCTCTTTGTTTGTTATACTTTTCCCTTAAACTCAGGGACCTTAAACTCAGGGACCCTAAACTCAGGGACCGCTTCCTTGATTACTTTTCTTTGTAGACATTATTGCTGCAACCAACAGGATGAGGGGTAGCAATGTCCAAATACGAAAATTATTTCAGTTAAGCAAGTTATTGCTACTACTGGTGAGAAAATTAATGACTTTCATCCTCAATATTGAAAAAAATTTCTTAATTAATGATTATCTTTCCAAAATATAATTTAGTAACATGTACTCAAATAGCTAAGCGATAAAAATGGAAAATTTAAGTGCAGGAGGTCTTGGGTTCAAACCCCAGCTAAGTCATGCCAGAGACTATAAAATTATGAATCTATCATTTCTGCTTAGCGTTTACCATGAGAATAGGATTGATATCTTAGACCTTGTCTAGTTGAGCGATTGCTGTGCTTGCACGCCTTTGTAACTCAAATAGGAGCTTTAAATGCACTGGGACCCCCTTCGCAGGACCCTCGTTGATAGCAGTACCAATAGAAACTAAAGGCTATCCTGGGTAATCAATTTCAAATAAATAAATAAATTAGAAATATAGTCATTTAAACTTATTATAACTGAGTCATTATTGAAATAAAAACACAATTTGTGAGCATTTGGATGTATCTCACCTAACTGGGTAGAAAAATAGTATACAAGCTGGACAGTCAACAGTTATTCTTAAACTTTTTCTTTTTTTTAACACAGTTTGCTGGATTAAAGAATTAAAAAATGTAGTTGGGAATTAATAATGGCTGTAGTAGAGATGTGACTGGAAAGGCAGGTCTAACTACTTTTTATGGACACTCAAAATGAATATTCTTTGGCTTTCGTAGCTCAAAAATTTATTATTGTTTTTAGTCAAAAAATTATTATATATACATCCCTTCAGTAATGCCTGGCTTAATAATGGATGATATGCAAAAGACATCTGAAGTGAGTAGTGTCATGGATAGTCCAATGGTAACATCTAACATTGAAAATTCATCGTCATCAGAACTGACCAGCCCAGCTAACACAAGTACCGGTATCAAGAAAAAAATGGTAAGAGTTACTTAATTATAAACTTTTTCATTCTGTTGGTAAAAAACTTAATATACTTTTGTTTCATTTTTGGGAAAAAGAATTAATAAGTCATAAGAAATGCTTTTGTTATTTACAAATATCTATTAAGCAATTTTTAGTCGGCAGGCCTATCAATAAGAAAATAGCATCCACGCGATAAATTGCACACCCCGAGCTTCTATATATAATTTTGTTTGTGCGAGCGATCCCGAAATCTGAAACTATTTTTCAATTTCAAAAGAAAATATGTTCCATGTTAATCTAAATAAAAAAAACGAGTAACATGTTTGGAAATCAAGATCGTTTAGCTAGCCACACGTTTATGAACTAGAGGAGCATTTAATGACTCAGCTATTATCCCATTTTTCAGAATTTGACGCGTCTTTGTGTGCACAAGAATGATCGCTCGCCCCTTGTTGATAGACCTGAGGCAGGTGTTCATTAACTCATTTTAATGGAGCAGTACCATGTCAAAAGTTTTTTCCTTTATTTCTTAAAATTTTGTCCCTGCAAAGTTTATTACTACTGAACATTTTTGCCTACCACAATTGGGTAATTTTTGGTGACATTAAATAAATTAAATTGATTTAAATTAAAATATATATATGCTTTAGTGTGCCGCATGCAACTGGCTTAGAATTTCAAAGCACTAAAAACAGTGTGGATTTATCATTAGATTTTTTATTAAATGGTGTCACACCTTGAAAATCTTGTAGTCTGACTAGGTGAGCTTAAGAACTTTATATAAACTTCTTCTATTATTAAAGACCATCAAAAAACCTTCATAACTTAATAGTTAAAAAAATTGGTCTTTTTCCTTAAGAATCATTGTTAATGCGTCTGTTTTTCAGACCAGTGGTATGCCTTTTATATTTACTAATTTATAAAGACATAAATGAAAGGAAGGAATTATTAAAACTTTGCTTAAAAGACAGACGTATACAGGTATTATAATATAGACTATTCAGAGTTGAAACGCTGGGTTGAGCCACAAGGGACTGTGTGACCTACGGTTGAACTCCCTGTGGAGCCACAAACTGTGCCACACATTCAGGTGAGGTGCTTTAGATAGGTATGCAGGTATGCAGTATGCTGTAAATCAAGTAAAGCGCACACAACATTGTTTTTGGGTGTAATATTTAAAAAAAAAATAACTTTACTGCAACTGTAGCGGAAATAAAAATACAGTTTACAACATGTTGTTACCCTGTCATTGCAAAAACAATCGATCAATATTATTTTGTGGAATAAGTTTCTGTGAAAGTTTAAAAATTAATTGTGACACCGAGCTAAGCACTTTGTACAAAGGTATATACACTGTGTCACACATCCGTATAGGAGTAATATCCTTTTTCAAAAAAACTTTTGCAGCCTTAATTTAAATAAATCCCAAAAAACAGTTGGTTGTTAACACTGGGCTGAGCGCTTAGTACAGGTAAACCGTGTTGCACATGTGTATGGGCATAATACAATATTCCAAAAAAACTTTATTGCAACTTCAGTTTAGAAAAGAAACCCAGGAGATAGCCTGTCATTACCCTGTCCAGCTAAGAAAAATAACCCAATAATTTATTTTGTGGAAGTTTAAATAATAAAAGGTGTAACTACCTAACTGCATTTAGCATATTTTTGATTAAGAATTGTGTTGTAGCCAAACTGCATTTGGCTACTTGTACTTTTTAGGCGGAGGTAGCTAAGGAGCTAGCTATGGATGGCCACAACCCCAACATAAAAATAAGTTATGTTGGCTATGATAAAGAACTCTAAACCACACTGAATATTAAAAGCTAAGGCTATAGGTAGCTGGCTTTAGAATGCTCCCTCAAAATCTTTGTTCATAGCTAAAATCCCAAAATTGGTGCGTTTAAGATTTGTACATGGCTAAAAAATGTGACAATGTTTATCGTAACATGTGAAAACATACAAAAAACGAATTTTACAAAAATAGAAAACTTTTAGAAGAAGAAAAGGTCAAACAGTCCTACAATCTTAACATTGACTATGATCACTTTCCTTTGTCGCTATGTCCAGGCTGCAAAAATATTGTATTAGTTTTTTAAAAAACTGGGCGTCGTAATTGGTTTGCAACGCGCAAGCGGTCGAACCAAGTATGTTGCATTTGTTTTTTGTGGCTTGTTAAAGGCCTATCAATAAGAAAATAACACCCAAGCGATAAATCGCTCCCCAAGGTTACAATAATTTAAACTGGACGAGCAATCTGAATAAATAGAATAAGTTTATAAACACATATTTTATCACAAAGTCTTTTTATCTATTTATTTTATCTTTTTTTTATATAATTTGGTTCTTTTTTACTGTAAATAATAAGAAAGAGAACATTGATTTCCATATGAGATGAATTGATATTGCTCTGCCAGAAAAACTTTTTTTGGAATTGGGGGAGAAATTAGTGGTTCAGCTAGTTTCTTATTTCTCAGAATTGGGCGAGCCTTTGCGTGAGCAAGAGCAATTGCTCTCCCCTTATTGATAGGCCTGTTGTAAGCGGAACCAGTGATTAAGATCATGCGGGTTCATATTCAAAGTGACAACAATTTCATACCACATGTGGGTAAATTAAATTATTGTGAAAAATGTTAAATTGTATCCTTTTTCTCTAGCTGCAATTAAATTAAAAATTATTCTTTATTTTTGTATTTTTTTTAAATGACATTTACTTCTTATTTATTACAATCTTTTGTAAAGAAAGATTCATTGATGGTAAATTTATTGAAATGACCCCACTGTTCTGATTTTGTTTTAAAATTAGGGGGTAGCCAAAGCATAAAAGAATGGCATCTGACAAACAAAACTAAGTGTTAGATGCGCTATGTAGAAATCTCTGCAAACGTTACTTTTATTAACATTTTTAACTGAGCTCTATTTCTTTTTACTCATAGGACGAAACACTTGCAAATCGCAGATTATCAAGTCGCGTAAAGGCCAAACCTGCCTACTTTGATGCATCACCTATTGTTTCAATTTCCCAAAGTTCAAATTCACCAAACCTAACTTCTCCTCCATTGGATGATGTAATAGCTGACAAAGAAAATGTTTCAGAAGAGTAAGTAACTTATTTAAAATTGTAAGGAAATGTTCAAAATACTAGTTGTTAACCCATCGAAAAATCTATGGTCTTGCCCATCAACAAAATATTTACTCTGTGGAGAGATTTTGAACACACAAATTATGATTATTATGGACACTAGTTTGTGGTTTGTTTGTACAGCAGACTGGGGTTCGTTTCCCCTTGCCGATGATTTAATATGGGCAAGTGAATGTTACCATAACCCCGGGTTAACCCCAGCCATGTGAGGAAAATGGGAGAGATGGCACTCTGTGCGGGCCATTATATATTGCTGGAAGTTGTCTGGTAGAGTGCAGACACTAACTGTGTCTGCATACCTCAAAATGACCATTAAATACTTCAGGACTCCCATCAATGCCATGACCCCTCCTGGAAATAATAGACAGGGTATATCTCTCGATATTTGTGAGACTAGCCATGCACATCACTAGTTGTTAGCCTGTGGAGAATCCCTGAGAATTCATCCGTCACAGAAGTCAATAAAAATATATTGCAATTGTTATTTGTTGCTTAAAGATATGGTTAGCATGACCCACTTTTGACCGACATACAAAATGGGTCTATTATTATAGAGATTAGGTTTTTGTGTTACTAAGGTAAGTATATAGGTGGGTGCGTGCTTATAACAGTTCTCTAAAAATCCATTTGTGAACAAACATAACAAAGGGAAATTCTGGAATTAGTGCATTGTTTGTCCAAGCTGAGGCTATAGATTTATGTAAAAAAGTGTGTGGAAAAAACAAAAGTTGTTATAATGATGTACCATTTTCAAATGGCCAAAGTATGAGTATTGCATCTGAAGCTTGTGTGCAAAAAACTTTACCAAGTATATTCATCTAATGATGAAATGTTTTTCTCAGACATAAGAAAACATTGATTTGCACCTGCACATGTGTTTGGGGGCGTGTGTGTGTGGTTGCAAGCCTCTCACCATATAATTAGGCATCTAGATTATAATACCCGTATACGTCTGTCCTTCTGTCTGTCATGCAAAATGGTAGCTTAGCTGTGCAAGTAGCGAGACGCACGCAATGCGAACCCGTGGATTTTTCCTTGGGCCACAGACTAGTATTGTTATAATGCTACAGTGCCAATTGCGAGTAACTATACACAAGTATTAAACTACGGGTACGAGTAATTTCTTCTGTGGGTATTCCACAAGTATGCGACGAGTATACTGCGCGTACGAGTACGCCAAAAATACTCGCACATTTTTGCTACTGTATTCACACAGTACTCACTAGCTTGCACGAAAGGCAAACGATATAATTAAAAGAGAAAGTAGCGGAAAATGCACTTGCAGCCAATATGCGTTTATGTTGATGTTGGATTTATAGAAAAACGCTATTTTTACAGTGTTATTTTCTTCGTTCATTAGTTTTCTATGTTCAATAGCGAGTTGAAGCTGGCATTGAGATTACATGCTAACACTTTAAGCCCTGGCGTTTTGTTGATTTACGATTGAATCAGCAGCCCCATTGGGAACCATGCCACAGGGACCTGACACTCCGAAGAGCCAGACGAGTCTAAACTGATTCGCGTTATATTCAACTCGACTGAGGGAAAGTGCGCACCAACGCAAGCTATATATGATAGCCAGAACGAGGGAGAACCTCAACTGCCTTAGGGACCGTCTCAAAATGTTCGTACGTAGTTCGTATAATTCGTATAAAAAACTTCGTATAGATTTATTAAATCTTTTGTATCATTTTATTTTTAATACGAACTTTTTCGTATCATCAAAATTACAAGTTCGTATAAAGTTCGTATCATTAAAAATAAAGTTCGTATCATTTAAAAAAAGTTCGTATGTAGTTCGTATCATTTTTAAAGAAGTTCGTACAAAAATTTGCTTATACGAAGTTCGTTTATTATAATTGGACTATTATCTATAGTCTTTATATTGAAATTTTTTCAACAATTATAAAGTTCGTTTCGTTATACGAACTTCGTTTATTTTAATTGGATTTATTATCTAAGGTCTTCCACGGCATCGTAGAAAACGAAAATATCGCGTAGATCGTTTAAAAATCATGAAAACAGGATCGTAAAAAGCGAAAAGATCGCCGTAGATCGTTTAAAAGTCATGAAAACGGGATCGTAGAAAGCGAAAAGATTGCCGTAGATCGTTTAAAATTCATGAAAACGGGATCGTATAAAACCAAAATATCGCGTAGATCGTTTAAAAATCATGAAAACAGGATCATAAAAAGCGAAAAGATCGCCGTAGATCGTTTAAAAGTCATGAAAACGGGATCGTAGAAAGCGAAAAGATCGCCGTAGATCGTTTAAAATTCATGAAAACGGGATCGTATAAAACCAAAAGATCGCCGTAGATCGTTTAAAAATCATGAAAACGAGATCGTAGAAAGCGAAAAGATCGCCGTAGATTGTGTAGATTGAACCTATGAATATGCAATTTTGCTAGTCTTTTCAAAGAAGTCAAAATCGTATATTTTACTTCTTTTATTTCTGGTTTCGTTTAAAGTTCGTATCATTTCTTTTCGTATTTTAAAAAAATTCGTTTAATTCCTTGTTTTCTGGTTTCGTATTGAAATAATTATGCGCAATTACGCCGGTACTTTTGAAGTTCGTTTCAAGATCGTATAGCAATTTACTTCGTTCAAAGTTCGTATAATTTCATTTTGTATGATAAAAAAACTTCGTTTAAGTTCGTATCATATATTAAAAAAAGTTCGTATAAACTTCGTTTACATTTTTTATTTTAAACGAAGCACTTCGTATGACATTCGTTTCACGAAACGAAGTACTTCGTAGCCTTCGTATAATTATACGAAAAAAACATACGAACATTTTGAGACGATCCCTTACGACGGAGTCGTAACTTTCAAGCGAACTCTCTTTCTTAAAATACCGAATGAAAATTCAGTTGTCGGCGTTATTGAGAGAGAAAATTTTTCTCCTCTCCTCACTCTCTTTAAAACACGATTCTGGAGATAAATTTTTCTTTTGTGTTGAATATTATTCTAATCTATTTATATCTTTGCAATCACATTGAGCATATTGAAATGATTTGCTTCTGGTAATAGAACAATATGGCAGGTATCATGGTTACGAGTTATTGACATGTATTTCACAAGCTAGTGCCCAGGACTAAATTGATAAATGCTGTTAAAAAACAATAAAAATATAACAATTTAGTTTGAATGATATTCATTCTTTCTTTTCTTTTTTATATTCGATACTTTCAAACAACAGGTGCCCACAAAAAATGTGAAAAAAATTAAAAATACTATTAATAACACACATGAAACTTTGTCCTCCCCATTACTGCCGCTCATTTTATTATGCACACTATTGATTAGTAAGATGAAAATGGATAATAAAGTTATATAAACATGAGGTAATAATTCACTATTTTGTTTATTTTTATACATTTTAACTATGACTCAGATACACGTTATTTTTTAATATAATATTTTTCATATAAGAACATAAAGCTTCATAGAAACAAAATTTAGTGCTTGAAATGGTCCTTTAAACTTTCAAAATGGCGAAATGCTGATAGGTACACGATAGACTTCAAAAGCTACTTATAATTTATGGCAGCCTGTTTTGAAGTAATTAGGACACTCACTCAAAATTTGGGTGCATATCATTCTCACTGGATCCAAGATTTCCCTGTCGGGCACGTTTTTACTTTTGGTTACTTACAAAACAATTAAATTAAATGCGATTGGCTTAATTTAGTCTCCAGAGTTCATTGTTTAATTCATGCTTGCGAAGAAAAAAGCATTTAGATAATAGATGTAAATAGCAAAGGGTTTCCTCGTCCATGAGAAATTAAGTATATAAATTCAAAGTTATAAAAAGCCATTACAGCAACGTATGCATTTTTATGTCAACTAAAGAGAATTGTTGCAACATAAAAAAAAGTAAAATAAATTACTTACGACGCGAATACGAAGTAAAAGTTTTCACAATGTGTAAGGTATAGCAGACAAATGTGAGCTACCGATAAAAATTATGCTACGACGAATTACCTTTTTTTATCTTATACTCGCACACGTACTCACAAATCATTCACTTATTGTACTCACATGCGTAAGAGGCTATACTCGAGGGTATGGAGTAGTATACTCGCCGATTACTCGTACTCGTCTTGCACTGCACTCAGCATTTAATGTACCCGTACTCGTATACTTGTGTGTAGTTACTCGCGATCGGCACTGTAGACTAAAGCTAGCTAAAAATGTGGCCTAAAAACATTTTGATAACCTTTTTTATATACCAATAATTTTGGGTTTTTTTAAATGTGCCAAAGAATTGTTATTATTTTTGGTTTGCTTAACAAAAAGTAACAAAAGGCCTTTAATCTTAACTTACCAGTGAATGTGAATGTTTAGAATACATTTGTTTATTTAAACACTAATATCTATGTTATTTCATGCATCCATTAGATGTTAGATGCTTTGATTAAATAAAGTTTTTTCTTTAATAAATCGCTCCCCTCAAATAATCAGCTCTTTAGAAAAAAATACTGGTTTTCATACATTTTCCCTGAAACAAGTCTTTAAAGAAAATAGCAAAAAAAAAACAACTTCTGAAATACAACAAGCATTTTTCAAAGAGTATATCCCAGAACCTTTTTGGAAATAAGCATACTGTTAAGTGCGTATGCATTTTTATGTTTTAGTTACAATTTTTCCTAAATGCTCCGATTTTAAATTAACATTCAGATATATTTATGTGAGAAATCATTATTTTTATTTCTGTACGTTTCAATAGAGAGATGGAGGAAACAGTTGTGGAAGAAATAGAAGAAGATAATGAAATTGTTTTTAAAAAACCTGCATCTAAAAGAAAGAGCAAAGGAACACTAGACGTCACTGTTGTGAGTGGTTTTCTTGTCGTGTAAAAATAATTTTTAATTTTGTTTACAGATTTATAGAATTTGTATGCTGATTGAAAATACAAATTCTATTTCTTGCTTAAATTTTTTACTTTGTGTGTATCCATGCTTAAGTTACTCCAACTCTGTCAACCAATACTTAGGTTTAGGCCTCATTAAGGGGTCATCTACAAAATTCGTAGCAATTCGTATTAAAAAAATTGGTATATGCTATACAAATTTTCTTTTGCCATATAATAATTGAATTCGTATGAAAGTTTTCTAAAATCGTATAAAATTTGTGTGAGTTTTAAATTAAATTCGTATGAGTTTTTAAAAAAATTTGTATGAGTTTTAAATTAAATTCGTATGAGTTTAAAAAAATTTGTATGAGTTAAATTCATATAAGTTAAATTCGTATGAGTTTTAAATTAAAACGAAAATTTGTGAGTTTTTAATTAGATGCGTATGTTGCTTTTTTTAAAAAAAATTCGTTCAAGATTTTATTAAATTCGTATATGAGTTTTTAAAGCCTTCGTTAGATCGTCTTTTAAAAGTTTAGTAAAAAATTCGCACAAACAGCGTTTAGAGATGGTTGTTTGTGAGTTCTAATCATTTGAAGTAATAAGAACGGCGTTTAGAAATTGTCAAAGTTTATTTCAAGGCTAGCTGCATAGTGAAAAGTTAGATTTCTATGAAGAAATTATATTGAAAATTAAATTCGTATGACCATTCGTTTAAAAATTCGTATCGCAATTCGTATTGGAAAATCTTAATAATTCGTATGAAAATTCGTATAAGTAAGAATATAATTCGTATCACAATTCATATGAAAATTCGTATGAAAATCGTATAAAATTCAGATAGGATTTTTTAAAAATTGTATAACTAATTAACACTATACGAATTGTATACGATTTTTATACGAATTATAAGCAATTAAATTCGTATACATTCGTATAAAATGTCATACGAAATTTGTAGATGACCCCTAATTATCTATGTTGCTTAAGCTGAGTTCCCATGGACAACAAAAATGCTGCCAGTCCTGAAACAGTAATCCAATTTTAAGATATCCTAAATAAAGTTAAAAAGAGAGTTCTAGAAATTTCACAGATGCACATTGGGAACTGGAACAAAAGTTGAAACTTAATTGTTCTAAAGTTTATTTGCCTATTACAATACAAAGTAATAGCAATTATCGTAAGAAATTTAGTAGGGTATTCAAATAAACAAGTTTCCAATTCTCTGTACAATTATTTGGCCAACCTGATCAAATAATTTTTATAAGAATTTTTCATACAGTTTTTTATTGATATACGTCATTGAATTACTATTCAACTTTATTTTGTAGAAGAAAGGCAAAATGTCTGCCAAGAAAAAGACAACAAAAACTCCGGAAGACGATGAGGAAAATTCATCATTGTTTGAAATTGTCAAGTTAGGAAAAAGTGCTTTAGTGGTAAGTTTGAATTACTCTATCTGTTTTGAATGCATAATAAGTTTCTGATTGTTTGCACACTGTTGTGAATTATTATAAAAATGGAAGGTAATTGCTTTTACTTGACTAAACAACCTTGCTTCACAGAGAGCTAAATGGACACGTCCCTTTTGATAGAAAATATTTGATGAGTGCCTTTGTCAAATTGTTTTCATAAGGGTGTTCATTCAGTGAATTATTTCTCAAAGGGTGCTCATTTAGGAATTGTTTGATAAAGGTGAAGGAATACAAGCAAATTTATTTTGTAAATACATAGTGGAATAGTTGTTTCGGACAAACACAAAATTGAACTGGTTCTTTTTTTTCCTTCAATTTACGTCAAATTGAAATTATTGTATCCAGCCAGCTTTATGTTAATAATAGTTATCAAAGTGCATTACAACTCACTTTTTATCTTAAAAGGAGTTTTTTACAGCTTATTTTTTTTAAATTTCAAAACATTCTTCTGTCAAATGAGTATCTATAGTGTTTGGATTTGTTCATTTCCAGAGTGTTATAAACGATTGGATTGAAACTTATAACGATGATAAATCACAAGCTATGGTTGAACTTATTCAATTCTTTGTGAACAGTTCTGGATGTAATGGTTAGTGCAATTTTAACCTTGATTTTATTTAGTATTCCATGATAAGGTTTCAAAATAAATCTTTGTCAAATTTTGGATTTTTCATTGTGTTTGATTTGTTTATGCTCATGTTTGATATTCGCGTGTGACCATTGAAATTTAAACTTTTTTTTTATTGTTGCATTCTGTTGTTTATATACTCTGCCTGTATGGATACGTGTGTATGTCCATTGTTCTAGACACAAAATTAAAATCTAGGTACTGGTGTTAGAAAGGCCTACAAACCATATACAAATAATAGAAAAATTGTATGTCAGCGTACATTGATTTTTCTCAAAATGTATATGATACATATACTCATATGGCTTATTTAATGTATGCTACTAGTATACATATATTTTTTACTGCTTCTTTGTCATTAACAAACACATACAAGATTTTGTCACCATTTCTGCCACACACCCTCTTTGAAGCACTACATGTTTAAGATTTACAATATTTTATTATTTCAGCCAAAGTTGCGAAAACAATGATCGAGGAGGAAGACACTGTTCGAGCCATTCGTCACTTGACAGAAAACTTTGGTGAACAGGCAGAGGAGTATCCATTGATAATTTCAAGACCAGAATTTAAGAAATTCAAAGTAAGTATTCACTGTGTCATGCCGTGAATTCCAACCTGAGGCAAGCAAGGCAAGTCTAAGGGATTGTTCACAAATGATGTCTACTGGGAGGGATGGTTTTTTTTAAAGTTGACACTGGTTGGCAGGGGAGGAGGGCAGGTGACACTATTGTTGACATCATCTTCATAATTTTTAAATTGTAATTAAGCAAAATTTAAATTAAAAATTTTTTATTAAAATGTTCACACTGAATGTGGTCAGTAGCATGTAAAAATCCTTCCACGTTGATATCATGGGCTGGATCTCTTTCCACAAGGGGATAAAGCAAAGTTGACACAGGTTGACGGATGGGGTCAAAATTTTTGAAAAAAAGGTGACATCATTTGCAAACCATCCCTGATAAAGCGTTCTTTATTATGTCTGCTAAATTATGTTTTATCTTTCTGACAATGATTTTTTGTTTGTTTACAGGCCAATTTTGTTTCATTTATATTACAACTTATTAACCAATGTCAACATACAGTCATATATGACGATGAAATGATGGATATCTTGATTTGCTGGATCATTGGTCTGTCAGACTCGCAAGTTCGTGCTTTTCGTCACACGAGTACTCTGGCAGGTGAGATTAATCAGTAGTAAAGGCAGCAACTTTGAAACTTGCAATAATTTGGTAGTACTTTAATCTGTCGCTCTTGTGGAAACATTCAAAGTAAGGATGGCCATTATCCTGAATAGTTATAATATTATAGGGAAAAACATCATTATAACATTGTACCTCATTGGTTAAAGTCATGGGAAATTGAGGAAAATGACCTGAAACTTTGGTTTTATGCTTGACCCATATAATGCAGTTAGTTATAAATATCATGGGAAAGAAAATCATTGGTCCGGGGAAATTGAGGAAAAGGGCTGATGATAATGCCAGGATACTGGCTATCCAGGTTGGGTTTGATCAATATCTTAAGGTGACCTATGATTCTTAAAAATCGGTGTTTTTCACCTAAAAATAAAGAAGTGCTGTGTAAAAAAGAACTTAAGAATAGTTGGTAAAAAATTGAACACATCGGTGCAGGAGGGCTATATGCATACATGATCAGAAACGCAATTATACTAACGTTTATGTGTTTTGACACTTTGGCACTTTTTTCTTCACCCAATGGACTTTTATTAAGTACATTCCCTTAAATTTAAAAAGAAAATCACATATAGTAGATAGGAATGCTTTAAAGAAAAATCTCTACTGAATAGGTGGATTTTGAAACCCTCACCATTGCATCGGCAAACATAAGTTCCACCTTTGACAATTTTTTAAGCTGAGAGGTGACTCTTTAGACAGGATTGCCACACCTCTTAAAATGTAACTTAAAAAATGGAGACCCTCCTAAAATGTCCCAAATAACCAAATATTTGGACTCAAAATATCGATTCCTCCTCTTCTAAAATTGTTTATGCTGACATTTTTTGTCCAGTAGTAACTTTTATTATGTTTTATGTGACAAATAAATCATATGTTCATCTTGCAACAGGACCAATGAATTTTATTTATATTATTAGTTATCCGTAACTTTATTTTTTCCAAAATTTTAGCAAAATAAAGGAATGGTTTTTATATAATTTTCAGTGCTTTCTCCTAAAATTTGACCCAAAAACCTCGAATTCTATTCAAATCTCATAAAATTACGAAGTTTTAAATCTGTGGCCATCCTGTTTAGAGATTATTTAAATAATAATCTAAATCTAAATTTAGGAATGAAAATTGTTACTGGGTTGATTGACGTAGCATTAAAAGCAGGCATTGAGTTGGACAACACCCAAGTAAGAATCATGTTTCCAATCATGTTACATTAGGATGAAATAACAGTTTATTTATTGTTTCTTTTCTTGTTGACAGAAACAACTCGACAGCGAAAACCAGAAAACAGCCAGCAAGAAATCTAAGGAAAAATTAAATAAATTACAAAAGAGAAGAGAGGAGGTTTGGGGCTATTTTGTTATTAAATATTTATATTTAAGAATTAAACCAACAATGATTATTATTTCTTTATTCACAATATATTTCGGATAAATTTATCCATCATCAGGTCTAAAAGCAAATTAAAACGGTTAAAAAACGGTATAAAATATTCACAATTCCTATATACATATATCATACAACATATCATAACTACATCCAACGTTATGATGAAAGCTAAATTAAATTTTGATTACTATCGCTCGGCTTCTATACTCATCTTTTGTATTCAAAATAGGTTTTATATAATTGATCATTAACGCCTCGAGAGTCATTAAATGATATACGGAGCATGTTGTGGAGCATAAGATCGACATATGTTCCATTGATAACATAGAATTACATTCTTTAAAATGTTTTCCCACAGGACCAACTCGATTGTGTTCCTTTAGTCGCGTGGCCAAATGTTGGCTCGTTTGTCCAACACAGCACGATTCACATCGTGGATATTCTATTTTGTAGACCACACGACTTTTGAAACATTTTTCGAATTGCGGCTTCAACGAAGGCAAACACGTTTTCAACTTTCTCGAAGTGTAGATGACTTTGCACGGGACATCTAGTTTTCTCAAGGACTGTTCGAATTTCTCTGAGACTCGTCCGCGATACTGTATGCATATCAGCGTCTTTTCAGGTTCTTCTTTCACAGCTGTTTCTACTGGTGTATTCATATTGTTAGTATCTTCAACAATTTTTGACATCGTTTTTGCAATTATTGGATCGTAGAAAGACTTTAGGTATTGATTCTTCTCAAGAATTATTTTAGCCTTTTCCAAACTTTGATGAAAATTCAACCATGTGCTACAAGCTCGATGAATTCTATGAATTAAACCGGATACGACCGACCGTTTATATCTTGTTGGTGCTAATGAGTGAAAGTTCATCGTGAGGCCAGTGTCCGTAGGCTTTGTATACCATTTGCACGATAAACCGTTGTTCGAACGACAAATTAACATATCTAGGAAAGGTATTGATGCATTCTCTCCTTATCGTTCTATAGTAAATTCAAGTGAAGGATGTAGGTTGTTAATTTGTTGGAGTTTTTCATCAATGTTATTACAGTCAATGTTTCTCAAAACATCATCCATATATCTTGAGTATAACTCAGCATTATCTTTTATGGTAGAATCGAACTTACTTAGCCATCCATTTGCTACTTGTGAGGCGGGTGGGCTTCCCATAGCTAAGCCATCACTTTGCTTGTAATAACCATCGTGTGTCAACATAATCACGTCGCGGCTACATAAAGAAACAAGACTTTTAAAAGTTTCTTTATCTACGGGTGGCCGTTCGTATTTGCCTGAGTATAGCAGTTCGGTACAATCTTCTATGGCTTCATTGAGTGGTACGTTTGTGTACAAGGATTTCACATCAAAACTGATAAGTTCTTCGTTTCTACCAAGCTGGACTCGGGGTAAAAGCTCTGAGATGTCTTTCGTAGATGAATTGATATTACATTCTTCGACCACTGACAACCAATGGGAGACTTGCTTACCAATTTTATAATACGCAGAGCCTGGCATGGATAGAACTGGGCGAAGAGGCGTGTCTTTCTTGTGTACTTTTGCTAGACCATACAAGCGTGGTGGTTGGCTACCTACTGGTTTCATTTTGTCATACAAAGCGTCCAAGATTTTATTAGCATCTTTCATTGACTTTAACTCCAATATTATTCTTTCCTCTTCTTTGAGAATAGGGTGTTTTTCGTTCTTTCTTCGTCGGACAAGCTTTTCAAATTGCGGTACATCAGTAATAGTCTTCATTTTGTTATTGTAAGCTCCGACCTTCATGATGCAAATTCCGATGCCCTTATCGAATGGGGAAGGCAATCAAGTTATTCTCTTTCAGGTATTTGTTTGTCATTTTCATATTTCTTGATCCTTTCTGTTTGTTACATTGTTTGATATAACCTAATGTTTTAATGTTTATGTCAGTAATAACATCTTCATCCACCTTTTGTCTTCTGCAGAACCTTATTAGGTCGTCTAGCTCCACAAGGACATCATTCTTATTGAATCTTCCAAGGACAGCATTTCTTGGACCAAGTGCTAATGTGTCAATAATGTATTTCGGCGGGATATTTTCTAACTGGTAACAAATCACTGTGTTATCAATATTGAACAATGGTTTATCCTATAGTTGGTCCTGTGGGAAAACATTTTAAAGAATGTAATTCTATGTTATCAATGGAACATATGTCGATCTTATGCTCCACAACACGCTCCGTATATCATTTAATGACTCTCGAGGCGTTATGATCAATTAAATAAAACCTATTTTGAATACAAAAGATGAGTATAGAAGCCGAGCGTTAGTAATCAAAATTTAATTTAGCTTTCATCATAACGTTGGATGTAGTTATGATATGTTGTATGATATATGTATATAGGAATTGTGAATATTTTATACCGTTTTTTAACCGTTTTAATTTGCTTTTAGACCTGATGATGGATAAATTTATCTGAAATATATTGTGAATAAAGAAATAATAATCATTGTTGGTTTAATTCTTAAATAATAAATGTGACGCCACAATGTTCTTACCATAAATATTTATATATTTATATTTCACGTAATCAAGGTGTCCCATAATTAACACGTTATTATTATTTTATTTTCTGTTGTTTTTTTGTTTTCCATTTTTACACCTTGTAATTCTTGTCTTAGCTTCGTCAAAACAAAACTGAATTAGAGTACATGATGAACCGTATTTTCTCTGGTATCTTTGTACATCGATATAGGTATGACTTGTAAAAACCTTTTGCTATGAGCAGGTTCTTCTCTATTCTTTAAAAAATAGGTTTAATTTAACATAATATTATGTATATTTTCAAATGTTACGACATGTAGCATTACAATATTTATTACAAATTTTTGGTGTCAAAGACAGTTGTTTCAAGATATATTGAAGTTATGAAATGGCTCATTTAAATAAATCATAAAATATTACAGCTGAGCCCCTGATCCATGAATTTTCAGACTGTTTTACTAATAGATTAGTTGAAATTTTAGAGATATCCGTTCTGAAATACGCTCCATATGTATTGCTGAAATTGGAACATGGATGGACAAGTATAGGTAATTTATCGATAGTTATAGTAATTTTTAGGAATTTTACAAAAAATTGAGTTCCTAACCTTATCCCCCATGGTTTGTGGAAGTGTTGAAACATGTTCTATTTGCAGCCTCGTTGAGTGGTTTTTGAATTGATTTTCTAGCATATAATATTTTTCTTATTGCAAACATGGGTTTCAAAATTATGCCACATGCTTTTTAAAACTGAACGAAGAGTGATATGCCCAGTGAAAGTGGGTTGAGGAGGGAATATATAGGGATGCATACAAGCTTGATCTTCAATTGATCTTAGTGTCTGAATCAATTAAAGGAAAACTTTTCACAAAAATAATTTTATCCATGCAAAATGCAGCGATATTACTGAGCATGAGGCTTGATGATGAACAAACCTTTTAGTATATAATACCTGTATAATGTTATTAATGAGAGACAGTATTTTGTTTGTACTTCTTTGTTTTGTAACTACTTAGTTGGTTTTTTATTTTAGCACATTATTTCTTAACCAGAATTATTTAAAGTATGTTGGATGGTTGTTGTACGACAAGGTAAACTGTGTATACTTGTGTATACTAGTTTTAACCATGAAGTAGTACTAATTAGTTCTTGTGTTACTATTCTCATAGGTGGGAGATGTGCGCTTACAAGTTTTGAAAGTGCTTGAAAAGTTGTATGAAAATGAAGATTATATTGAAAATTTAGAATTGTTTACTGGAAGGTTCAAGGTAGGTTTACTCTTCTTCTTTTCTTTTTGGGCGTCATTATCTAAGTTTAGTTGTTTGACATGTTTTATGTTTTTGGATTTTAGAACCGGTTAATTCATATGACCCTTGATGTGGATAACGATGTTGCAGTTCAAGCAATAAAAATTGCTTCCATATTATATAGGTAAATCCGAACCCAAACAATAAAGCACAAAATTACGGATAACCAATATTGATAAAATATTTGACAAAGATGCTGAAATGTAGCACTTATTTGGTTGTTTGGTTTTTGTTAGATTAATTTTTATTATTACTTATTATTATTTTCTGAGAAAGTTGAGACCAGGAAAGTGTTTCATAGATTTTTAAGTAATCTTTTTTCTAGTATCCTGCAGCCAGGAGATCTAAAAATAATATTCTATAGCTTCTGCATTGTTTTACCTAGATACGATGTGCTGGATGAAGATGACTGCAGTCAAGTAGAGCAGCTTGTTTATTGCGACCAGCGTAGAATGGCTCATGCAGCAGGAGAATTCTTAGCTTCGAGAATTATTAGGTTGTCTATTGAAGCTTCTCCTAAAAAATTACGAAAAGGTAAGGTGATACAACACGAATGCCATAATAACCATTCTGATATGTACCCTCAACCAACCTTTGAAAAAAATATCCACTTCAGAGTAATTTATTTTTTAATTCAATTGCATTCCATATCAAACCATCAAATTTAACACCCTTCAATGCTCAGTGGGGTGGCGAGGGGTGTCCGTTTTAACATGATACTACAAGGGACAGTTTACATAGATTTAAGCAGCCCAGGTGGCTGTCTCGTTCAAGGGGAACAAGGGGAAAGCATTCATTGCTTTGAATTCCAGTGTTTTTAACGATGTTGCTAATGTGTTATTATATTACAGGCCATAAAGAAAGTTATCTTCGTCAAATGAACGTAAAGGCAATATTGGACTTCTTCATAAAAACTGAGGTGATCTAATCTTCATCAACGTTACTACAGAAAGATTAAAAAACAAACATATTAAAACTTTTTTTCTGATTAATCTAGATTCACCAAACTTGTGCATATATTGTTGATAGCTTGTGGGAGCACACTGATTTATTAAAGGTAAAAACTAGCAAATTTAATTTATTTAAATTATTTAGTTGATTACATTTCAATCTGTTTAACATCTTTTATTTTCTCAGGATTGGAAAACAATGACTAACTTGCTACTTGACACAAACTCTCATATAGGTAAGTAGATATACGTGAATCTTTATCATGGCATAATTGTATTTTTCATTCTCAACAGAGAATGATTCACCCTGATCGGACCTCCAATCATGACAGTATAATCTGTGTAAGTCATATTGAAGAAGAACTACGTTGCTCATCACTAACATACTGGCTGGCAGCGAGCGGTATTCGATCCTTGGTCCCCAGAACTGGAAACCCCAGACGAACTCACTACACTACGTGCGGCAATATGTTAGTGATGAACTCAGATAATTTATTCAGATGGTGTGTATAAATAGGTGAATCTTTATCATGGCACATCTGTATTTTTTATTTTCAACAGAGTATGATTACCCCGATCAAATCTCCGATCATGACGGTTGAGTATAATCCATGTAAGTCATATTTAAGAAGAACTACTGCTTCTGGGGACTGCGGATTGAATCCCGCTTGCTACCATGAAGTATGCTAGTTCTTCTTCAATATGAGGTAAGAAGATGTTTCAAATTATTTTTTGATTTTGGTGATTATGTTATCTGATATGATGTAGATTTGGAGGATGAGGAAGAAACAGCACTTATTGACCTCATGTGTAGTGCATGCGAACAAGCAGCAAATGGCACTGGACCACCTGGCAGAGTTGTGAATAAAAAGGTATGTTGGGGATTTTATTAAACTTGTTTCTCAGATAAATGTTAAGTTTTCTAAAGCCTAAAATGTTGGAAATGCATAAACCGTATCCATAGCTGGCACTTTTAGAAAGAAGTCTAAAGAAGACTTGTTCGATCTAGAGTTCGAAATATGTAGTTGTTTATGTGATTAGTAAATAGTAAGATTCAAAAAATCTGAAGTTAGGAACAATTTAAACATTTTAAAGAGAAGATCAGTTGTTTCACCAGTTCGTTGCGCAATGAACATAATTTATTTTAATAACGATTGCCCCTTTGGTCTTCATGGGGTACATTTTTCAACAACTAACCTAAGTTTGGTATTAATACAATAATAACAGATTTCCCCGGGCTGTACCGCAAAATATCGCCCGAGGTCTAAGTGCCGACCGAGCTTGCGAGGTCGGTGCAATGACTGAGGGCGATATTTTCGGTACAGCTTGGGGTAATCGGTTATTATTGTATTAGTTAACCGTCTAAGTTAGATAAAAATAAAAAATAAGAATTTCTGTTTAATGTTCTGAAAATAATATAATCCACTAGCACTACTTTCGTTAACACTCGAGGTCAAAATTCGAAACAGTCCTGCCCTAAGAACAAACATTCTATGCAGAATTCGAAAGTCCCTATAGAATAAATATTTGTAAACAAAACATTACGATGTTCCACACTTACAGAAGAATGAATTAAAGTTGAATGTTCAACTAAAATTTAGTTACAGCGAATGTCGAAGTAACTTTTTTAACTAGCTAGCTTGGGCTAACAGGCAATACCGCTCCATATCGGCCGTCGTCAAGAGCGTTAAGCCAATCAGAATGCCTAAAAACCCGTTTTGCCCACTTGCAAAATCCAGACGGTTAACAATAATGTAAACAGCCTTTTTAATTCATGCCCACAAACAATTTGAATTTGAATGACTTGGTAAGTTTAGGTCTAGTTTTAATTTATATGGAGGTTGTCAGTCTGTTCACATGCTTCACTGTATTCAGCTCAGTCAAAAAGATAAGAAAACACACCAAGAAGATCGCTACAGCATCAGTACCCATTTCATGGAGAATCTGCCCCTTTTACTGGAAAAGGTTAGTCATTTTCTACAAAACCCTAACTGCATTATACTTTTTATCAAGCATTTCAAATATCTTTATTTTGTTTCCAGTACAAAGCAGATGTACAGAAAACCGAGCAATTACTGACCATTCCACAGTACTTTGATTTGGAAGTTTATGCAGAAAAAAGGTTGACTAAGGTAAACCAGAATTTCCGATACTAAATTGTTTGTTCGTTCGTTCTTCTACCGATTCATATTTTATTCCTCTAGCACTTGGAATCCACTCTCAAACACATGGAAGATATAGTAATGAAACATGCTGACACAGAGGTATTTAAGAAAGTTACTAAATCTTTGGAATAATGATGTATTTGAAATGCAGTATTCAATGCAGTGTTATATGTTAAAAACGTAACGGAGAAATGAAATGTAACAGTTTTTCGACTTTCATTACTTTTGCAGTAAAATTAAATTGTGTACTCATTTTTAGCTGTTGAATACATGCTCCGAGACATATCATTACTTGATTGATAATGAATTAGTTATTCAACAAACAGCCGTAAGTATTATAACTTTGTGTCTTAATGTTGCAGATATAAATATACGCAGAGTTTAGAACTTTTTCTGCTGTTGTGGAATGATGTACAGTTCTAAACTTCCACGTTTTTGCAGGAAACATAATTTAGCTGTTAGTTATTCTCTTCTTTTGGCAGGAAGTCTCAAGAAATGGATTGCTAGATAAAATTGTTGAAAAATTTCGAAAAAGTATTGCACATGGAATACCTACAGTACGTCTCCTTCACTACTTATGCAAATGCACTATTCATAAATTTTGCGTTATTTTATATTCGGAAGTTCTTCTTAGTGGGTGACTTTTGTGTTTATATTTTTGTGTGTATATTTCAGGAAGATGATGACAAGGACAGTCAAGCATACTACAACACTGTCACTTCCTTGAAGAGAATTAATGCTTTCAATATGTAAGACAACATTTGTTTGAACTGATACACTCACTTAGCACAAATTAATATCGACTGGTGGCCTTGTGGTACGTTCGCCTCCAGTG